>CM072672.1:46103728-46151228 GCA_036884735.1 Huso huso | reverse complement strand
TGTGTTGAATCTCTTGATTGGGAGTGAGTTCTCTAGCTGTGCTGAATCTCTTGATTGGGAGTGAGTTCCTGGCCTCTCTAAAGGCATTGTGCTGTTGGCTGTACTGTTGGAATGCCACACTGTCCTCTAGATTATATTTTAATTATCCTGATAGCAGCTTTTATAAACTACGGCATAAGGACAGTACAAGCCGCTGTGACGCTGCTTTTCTTTGGAATGGTTTGCTTTGAATAATGACGGGAGGGACACAGTTAGCGGCACCATAATAAAAACTGGATCCTGCTATCCTGGCTGATCCATTGAGCTCACCTGCTCTGTGAATAAATGAAAACCATCTGAAATACAGGAGCTGTGTAACGAGTGGCCTTGCCTGAGGAAATAACCCCCCATTTCCCTCTCCATCGGTGCCCCCCCACTTCCAGTGCAGTATTTCTACACAGTGCTGTCCACAGGGAGCAGGCACTCGGACAGGACAGTGAGTGAGTCATTCCTTCACAATGGGGTATTCATGCTTGCTGGTCTGGGAGAAAGGGGAGCTGCAGAATGGGTACTGCAGTCAGGTACAGTTCTAGCAGTGCAGTATGTCTTGACAATGAGGGCTATTCACTGAGCTCTGCTCTGAAACTGTGACTGCTGTACAAGCATCGCTGTGTCATCATCATCAAACACACCGTTTATTGAAGACACAGACCCCTCTGCCCCCTGGCTCCCCTCTCAAACTGTGATCATCAAACACACACACCGTTTATTAAAGACATAATCTTCAAACACACACACCGTTTATTAAAGACATCTCTGCCCCATGCCTCCCCTTGTAAAAGTGTCCCACAGTAAAAGCACAGTGGTTTGTAATAAAGCATGGTAAAGCATAGGGAAGCATTGTAAAGAATAGCAAAGTATGGTAAAGCTTGTTAATAAACATAGCAAACCAGGGTAAACTAAGGTCCGTGGTTTTGTTAGTGTGGCTCTGTGCTTAGCAATGCAATTACCACCCTGGAGCTCACCCTCAGCTCACAAACCCAGGAGCTGAGAATCAAGCACTCCCACTCAACCGAATAAACAAATCTTAATACAATAAACAAAACGCACACGTTCTTATCACAGTAAACACATCGCGTTCTCATCACGATAAACGCGTTCTTATCACAGCAAACACATCTCATCACGATAAACGCATAATCACGAACGCACGTCTCATCACGATAAACGCAAACGTTCTCATCACGAAACGCGCACCGTTCTCATCGCGATAAACGCACGCGCTCATCACGTTCTCATCACGATAAACGCACCGCGTTCTCATCACAGTAAACACACCGCGTTCTCATCACGATAAACGCACCGCGTTCTCATCACGATAAACGCACCGCGTTCTCATCACGATAGCGCGCATCGTTCTCATCCTGACGCGCGTTCTCATCCGAAAACGCGGCGTTCTCATCACGATAAGCGCGTTCTCATCACAGTAACCGCGCCCGTTCTCATCACGAGAAACGCACCGCGTTCTCATCACGAGAAACGCACCGCGTTCTCATCACAGTTACCGCACCGCGTTCTCATCACCGGCGCGCGTTCTCATCGTTCTCATCATAAGCGCGCAGCGTTCTCATCACAGCGCGCGTTCTCATCACGATAAGCGCGCGTTCTCATCACAGTAACCGCACCGCGTTCTCATCACGATAAACACGCATCACAATGCGTTCTCATCACGATAACACGCACGTTCTCATCACAGTAACCGCACCGCGTTCTCATCACGATAAACGCACCGCGTTCTCATCACGATAACCGCACCGCGTTCTCATCACAGTAACACACCGCGTTCTCATCACGATAATAACATCCCAGTCTTAACAGTAAACTGGACCCACGTGGGGCTGCTACTGACTATTCATAAAGTTAGTGAAGAAGAGGCTCAAGTTAGTCCCAATCGTCTCTATAGCGCAATGAAATCCCATCTTACAGCTGATTCTTCTCTGTATGTCAGCTGGAATCCTGCTAGCACACTTCTGACAGCAGGGTCTGTGAGGGAGCCTGAAGCAGCTGCAGCCCCCACTCTCCCTCTCTCCCTCTCTCACTCCCTCCCTCCTTCTGACAGCAGGGTCTGTGAGGGAGCCTGAAGCAGCTGCAGCCCCCACTCTCCCTCTCTCCCTCTCTCACTCCCTCCCTCCTTCTGACAGCAGGGTCTGTGAGGGAGCCTGAAGCAGCTGGACCCTGTCACTGTAAACAGCGGCGTCTCTCCCTTTCTCGGAGGGGACGGACCCTGTCCCTGTAAACAGCGGCGTCTCTCCCTTTCTCGGAGGGGACGGACCCTGTCCCTGTAAACAGCGGAGTCTCTCCCTCTCTCGGTGGGGACGGACCCTGTCCCTGTAAACAGCGGCGTCTCTCCCTTTCTCGGAGGGGACGGACACTGTCCCTGTAAACAGCGGCATCTCTCCCTTTCTCGGAGGGGACGGACCCTGTCCCTGTAAACAGCGGAGTCTCTCCCTCTCGAGGAGGGACGGACCGTCACTGTAAACAGCGTCTCTCCCTCTCTCGGAGGGGGGCGGACCCTGTCCCTGTAAACAGCGGAGTCTCTCCCTCTCGAGGAGGGGACGGACCGTCACTGTAAACAGCGGCGTCTCTCCCTCTCGAGAAGGGGACGGACCCTGTCCCTGTAAACAGTGGAGTCTCTCCCTCTCGAGGAGGGGACGGACCCTGTCACTGTAAACAGTGGCGTCTCTCCCTCTCGGAGGGGACGGACCCTGTCACTGTAAACAGCAGTGTCTCTCCCTCTCTCGGAGGGGACGGACCCTGTCGCTGTAAACAGCAGTGTCTCTCCCTCTCGAGGAGGGGACGGACCCTGTCACTGTAAACAGTGGCGTCTCTCCCTCTCGGAGGGGACGGACCCTGTCACTGTAAACAGCGGCGTCTCTCCCTCTCGGGAACGGACCCTGTCACTGTAAACAGCGGCGTCTCTCCCTCTCGGAGGACGGACCCTGTCACTGTAAACAGCGGCGTCTCTCCCTCTCGAGGAGGGGACGGACCCTGTCACTGTAAACAGCGGCGTCTCTCCCTCTCGGAGGGGACGGACCCTGTCACTGTAAACAGCGGCGTCTCTCCCTCTCGAGGAGGGGACGGACCCTGTCACTGTAAACAGCGGTGTCTCTCCCTCTCGGAGGGGCGGACCCTGTCACTGTAAACAGCGTGTCTCTCCTCTCAGAGGGGACGGACCCTGTCACTGTAAACAGCGGCGTCTCTCCCTCTCGGAGGGGACAGACCCTGTCACTGTAAACAGTCTTTACAGTAACTCTGTAATCACTAGAGTTCAGGGCAGGCATGTTAATACCAGGTACTGTAAATATTATTACACCAGAGCGGAGCTTCACGGCTTAGACTGTAGTCCTGGACCTGATCATTATCACCCCCAGCTGGAGAGGAGGAGCAGCTGAGACAGAGTCCCAGAGCAGCAGCATATTCAGACATGGCAAACCATTATAAACTATGGTAAATGCACACTATGAGGAAAGCACTGTGGAAGTGGAGGCTTGGCTGCACATTTACTGTGGTAAACGTTTAGAACGGTCTTGCCCTGTGTAACTAGCACTCTCCCATTTACTGTGACCCCCAGCCTGACGGAGGTGTCCTGTACCAGCACAGCGCTGTGATGCTGTCTGACGCTGTACCCAGGAGTTTCACGTGAACTGGCACGAATCCAGGTTCGGTCGTTTCATTTGCAGTGTTGTACGATTACGCCTGCTGTGCTGTTTGATCGAGTCGGGTACAAAATAAATTCCGGCAAGCTGAAGCCTTTAGCCGGTTCGTGACTGGGGTGACACCGTGCCGGCTCGGGAGGCTGGAGAGCTGTCACGATGCTGCTGTCACTCCGAGCGTCCAAGCGAGAGGAGAGCGCGCAGGAATCTGTGGTAGTCTGGTGCCCGGGTGTCCTTGTGGACTCAAGCACCACACTTCAGAGAGGAGAGGAGAGGAGAGGAGAGGAGAGGGGAGGAGTGGGAGAGCGAGAGCCGCTGCTAAAATCACTAATGAGTTCTGCAGACCTGGTGAAAACACGAATATATTGGGTGCTATAATTAGTTAAAAACCCGTTTATCGCAGTTAGCGCATGTGTCGTTTTTATTTCAGTGACTTACATTGCGCGTCAATCTGGTTAATAAAAAGTTCTTTAAATAACAATGCAGTTTCTGAAGAATATCTACACGGGCCTGCGCTGCACGCACGGGTCAGAACAAACACCGTGTTCGCAATGAAACGTTGTTCACAGCCCTTCTAATCGGCGCTTCGGCGCAGTTCCAGGCGGCTCCAATCTGCAAAGAGCCTGATTGTATTGAGGCTGGCAGCTGCACTTCTAATACAAACTTAAAAAGGCGCCCGAAGCTCACTGGCCTGGAAGGTAAAAAATAAATAAAAAAAGTTCTCTCACGGCAGTGCGAGGTCACGTTGAACTCTGTAGCAAGCACACGGCATCTCAGGGTCAAATTACATTGCAAATAAAAAGACCCGACACAGCCTGGGCTTGGAGAGGCTGGCTACTGTGCTGTTTAAACCGGGGCATGCGCGCTGTCTGAGGAGGCAACAGGTAATGTGCAATGCAAGGACGACACGCGGCCCGCTCCCCCCCCCCCGTTGCTGTTCTGACTTCCTGGCTGTAGGCTGTCCCCCCCCGTGGCTGTTCTGCTGCAGTCTCAGACTGATCCCGCTGCTGTTATTAGCAGCTGCTTTTCATTTAGGATGGTTAATAATGGTCATAAAGCTGCCGTCTCTCAGGCCTGTTGAATTTTACACTGCGCTATGATTCTTTGTGTCTCAATGCAGGGCAGGTCTCTGGCAGCGCTGCAGGCAGGCTAGTCCAGTAAAGGATGAAGTAATAATAATGGTCAGTGCAGGGCAGGTCTCTGGCAGCCCGCTCCCATCCACGGGCAGCTTGGTCTCAGCTAGCTGTTTCCTTGCCTGGAGCCTCTGTTTCTGCGAGTCTCCCCGCCACATGAGGGGTCCATGTGGGCTCCAGATGGGAGGGAGATGGGTATGATCACACTCATGAACTGAGACCATACACTGAAACACACACACACAGACACACACACATGCATTTTCACACATACCCGCACACGAGCCCTGCTGTCAGTTTAATTAAATGCTCTCTGCTGCTTTTACAACTGAGCTCTGGCTTGTTAGTCCTCATTATCACAGCTGCCTCTCTCACACAGCAGCACTTCAGAGCGCTGGGCTCAGCCTGGTCCAATTAGACAGGGAGCTGGCAGGAGCTGCACTCTGAATCCTACCTGCCCCCCCCTCTCCCCTCCTCTCTCCCCTCCTCTCTCCCCTCTCAGCCTTCTCTTCTCTCTCCTCTCCCCTCATCTCTCCCCTCTCACCCCTCCTCTCTCTCCTCTCCCCTCTCCTCTCCCCTCATCTCTCCCGTCTCACCCCTCCTCTCTCTCCTCTCCCCCTCTCCCCTCATCTCTCCCCTCTCAGCCTTCTCCTCTCACCCTTCTCCCCTCCTCTCTCTCCGCCCTCATCCTTGGCTCTTCCTTGCTTAATTCTTATTTTCCACTTTAGCTGACTGACAAAACAAACTATTAACTACACATTTTTTTACAAAGGTTAACATTGAACAAAGCGTGCAATGACCCTGCCCTGGATATTCTTGTCTTCTCTGTGGAGTGGGAGCTGCTCTGGCATGCTGTGATGGTGTTTACAGCTCAGGGCTTGCAGGGTAATTGCAGGCGTGTTCTCAGTGTGTTAAACAGGGCTCTCAGCTCCAAGTGTGGGGAGCCTGCAGTGGAAAAACCCTGTGCTGAGCTGAGGTCAGTGCTGTCTGTACAGGACATCCTCTCCTCAGCACAGTGACGGGCAGGTCTGGATTTACTGCTTCACAGCTCAGAGGAAACCTTGCAGTACAGTATGAGAGAGCAGCTCCAGTCCAGTTCACATGCACAGGATGCGTTGCAGTTCAAATAGACCTGATGCCAGAAAGGGTGAGAGACTGGCAGTACTGGTGTCTGCCTGCCTGCCTGCTCCATCTCTCCACACTCCTCCTCTCCACACTCCATCTCTTCCTGCTCCCCCTCTCCCTGCTCCATCTCTCCACACTCGTCCTCTTCCTGCTCCCCCTCTCCACACTCCATCTCTCCACCTCGTCCCCCCCTGCTCCATCTCTCCACCCTGCTCCCCTTCCTGCTCCCCCTCTCCACACTCCTCCTCTCCCTGCTCCCCTCTCCCTGCTCCATCTCTCCACACTCCATCTCTTCCTCTCCACACTCGTCCTCTTCCTGCTCCATCTCTCCACACTCGTCCTCTTCCTGCTCCATCTCTCCACACTCGTCCTCTCCCTGCTCCATCTCTCCACACTCGTCCTCTTCCTGCTCCCCCTCTCCCTGCTCCATCTCTCCACACTCGTCCTCTTCCTGCTCCATCTCTCCACACTCGTCCTCTTCCTGCTCCATCTCTCCACACTCCCCCTCTCCCTCCATCTCCCATCTCCCCTCCCCTACATCTCTCCACACTCGTCCTCTTCCTGCTCCATCTCTCCACACTCGTCCTCTTCCTGCTCCCCCTCTCCCTGCTCCATCTCTCCACACTCCATCTCTCCCTGCTCCCCTCTCCCTGCTCCATCTCTCCACACTCGTCCTCTTCCTGCTCCATCTCTCCACACTCGTCCTCTTCCTGCTCCCCCTCTCCACACTTGATCTCTCCACACCCCCCCTCCCTGCTCCCCCTCTCCCTGCTCCATCTCTCCACACTCCATCTCTCCCTGCTCCATCTCTCCGCACTCGTCCTCTCCCTACTCCATCTCTCCACACTCGTCCTCTCTCTGCTCCATCTCTCCACACTCGTCCTCTCCCTGCTCCATCTCTCCACACTCGTCCTCTCCCTGCTCCATCTCTCCACACTCGTCCTCTCCCTGCTCCCCCTCTCCCTGCTCCATCTCTCCACACTCCTCCTCTCCCTGCTCCCCCTCTCCCTGCTCCATCTCTCCACACTTCATCTCTTCCTGCTCCCCCTCTCCCTGCTCCATCTCTCCACACTCGTCCTCTCCCTGCTCCATCTCTCCACACTCGTCCTCTCCCTGCTCCATCTCTCCACACTCGTCCTCTTCCTGCTCCCCCTCTCCCTGCTCCATCTCTCCACACTCCATCTCTTCCTGCTCCCCCTCTCCACACTCCATCTCTCCACACTCATCCTCTTCCTGCTCCCCCTCTCCACACTCGATCTCTCCACACTCGTCCTCTCCCTGCTCCCCCTCTCCCTGCTCCATCTCTCCACACTCCATCTCTTCCTGCTCCCCCTCTCCCTGCTCCATCTCTCCACACTCCTCTCCTGTATTCCCTTCACGTTCACTCCCAGATCCTCACATTCCTTCCGGCCAAGCCATTTCCTCTTCTTTCGATTAGGTTACAGCAGTCTCAGTTGTCTGGGCTTTTGATCCCTGTTTAAGATCCCTGTCTTTCTTCTGAACTCCAGTCAGGCTTCCACAATGGGAGCAGCTGTAGACAGTGCTCCTCACCTTTAATCAGTGACAATAATAAAACCCTGAGCACTCAACAGGGGAGATTCCTCTGTGAAAGCTGCCACAGTAGAAGCATTGAGTCGGACTCTACTCAATTCAAATCCAGCCCAATATTACAGTAGTAACACACACTGTGGCTAATGAGGAGTGCATGTAAGCCATACACTCCATGCATGTATGGAGTGTATGGCTAATGAGCAGCAGTGTGGAGTAGTATGGGCAGCAGTGTGGAGTAGTGGTTAGGGCTCTGGACTCCTGACCGGAGGGTTGTGGGTTCAATCCCAAGTGGGGGACACTGCTGCTGTACCCTTGAGCAAGGTACTTTACCTAGATTGCTCCAGTAAAAACCCAACTGTATAAATGGGTAACTGTATGTAAAAATAATGTGATATCGTGTAACAATTGTAAGTCGTCCTGGATAAGGGTGTCTGCTAAGAAATAATAATAATAATAATAATAATAATAATAATAATGAAGCATGCAGTAAAACCTGGAACATGTGAAAGTGCTTTGTAATAGGACTCTTGTTTCCCTCCCTGCAGTGTGAGGGAGGCTCTTTTCCCAACAGGAAGCAGATCAGAGGTTTTGCAGCTGAAGTTCCCATACAGGTCCACATTCACTGGGACAGTTTGGGACAGTGCAGGCTTTTCAACACGCATCGCAATGCGTTCTGGTGCGTTTGACCTGTCTCAGATACCTTTCCCTTTGAGAAGCAGGACTACACTTACCAGCATGCATTGGGGTGGGAGTTAAGAAGCCAGACCTGCCCCAGTGAAAATGGAGTCATGTGGTGTCCCTATTTGCAGCCGAGGTGGAGAGCAAGTCCAGTCCAGTCCAGTCCAGGCGCTGCAGCTCTCCATGCAGTTCATGATTTTCCATTGCGTCCTGCTTGAGCTGCCCACAGACAAGGCTCTGTCTTGGGGAGAAATCACGCTGCTCCCAGCCTGTAAACATCCCGTCCTGCTCCGGAAGTAAACAAGCGTCTCTGAGCCTGCGGTGAGGGGTCAGGTCAGTCCGCAGGCAGGAGACCCAGCCTCCTGATCCACAGCAGGGAGGCTCTGTGTACCTCCAGACAGACACACAGGCTCCTGAAGGTGTCGGGATAGTAACACGGTAACTGTGACGAATCTGGATAGGGAGAGCTCCGGGTAACCTGCAGTCCTGTCCAGTGTGGAAGGGAACAGGTCCACTCATTTCTAATGAAGGTGTCCTGTCCAGTGTGGTGTCCTGTCCAGTGTGTTGTCCTGGCAGTCCTGTCCAGTGTGTTCTATGTCTCTAGTGGTGGGTGGATCCCTCTGATCAGGTTTGCTGTATCAGGCCTGTGAGTGAAGCGAGTCGGGTCTCTCATTTAAAGAGTGCAGAAGAAAGTCTTGTCCTTTCCCAGCTCTCTCCCAGCCTCTGTCACACTTCTCCTTTGAGGAGAGTTCTGTGAGGCGTACAGAGCCCTGCTGAGCTACGAACAAGGCCCTCCTGATAGCAATCCCAGTGTTTCATCTCCCTGGAAAGAAACGCTGCAACAGACAAAACAAACCACAGCAAGATAACTGTCTTGATCTGAGTTACAAAAACCTTTGAAAAACAAGAACTGTGTTCTGCACCTGTGATATTAACATGCAGGCACTGTCTGTGTGCAGTGTGTGGGTGTGCGCTGTGTGTGTGTGTGTGTGTGTGTGCAGTGTATGTGTGTGCACTGTGTGTGTGTGTGTGCGTGCACTGTGTGTGTGCAGTGTATGTGTGTGTGTGCTGTGTGTGTGTGCACTGTGTGTGTGTGTGTGCACTGTGTGTGTGTGTGTGTGTGTGTGTGTGTGTGTGTGTGTGTGTGTGTGTGTGTGTGCACTGTGTGTGTGTGTGTGTGTGCACTGTGTGTGTGTGTGCACTGTGTGTGTGTGTGTGTGTGTGTGTGCACTGTGTGTGTGCAGTGTGTGTGTGTGTGTGTGTGTGTGCACACTGTGTGTGTGTGTGTGTGTGTGTGTGTGTGTGTGTGTGTGTGCACTGTGTGTGTGTGTGTGTGTGTGTGTGTGCACTGTGTGTGTGCAGTGTGTGTGTGTGTGCACTGTGTGTGTGTGTGTGTGTGTGTGTGTGCGTGCACTGTGTGTGTGTGTGTGTGTGTGTGTGTGTGCGTGCACTGTGTGTGTGCAGTGTGTGTGTGTGTGTGTGTGTGTGTGTGTGTGCACTGTGTGTGTGTGTGTGTGTGTGTGTGTGCACTGTGTGTGTGTGTGTGTGCACTGTGTGTGTGTGTGTGTGTGTGTGTGTGTGTGTGTGCACTGTGTGTGTGTGCAGTGTGTGTGTGTGTGTGTGTGTGTGTGTGTGTGCGTGCACTGTGTGTGTGCAGTGTGTGTGTGTGCGCTCTGTGTGTGTGTGTGTGTGGTGAGGTGAGGGAAAGGCGAGGGCAGGGCGCGGTGGTCCCGGCTGATTCTCTTAATGCGAATGGACAGCGTGAACGAGACTCTCCACAGACCTGCGGGTCTGAGCGGGCTGCTGTGCTCTGTACTGTGTGATGGATGGATTCAAGGGATTTAATTATCATGTATTTCTACATGCACAGTCTGAGTGTGATGCTCATCACCTCAATAACAAGCCTGGGCTCTGATCCACACGGGCCAGCCCTCCTGCACACCCTTTAATAACAAGCCTGGGCCCTGATCCACACGGGCCAGCCCTCCTGCACACCCTTTAATAACAAGCCTGGGCTCTGATCCACACGGGCCAGCCCTCCTGCACACCCTTTAATAACAAGCCTGGGCCTTGATCCACACGGGCCAGCCCTCCTGCACACCCTTTAATAACAAGCCGGGCTCTGATCCACAGGGCCAGCCCTCCTGCACACCCTTTAATAACAAGCCTGGGCCCTGATCCACACGGGCCAGCCCTCCTGCACACCCTTTAATAACAAGCCTGGGCTCTGATCCACACGGGCCAGCCCTCCTGCACACCCTTTAATAACAAGCCTGGGCTCTGATCCACACGGGCCAGCCCTCCTGCACACCCTTTAATAACAAGCCTGGGCTCTGATCCACACGGGCCAGCCCTCCTGCACACCCTTTAATAACAAGCCTGGGCCCTGATCCACACGGGCCAGCCCTCCTGCATGCCCTTTAATAACAAGCCTGTTCTGAAGTCCGGGCCAGCCCTCCTGCACACCCTTTAATAACAAGCCTGGGCTCATTGGTAAACTTTCCTCCTGTTCTTGTTTAATAACAAGCCTGGGCCCTTCCACCAGGGCCAGCCCTCCTGCACACCCTTTCACTGGTCAATCAGCTGTTAGGAAGCGGACGAGCTCCGATGGGCTGAATGGCCTCCTCTCATTGGTAAACTTTCTCATGTTCTTGTGAATGATTAAGACTATTTGCTTTCCCTTCCAGGGAGTACAGATCACACAGGCAACACGGGAGGGGAGGAGGGCTGAGGAACGAGGGGAGCTGTACCACTACGTGGAGTGGAGACCCATGGAGGAGCCACAGTGAGTACAGACACACAGGCAGGCAGGGAGGGAGGGAGGGAGGGAGGGGCTGCACCACTATGGGCTGAGTCTGTACAGGATATTGAGGGGCTGGGAGGTACAGGTTAGTGCTGTCCTGTGTCTCTGCACCAGCCCCCCTGCCTGCCTGCCTGTCTGTCTCTCTGACCCTGCCTGTCCTCCCCAGGTCCTACACAGATGAGATGGGTCCCAAGCACTGGACGAGCTCGCGGTTCAACCACGTCATGAAGCTGAGGCAGGCGGCACTGAAAGCAGCACGACAGCGTTGGGCAGACTACATACTGGTGAGGGGGGCCGGGGGACCAGAGAGGGGCTGGGGGGGGTAATGGGATGTGTTGTGATGGATAGAGGGGGGGCTGTGGTAGGGTTGGGAGTGGGAGGCTAGGGCTGCTGTTTCGTACGCTGTGCTGTGCTGTGTGGGACGGGACATGGCTACACATCTCCCTGACATCTTGCAATCTCTCTCCCGTGCTCTCCCTCTCTCTCCCGCGCTATCCCTCTCTCTCCCGCGCTCTCCTACTCTCCCGCGCTCTCTCCCGCTCTCTCCCGCTCTCTCCCACTCTCTCCCACGCTCTCCCACGCTCTCCCACTCTCTCCCACTCTCTCCCACTCTCTCCACTGCTCAGTTTGCAGATGCCGATAACTTGCTGACCAACCGGCAAGTCCTGAACCTGATGATCGCAGAAAACAGGACCATCGTGGCGCCGATGCTGGAGACTCGCTCCCTCTACTCCAACTTCTGGTGTGGGATCACCCCCCAGGTACAGAGACTGGGGGCTCTACTGGGGACACACAGGGGGCTGTATCTCTGCTCTATAGGGGCAGTGCTGGGGGCTGTCTCTCTGTTCTATAGGGGCAGTGCTGGGGGCTGTCTCTCTGCTCTATGGGGCAGTGCTGGGGGCTGTCAGTGCCTGTGTGATCGTGTCTGTTCCTCCTCTCAGGGCTTCTACAAGCGCACCCCGGACTACCTCCCGATCCGGGAGTGGAAGAAGCTGGGCTGCTTCGCGGTGCCGATGGTCCACTCCACCTTCCTGATCCACCTGCAGAGAGAGGCCACGCACAGCCTGGCCTTCCACCCCCCCCCCCCGACTACACCTGGGCCTTCGATGACATCATGGTCTTCGCATTCTCTGTGCGGCAAGCAGGTACCCCTCGAGCGACCCCCCGCACACACACACACACACACACACACACACACACACACACACACTGAAGTACACTGAGACACACACACACACACACACACACACACACAGACACACACACTGAAATACACTGAGACACACACACACTGAGACACACACACCGACACACTGAAATACACTGAGACACACACACACACCGACACACTGAAATACACTGAGACACAGACACACACTGACACACTGAAATACACTGAGACACAGACACACACACACACACTGAGATGCTCTGAGACACACATGCTGAAACACTGAGACACGGAGACACACTGAGAGACTGACACTGCCTAAACATGACAAATAGACCAGCCCCCAGAGGATTGGAAAGCGTCAGGGCTGAGGGCAGGTATATCGCCCCTTGTGATATACCAGCCCAGCTGCCTGCCCAGCACTCGGTATAGCTGCGATGCTGCAGAGTCCAGAGGGGGGGCTCTGCTTGGGTCTGCCACGTGTGCCTGTGCAACACTGCTAATGATTAAACATTCAGGAGCAGAGGAAAGCAGCGGGCAGCCCTCATAAAAAAACCAATAAAACAAACCAAGTCCTGTGTCATTAAAACAACAAGCAGGCTTCCTGTCAGCCTCTCAGCAGGGCAGCAGATTACCCTGAGAGCAGTGCAGCGCAGGGGGGTTAAACGAGGGCTGGGATTGCTGCTGAGAGATCGGGGTTTCAGAGACGGGGCGGGGCTGTGCGCTTGGTGTGATTGTGAGAGATCGGGGTTTCTGAGACGGGGCGGGGCTGTGCGCTTGGTGTGATTGTGAGAGATCGGGGTTTCGGAGACGGGGCGGGGCTGTGCGCTCGGTGTGATTGTGAGAGATCGGGGTTTCAGAGGCAGGCGGGCTGTGCGCTCGGTGTGATTGTGAGAGATCGGGGTTTCGGAGGCAGGCGGGGCTGTGCGCTCAGTGTGATTGTGAGATCGGGGTTTCGGAGACGGGGCGGGGCTGTGCGCTCGGTGTGATTGTGAGAGATCGGGGTTTCGGAGACGGGGCGGGGCTGTGCGCTCGGTGTGATTGTGAGAGATCGGGGTTTCATTAGTGTGTCTCTCTTTTCCAGGAATCCAGATGTACCTCTCTAACAGAGAGCACTATGGGTACCTGACCATCCCTCTGAAGGCCCAGCAGACCCTGCAGGATGAAGTGGACAGCTTCGTCCACGTCCAGATCGAGGCTATGAGTGAGTCTCTCTACTCCTACCAGCTCTACTAATGCTAACTCCCTTTCCCTATGGATCAAATTGCTTTGCAATGGGAGTCTTATTTCCATCCCTCCCTCTCTCTCTCCCACTTGCCAGCTTGGCAGACACCTGCAGACTGTCTTCAGACACACCACTCAGGGTCTCTTTGAACAGCCTGCAGATGAGTCTCCCTGCTGGGGAGAGGCCAATTAGAGTAAAACAATCCCATAGCAAAGGCATTGCAGTGTGATAAAGCACAGCGAGAGCATGGTAATGCACGGGTAAGCATTGTAAACCACAGAGAGGTACAGGACAACATATTGCACGGGTAAGCATTGTAAACCACAGAGAGGTACAGGACAGCATATTGCACGGGTAAGCATTGTAAACCACAGAGAGGTACAGGACAGCATATTGCACGGGTAAGCATTGTAAACCATAGAGTGGTACAGGACAGCATATTGCACGGGTAAGCATTGTAAACCACAGAGAGGTACAGGACAGCATATTGCACGGGTAAGCATTGAAATCCACAGAGAGGTACAGGACAGCATATTGCACGGGTAAGCATTGTAAACCACAGAGAGGTACAGGACAGCATATTGCACGGGTAAGCATTGTAAACCACAGAGAGGTACAGGACAGCATATTGCATTGGTAAGCATTGAAATCCACAGAGAGGTAGTTCTGGATGAAGCGGTCTCGGGGTCACAGCACCACACCCCCAATCATATTCTACCCCCACCCTCTCCAATTCCATCCCCCCACCTGACTTGACAGCCTGGGACAGGGTGAGCTCTCACGCCCTCTAGAAATTCCATTGGGGATCTCTGAGCACACACAGCCCCCCCCCCCCCTCCTCCAGCAATGCTGCCCTTTGTTCCAGGGCTTCCTCACACCACCTCGCCAAACATCACACTGTAATAATGAACAGTCCTCTCTCAGCTCTGCAGCGCTGTCATTACCAGCACCTTAATAATAATAATGAGTACTGATCTAAACACTCCTCTCTCAGATCTGCAGCGCTGTCATTACCAGCACCTTAATAATAATAATGAGTACTGATCTAAACACTCCTCTCTCAGATCTGCAGCGCTGTCATTACCAGCATCTTAATAATAATAATAATAATAATAATAATAATAATAATGAGTACTGATCTAAACACTCCTCTCTGATCTCCAGCTGTCATTACCAACATCTTAATAATAATAATGATAATAATAATATCTAAACACTCCTCTCTCAGCTCTCCAGCGCTGTCATTACCAGCACCTTAATAATAATAATAATAATAATAATAATAATAATAATAATAATGAGTACTGATCTAAACACTCCTCTCTCAGCTCTGCAGCGCTGTCATTACCAGCACCTTAATAATAATAATAATAATAATAATAATAATAATAATACTGATCTAAACAAACTCCTCTCTCAGCTCTGCAGCGCTGTCATTACCAGCACCTTAATAATAATAATAATAATAATAATAATAATAATAATAATAATAATAATAATAATAATAATAATAATAATCTAAACACTCCTCTCTCAGCTCTCAGCGCTGTCATTACCAACATCTTAATAATAATAATAATAATAATAATAATAATAATAATAATAATAGGGGTTTCCTCTCCTCCTCCCCTCAAGCTGCTTCTCTTTCTCTCTTTCAGTCGACCGCCCTCCCATTGAGCCCTCACAGCACCTGCCTCCCTCGCCAAGAGACTGGACCCCTCCCATGGGCTTCGACCCGGGTACCTAATAATACTCCCTGCCTCCCTCTCATCCCCCCTCCTCCTCCCTCCTCCCTCTCATCCCCCCCCCTTGCATCCCTCTTATCCCCCTGCCTCCCTCTCATCCCCTGCCTCCTGCCTCCTCTCATCCCCCCGGATGCATCCCTCTTATCCCCCCCCTGCCTCCCTCATCCCCCTGCCTCCCTGCCTCCCTCTCATCCCCCCTTGCATCCCTCTTATTCCCCCTGCCTCCCTCTCATCCCCCTGCCTCCTGCCTCCCTCTCATCCCCCTTGCATCCCTCTTATTCCCCTGCCTCCTCTCATCCCCTGCCTCCCTGCCTCCCTCTCATCCCCTTGCATCCCTCTTGTCCCCCTGCCTCCCTCTCATCCCCCCTGCCTCCCTGCCTCCCTCTCATCCCCCTTGCATCCCTCTTATTCCCCTGCCTCCCTCTCATCCCCTGCCTCCCTGCCTCCCTCTCATCCCCCTTGCATCCCTCTTATCCCCTGCCTCCCCTCATCCCCTGCCTCCTGCCTCCCTCTCATCCCCCTTGCATCCCTCTTATCCCCCTGCCTCCCTCTCATCCCCCTGCCTCCCTCTCATCCCCCTGCATCCCTCTTATCCCCTGCCTCCCTCTCATCCCCCTGCCTCCCTGCCTCCCTCTCATCCCCCTTGCATCCCTCTTATCCCCCTGCCTCCCTCTCATCCCCCTGCCTCCCTGCCTCCCTCTCATCCCCCTTGCATCCCTCTTATTCCCCTGCCTCCCTCTCATCCCCCCCCTGCCCCCTCCCTGCCTCCCTCTCATCCCCCTTGCATCCCTCTTGTCCCCATGCCTCCCTCTCCTCCCCTGCCTCCTGCCCCCTCTCATCCCCCTCTCATCCCCCTTGCCTCCCTCTCATCCCCTGCCTCCCTGCCTCCCTCTCATCCCCCTTGCATCCCTCTTATCCCCCTGCCTCCCTCTCATCCCCCTGCCTCCCTCCCCCCTCCCTGCTTTCCTCTCCATCCCCCTTGCATCCCTCCCTCTCTCATCCTCCTGCCTCCCTCTCATCCCCCTCTCATCCCCCTTGCCTCCCTCTCATCCCCTGCCTCCCTGCCTCCCTCTCATCCCCTGGCATCCCTCTTATCCCCTGCCTCCCTCTCATCCCCCTGCCTCCCTCTCTCCCCCCCCCTCCTGCCTCCCTCTCCCCCCTTGCATCCTTCCCTCTCTCATCCTCCTGCCTCCCTCTCATCCCCCCCTCCTCATCCCCCCTTGCATTCCTCTCATCCCCCATCCTCCCCCCCTCCCTCCTCCCTCTCTCTCATTCCCCCTCCCTGCCTGCCTCCCTCTCTCATCCCCCTGCCTCCCTCTCTCTCATTCCCCTCCCTGCCTGCCTCCCTCTCTCATCCCCCCCCTGCCTGCCTCCCTCTCTCATCCCCCTGACTCCCTCCCTGCCTCCCTCTCTCTCATTCCCCCCTGCCTGCCTCCCTCTCTCCCCTGCCCCTGCCTCCCTCTCTCTCATTCCCTCCTGCCTGCCTCCCTCTCATCCCCTGCCTCCTCTCTCTCCTCTCTCCCCTCCTGCCTCCCTCTCATCCCCCTGCCTCCCTCCTCTCCCTCCTCTCTCATTCCCCCTGCCTCCCTCCCTCTCTCCTGACCCCCTGCCTCCCTCTCTCTCTCTCCCCTTCCCTCCTGCCTGCCTCCTCTCATCCCCCTGCCTGCCTCCTCTCTCTCATTCCCCTGCCTCCTCCTCTCTCATCCCCCTGACTCCCTCCTGCCTGCCTCCCTCTCTCTCATTCCCCTCCCTGCCTGCCTCCCTATCTCATCCCCTGCTCCCTCTCTCTCTCTCATTCCCCTTCCCCCTGCCTGCCTCCCTCTCTCATCCCCCTGCCTCCCTCTCTCTCTCATTCCCCTCCCTGCCTGCCTCCCTCTCTCATCCCCCTGACTCCCTCCCTGCCTGCCTCCCTCTCTCTCTCTCATTCCCCTCCCTCCCTCCCTCCCTCTCTCATCCCCCCAGCCTCCCTCCCTCTCTCATCCCGCTCCCTGCCTCCCTGTCTCCTGTTTGAGGAGCGGTGCTGACTGGGCGTGTCTCTCCAGATCTTCCTGATCAATCTGAGCGCCCGCGGGACCGGGCGGGAGAGGACTGTGCGCAGCCTGGAGGCTCAGGGGATCAGCGCCACCGTCACTGATGCTGTGGACGGGAAGTAAGAGAGAGGAGAGGAGAGGGGGGGAGAGAGGGGAGGGGACTGTGCACAGCCTGGAGGCTCAGGGGATCAGCGCCACCATCACTGACGCTGTGGACGGGAAGTAAGAGAGAGGAGAGGAGAGTGAGGGGGGGAGAGGAGGGGACTATGCACAGCCTGGGGCTCAGGGGATCAGCGCCACCGTCACTGACGCTGTGGACGGGAAGTAAGAGAGAGGAGAGGAGAGTGGGGGAGAGAGGGGGGGAGGGACTGTGCACAGCCTGGAGGCTCAGGGGATCAGCGCCACCGTCACTGACGCTGTGGACGGGAAGTAAGAGAGAGGAGAGGAGGGGGGGGGGGGGGAGGGGAGAGTGAGGGTAAGAGGGTTAGTAAAAGAAACAGTAAATTCAGTATCAAATGTTCAGAAATAACGTTTCAATATGTGTTTTAATCTCCCCTCCCCTCCCGCCTCCTGCAGGGCTCTCAACACGTCTCAGCTGCAGGCTCTGGGGATCGAGATGCTGCCCGGGTATGAGGACCCCTACTCCCGGAGGGTGCTGACTCGGGGGGAGATCGGCTGCTTCCTGAGCCACTACCACACCTGGAAGGAGGTGAGCTCCGGGGCCCAAACACACAGAACTCAGGGGTGGAAACTGGACTCCCATTGCCTGGGGCTGGCACTGGAGCTGGGCCAGCACTCGGGGACTGCATAGCAGGCTGATCCACTCCTGGTTTCACTATGAGTTTAATAAGACTCACCTGTGCTTGTTACCTATACACTGTGGCTAATCAAGCTGAAGTGGATGACAGTGCTATGCAATAGGAGTCTTATTTCCATCCCTGTATCATTCTGCTGTACAGTCAGTCCAGGCTCCATACCCCACACTGTGCAGAGCGGGTCATGTCTGTTTGAAACCTGTCCCCTCTCTAAGAGCCTCCCACACTCCCGCTCTCGCCTCCCCTTCAGCCCAGCCTTCCGGGGCTGTTCCCAGTTTGAACCCTAATTAGACACGGGCAGCTTCGGACCCCATAGCGACTGTCATCTCTCATCCTGGATAATCCGGCTGAGTGCTTCGCCTTCTTTCCTTATAAAAACACACAAGACACGCCCGCAGTGAAAGTCTGGCAAAGTGTAACAAGGCTGCAGTAAAGCAAACCATATTATAGCACCTCTCCTCTCTCCTCTTCTCTCCTCTCTCCCCTCTCTCCCAGACAGTGGATCGAGGCTTGCAGAGTGTGCTGGTCCTGGAGGATGATGTGAGATTCGAACCCCAGTTCAAGAAGAAGATGATGTTAATGATGGCAAACATTAAGGGGGCCCAGCTGGACTGGGATCTGATGTGAGTGTGACAGACAGACAGACGGACACAGAGGTCAGACAGAATGACTGACACACACACACTCACTCACACAGAGGCATTCATAGAAAAGAAAGCTCATTCACAGCTGATTCTCGTTGAAATGCTGCTCCCTGCTGGTATGAAAGGGAATTGTTCTATTTTGATGAACTCATTTCAATCCTTCATTCATTTCTTCATGTATTCCTGTATTATACAGGCTAGCTACAGTTACACCATGCACTCAGTGCTCATAGATTACTATTACTGGAGAGTACAGTCCAGGGATCCAAGAGTAATTCTAGAGTAATCAAGTCCACTCTCCATCTCCCCTCTCTCCCCTCTCCCCTTTCCACTGCGTGTGTGTGTGTGTGTGTGTGTGTGTGTGTGTGTGTGTGTGTGATGGATGGATGGATGGATGTGTGAGGATGGATGGATGTGTGTGAGGATGAATGGATGGGATAGATGTGTGTGAGGATGGATGGATGTGTGTGAGGATGTGTGTATGGATAGGTGTGTGTGTGTGAGGATGGATGGATGGATGGATAGATCGATGTGTGTATGGATGGATGGATGTGTGTGTGGATGTGTGTGAGGATGGATGGATGGATGTGTGTGAGATGGATGGATGGATGGATGGATGGATGATGGATGGATGGATGTGTGTGAAGATGGATGGATGTGTGTGTGTGTGGATTGATGTGTGTGAGGATGGATGGATGGATGTGTGTGTGTGTGTGAGGATGGATGGATGGATGGATGTGTGTGAAGATGGATGGATGGATGTGTGTGTGAGGATGGATGGATGTGATAGATAGATGATGTGTGATAGATAGATGATGGATGAATGAATATATGTGATAGATGGATGTGTGTATAGATAGATGGATGTATGTATAGATATGTAGATATGTAGATGATGTGTATAGAAAAGATAGATGTGTGTGAGATGGATGGATGAATGAATGTGAAGATGGAGATGATAGATAGATAGATAGATAGATATGTGTGAGATAGATAGATAGATGTGTGTGTGTGAGAATGGATGGATAGATGTGTGTGAAGATAGATAGATAGATGGATGGATGTGTGAGATAGATAGATGGATGGGTGTGTGTATAGATGGATGTGTAGATGGATAGATAGATGGATGGATGTGTATAGATAGATAGGTGTATGGATAGATGGATGTGTGAAGATGGATGTGTGAGATAGATGGATGGATGGATATGTGAAGAGAGATGGATGGATAGATAGATGTGTGTGTGTGTGGATAGATGGATGGATGTGTGTGTAAGAGATGGATGGATGTGTGTAGATAGATAGATGGATAGGTGTGTGTGTGGATGGATGGATGGGTGTGTGTGTGGATGGATGGTGTGTGTGGATGGATGGATGGATGTGTGTGGATGGATGGATGTGTGTGGATGGATGTGTGTGTGTGGATGGATGGATGGATGGATGGATGTGTGTGGATGGATGGATGGATGTGTGTGTGAGAGGATGGATGGATGTGTGTGGATGGATGTGTGTGTGAGAGGATGGATGGATGGATGGGTGTGTGTGTGGATGGATGGATGGGTGTGTGGATGGATGGATGGGTGTGTGTGTGGATGGATGGGTGTGTGTGTGAGGATGGATGGATGGATGGATGTGTGTGTGTGAGAGGATGGATGGATGGATGGATGGATGTGTGTGTGAGAGGATGGATGGATGGGTGTGTGTGTGAGGATGGATGGATGGATGGATGGATGGGTGTGTGTGAGAGGATGGATGGATGGATGGATGTGTGAGAGGATGGATGGATGTGTGTGTGAGAGGATGGATGGATGGATGTGTGTGTGTGAGAGGATGGATGGATGGATGGATGTGTGTGATGGATGGATGGATGGATGGATGGATGTGTGTGTGAGAGATGGATGGATGGATGTGTGTGTGAGAGGATGGATGGATGGATGGATGTGTGTGTGAGAGGACGGATGGATGGATGGATGGATGTGTGTGTGAGGAGGATGGGATGGATGGATGGATGTGTGTGTGAGGATGGATGGATGGGATGGATGTGTGGATGGATGGATGGATGGATGGATGGATGTGTGTGAGAGAGGATGGATGGATGGATGTGTGTGTGAGGATGGATGGATGGATGGATGGATGTGTGTGTGAGAGGATGGATGGATGGATGTGTGGATGGATGGATTGATGGATATATAGTGTAATGTTCAGTTTAACAGTGCTGGTATTGTAAGGGCTCTGCTCTACACTTCCAGTGAGGAGGCTGCAGGCTGCAATATACTGTGCACAGACCCCCCTTCCCCCTTTCACCCTGCCTCTCTCTCTCTCTCGCTCCCTCTCTCCCCCCTCTCCCTCTCTCTCCCCCCTCTTTCTCCCTCTCTCCCCCCTCTCTCTCCCCCCCCCTCTCTCTCTCCCCCTCCCTCTCTCTCTCTCTCTCTCAGCTATGTGGGACGGAAGCGCATGCAGCTGGAGCGTCCTGAGCAGGCCGTGGCGGGCGTGCCGAACCTGGTGGAGGCCGATTACTCGTACTGGACTCTGGGCTATGCACTCTCCCAGCAGGGGGCGCTGAAGCTGCTGCGGGCCGAGCCCTTGGGGAAGATGCTGCCCGTCGACGAGTTCCTGCCCGTCATGTTCAACAAGCACCCCGTGTGAGTCTCCTGCCCTGAGCACCCCTCACTCCCTTCAACAAGCACCCCGTGTGAGTCTCCTGCCCTGAGCACCCCTCGCTCCCTTCAACAAGCACCCTGTGTGAGTCTCCTGCCCAGAGCACCCCTCGCTCCCTTCAACAAGCACCCCGTGTGAGTCTCCTGCCCAGAGCACCCCTCGCTCCCTTCAACAAGCACCCCGTGTGAGTCTCCTGCCCAGAGCACCTCTTGCTCCCTTCAACAAGCACCCCGTGTGAGTCTCCTGCCCAGAGCACCCCTCACTCCCTTCAACAAGCACCCCGTGTGAGTCTCCTGCCCAGAGCACAGTGAAAGCATGGCAGAGCACACAGAGGTGTGCTGCAGCATACTGCATAAATAAGGCAAAGCAGGAGGGATACAGAGCACAGTATATTCATGGGAAAGCAGGAGGGATACAGAGCACAGTATATTCATGGGAAAGCAGGAGGGATACAGAGCACAGTATATTCATGGGAAAGCAGGAGGGATACAGGCACAGTATATTCATGGGGAAAGCAGGAGGGATACAGAGCACAGTATATTCATGGGAAAGCAGGAGGGATACAGAGCACAGTATATTCATGGGAAAGCAGGAGGGATACAGAGCACAGTATATTCATGGGAAAGCAGGAGGGATACAGAGCACAGTATATTCATTGGAAAGCAGGAGGGATACAGAGCACAGTATATTCATGGGAAAGCAGGAGGGATACAGAGCACAGTATATTCATGGGAAAGCAGGAGGGATACAGAGCACAGTATATTCATGGGAAAGCAGGAGGATACAGAGCACAGTATATTCATGGGAAAGCAGGAGGGATACAGAGCACAGTATATTCATGGGAAAGCAGGAGGGATACAGAGCACAGTATATTCATGGGAAAGCAGGAGGGATACAGAGCACAGTATATTCATTGGAAAGCAGGAGGGATACAGAGCACAGTATATTCATGGGAAAGCAGGAGGGATACAGAGCACAGTATATTCATGGGAAAGCAGGAGGGATACAGAGCACAGTATATTCATGGGAAAGCAGGAGGGGATACAGAGCACAGTATATTCATTGGAAAGCAGGAGGGATACAGAGCACAGTATATTCATGGGAAAGCAGGAGGATACAGAGCACAGTATATTCATGGGAAAGCAGGAGGGATACAGGCACAGTATATTCATGGGGAAAGCAGGAGGGATACAGAGCACAGTATATTCATTGGAAAGCAGGAGGGATACAGAGCACAGTATATTCATGGGAAAGCATGGTAAAACTGCAGATATATTGCAATAAAGTTTTCTCCAGCATTCAGACAGAATCGAATCCCTGTGCTGTACGTTGTCTATAGACAGGCAGGCAGGCAGGGAGTGAGACAATCACACAGACTGCCTGCAGCTTGGTCAGTCTCTCAGCTAATGCAGTCTGACTCTGTGTCAGTGGAGAGAGACCAGAGCCCTGTCGTGACCACACCCCTCACTGGGAGGGGCCTCTCCTAGACTCTACCCAGGGACAGAGTCGGGATTGTTCCCCGGGATCAATGGGAATAACACCGCGATCCAGCCGGACAATGAGGCGCTCTGTTCCTCCCCTGGTCCCAGTGGGATTGAGGTCGGAATCCTCCCTCCCCTCCCCTCTCTGGAATATTTGGAATGAGCATGGAATACGCACAGAGGCCCTCAGAGCAGTGCAGCATGGAGCTGGAGTGAGAGGCGAGCTGCTCACCTCTGTGACTCTATACCTAGGAGAGTTCCCACAGTAGATTTGAGCTGGAGTGAGAGGAGAGCAGCTCACCTCTGTGACTCTGTACCTAGGAGAGTTCCCACAGTAGATTTGAGCTGGAGTGAGAGGAGAGCAGCTCACCTCTGTGACTCTATACCTAGCAGAGTTCCCACAGTAGATTTGAGCTGGAGTGAGAGGCGAGCAGCTCACCTCTGTGACTCTGTACCTAGCAGAGTTCCCACAGTAGATTTGCACTGCATGAGTCCCCCTGGTTTTACTATGCATGTACCACAGTGCTTTTCTCAAGTGCTTCACTCTGCCTCTCTGATCTCATGCTGTGTTCCAGTAAGAAGTACATGGAGCACTTTGAGCCGAGGGAGCTGCTGGCGTTCTCCGCGGAGCCCCTGCTGCTGTTCCCCACTCACTACACGGGCGATGCCGGCTACGTGAGCGACACGGAGACCTCCACCATCTGGGACAACGAGGGGGTGGAGACGGACTGGGACCGGCAGCACTCTCAACGCTCACGCAAGGCCAGGCAGCAGGGCCACATCAGCAGCGCGGGGCAGAACCGCGTGGACAGCGCAGGGGCCACGGCCAGGGACGAGCTGTGAGGGACCCCAACCCTGCTGTCCTGAGACGAGATGTGTCCGTCTCTCTACACATGTTTACAGCTGCTCCACAGACTGACTGTTCAACTGTAATCTTCATCTGAAATGAATTTCATTTAAAGGGGGGGGCAGATTCCGCTGGTCTCAGAACTCTGTCAAGCCGGATCTTAAAGGATCCAAGTGATTCTGACTAGACAGCCCATTCCATCCCCTCACCACTCTCTGTGAAGACGTGTCTCCTTCCCTCTGTCTCCTCGGTCTGTCTCCACACTGTGTTCCTCTGGTCCTCTGCTTAAAGCATTGGCTCAGGTTCTGCCCCCTGATTCCTCTTTGTTCCAGGTTAAACAGACAGTTCTTTCAGCCTGTAGTAGCAGGAGTCTGAATGAATGCTCAGCTCAGGCCCCGCCCCTCCGCCCTGCTGTATGAATGAATGCTCAGCTCTGGCCCCGCCCCTCCGCCCTGCTGTATGAATGAATGCTCAGCTCAGGCCCCGCCCCTCCGCCCTGCTGTATGAATGAATGCTCAGCTCAGGCCCCGCCCCTCCGCCCTGCTGTATGAATGAATGCTCAGCTCAGGCTCCACCCCTCCGCCCTGCTGTATGAATGAATGCTCAGCTCAGGCCCCGCCCCTCCGCCCTGCTGTATGAATGAATGCTCAGCTCACGCCCCGCCCTCCGCCCTGCTGTATGAATGAATGCTCAGCTCTGGCCCCGCCCCTCCGCCCTGCTGTATGAATGAATGCTCAGATCACAGCTGTCTGTGCCCCCCCCACCATCATGTGTCCAGCCCACACCTGAAATGAAAGTTGATGTGTATAAAATAGTGATGAATTGTAACAGAAGTAATTTATGAGTCTACAATTGTGATGCCTTTACTGTAATGATTGCTTGGAGTTGTTCAGATGAACTGAGTTTACAGAGCTGCACGGAGATGACAGTGCAGCCCGTCTCAGTAAAGTGCTGCTGCACAGACCCTCGCCCTGTGTCTTTATCTCTTCAGCCCCGAGTGCTGTGCTTTACAATGCTTCACCATACTTCTGTGCTTTACAATGCTTCCCTATGCTTTACCACACCTCCCTGTGCTTTACAATGCTTCCCTATGCAGTTGAACCCCTCTGGAATGCAGTGAAACCCAATGCCCTGGGGAGCGAACACACTAGTTAATTATAGGAACAGGACTTTTCATTCCTGGAGGGAGTTCACTTTCTCGAGGGATTGAGGGAGCAGTTCAATCTCTGTGCCTCACGCCTGCTCTGGAATTGGACTGGACTTGAGGGAGCAGTTCCATTTCCCTGCCCATCCAATCGTTGGTGTTTTTGAGATTTCCTGAAGTGTATTACACTACTTGTCACTGAACTTCTGACAAAAGTCAGTTCTGACCCGCTACACTGACCCACAGTGACCAAACAAACCAGGCAGCAGCAAGTCCCCTCGCTGGTCTGTTGAGGGAGACTCCGCGCTGGTCTGTTGAAGGAGACTCCTCGCTGGTCTGTTGAAGGAGACTCCGCGCTGGTCTGTTGAGGGAGACTCCGCGCTGGTCTGTTGAGGGAGACTCCTCGCTGGTCTGCTGAGGGAGACTCCACGCTGGTCTGCTGAGGGAGACTCCTCGCTGGTCTGCTGAGGGAGACTCCGTGCGGGTCTGCTGAGGGAGACTCCGCGCGGGTCTGCTGAGGGAGACTCCGCGCGGGTCTGCTGAGGGAGACTCCGCGCGGGTCTGCTGAGGGAGACTCCGTGCGGGTCTGCTGAGGGAGACTCCGCTGGTCTGCTGAGGGAGACTCCGCGCTGGTCTGTTGAGGGAGACTCCGCGCTGGTCTGTAGAGGGAGACTCCTGCAGACTGTGAGTCACCATGACTGTGCACCAGAGAGAAAGAGGGAGAGCAGGAGGTATCCATGGGTTAGTGCTGACTGTCTAATCAATAAAGCAGCACTCAGACCCTCGCTCTCCTGCTGCACAGACAGCAAGTTCAAGTGCAGAACGTGTGCCACAGTGTCTGAGATTAGAGAGATGTGTTTCTCTGTCCTCACACACACACACACACACACTCAGATGTGTTTCTCTGTTCCTCACACACACACACACTCAGATGTGTTTCTCTGTTCCTCACACACAATGTGTTTCTCTGTTCCTCACACACACACACACACACAGATGTGTTTCACTGTACCTCACACACACACACACAGATGTGTTTCTCTGTTCCTCACACACACACACAGATGTGTTTCTCTGTTCCTCACACACACACACAGATGTGTTTCTCTGTTCCTCACACACACACAGATGTTTCTCTGTTCCTCACACACACTCAGATGTGTTTCTCTGTTCCTCACACACACACAGAGATGTGTTTCTCTGTTCCTCACACACACACACACACAGATGTGTTTCTCTGTTCCTCACACACACACACACTCAGATGTGTTTCTCTGTTCCTCACACACACACACACACACAGATGTGTTTCTCTGTTCCTCACACACACACACACAGATGTGTTTCTCTGTTCCTCACACACACACAGAGATGTGTTTCTCTGTTCCTCACACACACACACACAGATGTGTTTCTCTGTTCCTCACACACGCACACACACACATGTGTTTCTCTGTTCCTCACATACACACTCAGATGTGTTTCTCTGTTCCTCACACACACACAGAGATGTGTTTCTCTGTTCCTCACACACACACACACACAGATGTGTTTCTCTGTTCCTCACACACAGAGATGTGTTTCTCTGTTCCTCACACACACACACACAGATGTGTTTCTCTGTTCCTCACACACACACACACACACACAGATGTGTTTCTCTGTTCCTCACACACACACACACACAGATGTGTTTCTCTGTTCCTCACATACACACTCAGATGTGTTTCTCTGTTCCTCACACACACACAGAGATGTGTTTCTCTGTTCCTCACACACACACACACACACACAGATGTGTTTCTCTGTTCCTCACACACAGAGATGTGTTTCTCTGTTCCTCACACACACACACAGATGTGTTTCTCTGTTCGTCACATACACACTCAGATGTGTTTCTCTGTTCCTCACACACACACACAGATGTGTTTCTCTGTTCCTCACACACAAACACACACACTCAGATGTGTTTCTCTGTTCCTCACACACACACACACACACAGATGTGTTTCACTGTACCTCACACACACACACACAGATGTTTCTCTGTCCCTCACACACACACACACAATGTGTTTCTCTGTTCCTCACACACAGACAGATGTGTTTCTCTGTTCCTCACACACACACACACACAGATGTGTTTATCTGTTCCTCACACACACACACACAGATGTGTTTCTCTGTTCCTCACACACACACACAGATGTGTTTCTCTGTTCCTCACACACACACACACAGATGTGTTTCTCTGTTCCTCACACACACACACACAGATGTGTTTCTCTGTTCCTCACACACACACTCAGATGTGTTTCTCTGTTCCTCACACACACTCAGATGTGTTTCTCTGTTCCTCACACACACACAGATGTGTTTCTCTGTTCCTCACACACACACACACACACACACACACACACACACACAGATGTGTTTCTCTGTTCCTCACACACACACACACAGATGTGTTTCTCTGTTCCTCACACACACACAGAGATGTGTTTCTCTGTTCCTCACACACACACACACAGATGTGTTTCTCTGTTCCTCACACACACACACACAGATGTGTTTCTCTGTTCCTCACACACACACACACACAGATGTGTTTCTCTGTTCCTCACACACACACACACAGATGTGTTTCTCTGTTCCTCACATACACACTCAGATGTGTTTCTCTGTTCCTCACATACACACTCAGATGTGTTTCTCTGTTCCTCACACACACACAGAAATATAATATTAGTGGGTACACACTGTATAGGAAAGACAGGCAGAACAGAAGAGGCGGAGGGGTAGCGCTATACATAAGAAATAGCCTTGAAGCCCAGGTGTTAAATCAGGACAAAGAAAACAATGCAGAATCAATATGGGTCAGAATAATGGACACAAATTCAAAGGGCATAATAATAGGAGCATGCTATAGACCGCCAAATTCAGACGCTGAGCAAAATAATCTGTTGTACAATGACATTTGAAATGCGTGTAGAAAAGGAGAAGCCATACTAATGGGGGATTTCAACTTCCCCTGTATAAAATGGGAAAACCCAATGGGGGGCACGATGGACGAAATTGAAATGGTGGAAATGACAAATGACTGCTTCCTAATGCAATTTGTCAAGGCACCGACTAGAGGGGAGGCATGCCTTGATTTAGTCTTTTCAAATAATGAAGACAGAATAACTAAAACAGAGGTCAGAGAGCCATTGGCAAACTCAGACCACAACATGGTCTCATTTGAAATATTTTTTAAAACCCCAAAAGTAATGACTAAAGCTAAGGTTTACAATTTTAGAAAAGCAAACTATGAAGGTATGAAACGGAGACTAATAGAAGTAGATTGGAGTAAAATAGAGAAAACATCCACAGAAAAAGGGTGGCTGTCTTTTAAAAATGTAGTACTAGAGGCGCAAAACAATTACATCCCAAAAGTAGACAAATCTAAATCTAAAACAAAATGGCCAAAATGGTTTAATAGATCAATTAAAAAAATATTCAGCGAAAAAGGCACTTTACAGAGCGTTTAAAAGGGACCAAAACAAAGCACACAGAAAGAGTACTTGGAACTGCAAACACAAGTCAAAAAGGAAGTTAGAAAGGCCAAGAGAGATAGAAATCAATATTGCTAAGGGGGCTAAAACCAATTCCAAAATGTTTTTCCAATATTATAACAGCAAGAGAACATTCAAAGAGGAGGTTAAATGTCTAAGAGACACAAATGGCAAAATCATAGATCAAGAAAAAAAAAAGCAAATATATTAAATGATTACTTTTCACAGGTTTTTACAAAGGAGGACACGGACAACATGCCCCACATGTCGACCTGTTCCTATCCAGTTTTAAATAACTTTAGCATAACAGAGGCAGAAGTGTTAAAGGGACTAGGAGCTCTTAAAATAAACAAATCCCTGGGCGGATGAGATCCTCCCAATAGTACTCAAAGAAATGAAAGAAGTTATTTACAAACCGCTAACCAAGATCATGCAACAGTCTCTTGACACAGGGGTTGTAATTTACAGACTGGAAAATAGCAAACGTAATACCGATCCACAAAAGGGAGACAAAACCGAACCAGGTAACTACAGACCAATAAGCCTGACTTCTATTATATGTAAACTTATGGAAACTATAATAAGATCCAAAATGGAAAATTACCTATATGGTAACAATATCCTGGGAGACAGCCAGCATGGTTTTAGGAAAGGAGATCATGTCTAACTAACCTACTTGACTTTTTTGAGGATGCAACATTGAAAATGGACAACTGCAAAGCATACGACATGGTCTATTTAGATTTCCAGAAAGCTTTTGACAAAGTCCCGCATAAAAGATTAATTCTCAAACTGAACGCAGTAGGATTCAAGGAAATGCATGCACATGGATTAGGGGAGTGGTTAACATGTAGAAAACAGAAAGTACTGATTAGAGGAGAAACCTCGAAATGGAGTGAGGTAACCAGTGGTGTACCACAGGGATCAGTATTAGGTCCTCTGCTATTCCTAATCTACATTAATGATTTAGACTCTGATATAGTAAGCAAACTCGTTAAATTTGCAGACGACACAAAAATAGGAGGAGTGGCAGACACTGTTGAAGCAGCAAAGGTCATTCAAAATGATCTAGACCTCATTCAAAATTGGGCAGACACATGGCAAATGAAATTTAATAGAGAAAGTGTAAAGTATTGCATGCAGGCAATAAAAATGTTCATTATAAATATCATATGGGAGATAGTGAAATTGAAGAAGGGAACTATGAAAAAAAGACCTAGGAGTTTATGTTGACTCAGAAATGTCTTCATCTAGACAATGTGGGAAGCTATAAAAAAAGCTAACAAGATGCTTGGATATATTGTGAGAAGTGTTGAATTTAAATCAAGGGAAGTAATGTTAAAACTCTACAATGCATTAGTAAGACCTCACCTAGAATATTGTGTTCAGTTCTGGTCACCTCGTTACAAAAAGGATATTGCTGCTCTAGAAAGAGTGCAAAGAAGAGCAACCAGAATTATCCTGGTTTTAAAAGGCATGTCGTATGCAGACAGGCTAAAAGAATTGAATCTATTCAGTCTTGAACAAAGAAGACTACATGGCGATCTGATTCAAACATTCAAAATCCTAAAAGGTATAGACAATGTCAACCGGGGGACTTCTTTGACTTGAAAAAAAAAAAAAAAGACCAGGGTCATAAATGGAGATTAGATAAAGGGGCATTCAGAACAGAAAATAGGAGGCACTTTTTTACACAGAGAATTGTGAGGGTCTGGAACCAACTCCCCAGTAATGTTGTTGAAGCTGACACCCTGGGATCCTTCAAGAAGCTGCTTGATGAGATTCTGGGATCAATAAGCTACTAACAACCAAACGAGCAAGATGGGCTGAATGGCCTCCTCTCGTTTGTAAACTTTCTTATGTTCTTATGTTCTTATGTTCCTCACACACGCACACACACACAGATGTGTTTCTCTGTTCCTCACATACACACTCAGATGTGTTTCTCTGTTCCTCACACACACACAGAGATGTGTTTCTCTGTTCCTCACACACACACACACACACACAGATGTGTTTTTCTGTTCCTCACACACACACACACAGATGTGTTTCTCTGTTCCTCACACAAACACACACACTCAGATGTGTTTCTCTGTTCCTCACACACACACACACACAGATGTGTTTCACTGTACCTCACACACACACACAGATGTGTTTCTCTGTTCCTCACACACACACACAGATGTGTTTCTCTGTTCCTCACACACACAGATGTGTTTCTCTGTTCCTCACACACACTCAGATGTTTCTCTGTTCCTCACACACACACACAGATGTGTTTCTCTGTTCCTCACACACACAGATGTGTTTCTCTGTTCCTCACACACACACACACACAGATGTGTTTCTCTGTTCCTCACACACACACACACACAGATGTGTTTCTCTGTTCCTCACATACACACTCAGATGTGTTTCTGTTCCTCACACACTCAGATGTGTTTCTGTTCCTCACACACACTCAGATGTGTTTCTCTGTTCCTCACACACACACACTCTGTGTGAGGAACAGAGAAACACATCTCACCAGATGTGTTTCTCTGTTCCTCACACACACACACACACAGATGTGTTTCTCTGTTCCTCACACACACACACACACAGATGTGTTTCTCTGTCGCTGTTCTGTTTTACAGCCTCTCCACTTTAACTAACTGCTCTTCTGCTGGTTGTTTACAAAAATAGTCTTGTGTGATCCAGGAATTCCTCGTGTCCGCTGTCCGTACGGTTGCTAGGAGACCTCCACGTTGTTTCCGAGTCATGTAATGATGCTGTCAGTCAGAGAACAAAGAGGCAGGCGGCGGGACACTCTCTGGCAGCAGCACTCTCTTAGCAATGCTCTGAGTGAATGGAGCTGGAGACAGCAGGACGCTTTCTGGCAGCCTTCTTCACTGTGCTGTGATTGAGATGCGGTCTGGCAGCGCGGTCACATATCCGCCTGCCTGGACAGAGAGTCGCTGAACTTCTTAAAGCATTTCCTTTTTCATTATTTTTATTTTCAATGTGCTGTCTCGTGTACACAGGGCAATCCCCATGGAAATACTCACATCAGTCTGACTGCGAGTGATGTCTTTTACATGCACTGGAAAACAATGCTGATGAAAAAAACACACCCAAAACCCAGAGCACCCGCGGAGCTGAGAGAGCGCTGCTGTTTGTTTCAGCCTCCTGCGATGACACTAGTTAGCCACTGGGGGTCAGCATTGCACCGTGTCAGTGTCTATTTCCTCTCTTGTAGGCTTGTCGTGTTGGAGGAGAGGCTGTTGATTGCCTCTAGTATGATGCTGATTCAATCATATCTGTCTGTATAGAACACTGATCTCTTTTCAGACCCTGACGAATGGTTTGGATAAGAAGTCACGAAGTGTGATGGGCTCAGTCAATTCCACTGAGCAGCACCACACCGCGGAGACACTGAAAAACACTTAGTCTCGGTTTCTTTTAGTATTTCTAAACAGAGCAGCTCAGCACAGCCCTTGTTAACAGCTGCTGCAGGAGGGAACACATTGAGAGCACGTTCCACCACTCCAAACCACATTCACCCATCGCCTGACCATGGGAACTGGGGTCCCATACACTGATCTAAGGACTGCTGGTGCCGAGGGAGCACACACACATACACATACACACACACACACACACACACACATACACATATACACACATGCACACAGACACACACAGATACATACATACACATACACACATACATACACATACACATACACACACACACACATACACAGATACACATACACACACACATACACACACACACACACAGATACACACACACACACACACACACACACACACACACACACACATACACATATACACACATGCACACACACACAGATACATACATACACATACACACACACATACAGATACACATACATATACACACATGCACATACACACATATACACACACATATACACATATATACACACAGATACACACACACACACACACACACACATATAAACACATATACACACACACACACACACAAATACATTCACAGACACACACATTCAGTAAGTATCTCTGTATCAGATGCTTGTATCACATGTTCTAAACTATTACCTATAATCTTATAAAACAGCCTTCAGTCCAGGGCTCTGAGTGTGATACTCTCGCCCCCAGGCTCAGTACACCCACGAGTGGCTCCCCAGGCTGAGCCGTCATGTAACTGAGCCTCGCTGCTCTGTGGGGGGAGCCCTGGAGCTGCAATAGAGGGGTGCTGTGATAACCCCCCCCCCCCCACACACACACACACACACACACAAACACACACACACAGCAGGGACATCGCTTTGAGTCCAGAAATAACAATACATTTAAAAAGATGGAAATTTATTAATTAAGACAATCAGGATTTTAATTTTTTTTTAATGTTTTAACCTTTGAAGATAGAAAATAACCATCGACACGGGCGCATGTGACCAGCAGCCTGGCTCTGACCTGCTGACAGCCTGGCTCCTGACCTGCTGACACTCAGCAGCCTGGCTCCTGACCTGCTGAGACTCAGCAGCCTGGCTCCTGACCTGCTGAGACTCAGCAGCCTGGCTCCTGACCTGCTGAGACTCAGCAGACTCATTTATTATGTTTGATTGTTTTGTGCCCGTTTGATAAGCACAGTAACACACTTTAAAGACTGGCTGAGTGTTCTAGTTCCTCCTCCCCTTCCTCCTGGACTTGCTCCTCCCATGCCTCTCTCTGGCCCCTCCTCCCTCCTCCTCTGGCTCCGCCTCCCTCTCTACCATCTCCACTATCTCCACAGCGCGCCCGTTCGGGGGCAGCAGAGGCAGGAGGCTCCGACGGCTCGGGGAGGGCGCCCCGCTGGGCATCCGCAGGTGACGCACCACATTCCTGGGCTGCTGGAGGGACTGGGAGAGGAGGGAGTGGGAGAGAAGAGAGGGGTGATAGTGCTGCCAGCCCCTGGGATACTGGTACAGTCCCGGGGAGCCCCAGGCAGGGGTGCGTTGAAGAGGCTCCCCTCGAGGGGGGGCTGCCTCAGGGAGGGCAGGGCATGAGCCTGTCCCCGGGGGGGCGCTGCTAGGGGAGAGTCTCAGGCTCCCGTCTCTGAGGCTGGCTGCACCCGGTGATGACAGCAATCTGGGCGTTGTGTGATTGGCCGCCCAGCTCGGCCCGGCAGCAGGGGCTAGAAGGTAGCCCGGCGGGACCCCCGTGATGAACTGCGCAGCAAGGAGAGCCAGCCCCTCCGGACAGCGGGCTGGGGTGAGGCGCCAGAGGCCAGCCAGGAAGCCCCTCGCGGTTCCAGCCGGTAGAACTCGTCGGTGTGGTAGAGCTGTGAGAAGCCAGAGGTCGGCGATGCGGGGAAGTCCTCCAGGAACCCCGCGGTGTCGCTGAGGCAGGCACTGCCCGGCTCGTTGCAGGGCGTGTGGCTGCAGTAGAGGGTCACTGAGCCCACGTTCTCGTAGGTGTGCAGCACCGAGCGCAGGTACCCGTCCGAGCCGAGCAGCAGCCCCTCGGGGTGCAGGCCGTACAAGGGGCAGTCGGAGGCCCCGCCCCTCTGCACAAGGCTCCCCGAGGGGGTCCGCAGCTCGTAGAGCAGCAGGAGCCGGCTCCCCGCGAGGGTGGGGCCGTAGGGGAAGCCGAAGGTCTCGCTGAACTCGGCGTAAGGAATCCGCGCCTCCTCGCCCGTGCGAATGTGATAGGGGCACTGCGGGCAGCCCCGCGGATCACACAGCCAGGGGTAGGAGCTCCCCATCCTGCCCTGAAGTCCCAGGAGCTCCCAGGAGCTGCTAGCCATCGCTCCGGATCTGCCTCTGTGCTCCAGCCGTGGAGCTGCTGCCATGGAGGGGCAGGAGTGGGGGTGCAGTCCGGACCTGGAGGGAAGAGAGCAAAGGGGGGAGCATCTGAGTGCATCTAAAGTTACAGTGACGGTGTCTGAGTGCATCTACAGTTATAGTGACGGTGTCTGAGTGCATACAGTTACAGTGACTGTGTCTAAGTGCATCTACAGTTACAGTGACTGTGTCTGAGTGCATACAGTTACAGTGACTGTGTCTGAGTGCATCTACAGTTACAGTGACTGTGTCTGAGTGCATCTACAGTTACAGTGACTGTGTCTGAGTGCATCTACAGTTACAGTGACTGCGTCTGAGTGCATACAGTTACAGTGACAGTGTGAAGGTCTTGTGCACTGCCTGTATGTTTCTTAAGCTGAGGGATCTTGGTTTCTGGGGACTGGGTTTCAAGCCAATGCATGGCACACCAGGGAAGACTTGGGGTTTGATACAGCAAAGTTGCCTCAAACTAGGTCTCCTGGAACCAGGTTTCAAGCCTCTGTTCCTGAGAAAGTGGCTTTGTGTTCCCTGAGCTGAAGTGTTCGGTGGCCGCCTCTAACCCAGACGTCATAAAGAGGGCATGTGAAAGCACCTCTCAACTTGATAAGAGGCAGCAGCCACCGAACACTTAGAAACATCTCATAATAAGTCATTCAATCTAAATAAAGAGCAGACGAATTTAACATTCCCAATGTGTTTGTATAGAAGCTGCTGTGGTTTACACGTTTCGAATGCTTGTCATTGTGAGTGTGAGATCTGCACTCTCAGTAGCAGTGAGAAGTAGCTGCTGCTGTCCAATGGGGACGGGTTGCGATGGCTGTTTGTGTCGCTTCTCCTCACAGCAGAGTCCTGGCTACAGGAAGCCGTGCTTTAGCTAACACTGACGGGCGTGCTTCAGGCTTTATTGCGTTTAATGGGGAAGCAAACACTGGGCTGATAAGGGCTGTTTGTGTTGGAGTGAAGTCAGTGGCAGCTTTCCATGGAGAGCTGGAGACCTCCCCTATGAGTTAACACTGCAGCTGGGTACCGCTCAGCGAGTACACAAAGCATTAAAGCATGAAATAAGAACTGTGCTTGATAAAGCTGTGTGGCAGGCAGCCTTGTAGACCCGCTCGCTCGCTCGCACTGCCTGTGTGTGCGGCACACTTACTCATTACACACCTGTGAACACGCTTGTTGAAATGTGATGAAACTTGTTACTGTACGAGTCGAAGGTGCAGTGATCGGAGAGTCTGGGGTGACGGTCCGGGCTCTTTCACACGGTGCTGTAGGGACGAGTCGAAGGTGCAGTGATCGGAGAGTCTGGGGTGACGGTCCGGGCTCTTTCACACGGTGCTGTAGGGACGAGTCGAAGGTGCAGTGATCGGAGAGTCTGGGGTGACGGTCCGGGCTCTTTCACACGGTACTGGAGGGACGAGTCGAAGGTGCAGTGATGGGAGAGTCTGGGGTGACGGTCCAGGCTCTTTCACACGGTACTGGAGGGACGAGTCGAAGGTGCAGTGATCAGAGAGTCTGGGGTGACGGTCCGGGCTCTTTCACACGGTACTGTAGGGACGAGTCGAAGGGGCAGTGATGGGAGAGTCAGGGGTGACGGTCCGGGCTCTTTTCCCGGTGCTGTAGGGACGAGTCGAAGGTGCAGTGATCGGAGAGTCTGGGGTGACGGTCCGGGCTCTTTCACAGGTACTGGAGGGACGAGTCGAAGGTGCAGTGATCAGAGAGTCTGGGGTGACGGTCCGGCTCTTTCACACGGTGCTGTAGGGACGAGTCGAAGGTGCAGTGATCAGAGGGTCTGGGGTGACGGTCCGGGCTTTTTCACACGGTACTGGAGGGGCAGTCGAAGGTGCAGTGATCGGAGAGTCTGGGGTGACGGTCCGGGCTCTTTCACACGGTACTGGAGGGACGAGTCGAAGGTGCAGTGATCAGAGGGTCTGGGGTGACGGTCCGGGCTCTTTCACACGGTACTGGAGGGGCGAGTCGAAGGTGCAGTGATCGGAGAGTCTGGGGTGACGGTCCGGGCTCTTTCACACGGTGCTGGAGGGACGAGTCGAAGGTGCAGTGATCGGAGAGTCTGGGGTGACGGTCCGGGCTCTTTCACACGGTGCTGGAGGGACGAGTCAAGGTGCAGTGATCAGAGAGTCTGGGGTGACGGTCCGGGCTCTTTCACACGGTGCTGTAGGGACGGTCGAAGGTGCAGTGATCAGAGAGTCTGGGGTGACGGTCCGGGCTCTTTCACACAGTGCTGTAGGGACGAGTCGAAGGTGCAGTGATCGGAGAGTCTGGGGTGACGGTCCGGCTCTTTCACCGCAGTGCTGTAGGGAACACTTAAAGGATGCAGGTGATATTGTTAACCCCAATCGACCAGGGCTCCTTAATACAGCGACGATCAGGGCTGTCTCTACAACAAGAAGCTTCAATCAGTCAGTGAAGTGTGCCTCATGGCTGGAGCTGTGTGTGGTACTCAGGGTACAATCACACCCCAGTGTAATACCCCCTCATGGCTGGAGCTGTGTGTGGTACTCAGGGTACAATCACACCCCAGTGTAATACCCCCTCATGGCTGGAGCTGTGTGTGTACTGGAGGGGTACAATCACACCCCAGTGTAATACCCCCTCATGGCTGGAGCTGTGTGTGGTACTCGGGGTACAATCACACCCCAGTGTAATACCCCTCATGGCTGGAGCTGTGTGTGGTACTCGGGGGTTTAATCACACCCCAGTGTACCCCTCATGGCTGGGTGTGGTAATCACACCCCCAGTGTAATACCCCCTCATGGCTGGAGCTGTGTGTGGTAATCACACCCCAGTGTAATACCCCCCTCATGGCTGGGCTGTGTGTGGTGCCAGGGTACAATCACACCCCAGTGTAATACCCCCTCATGGCTGGAGCTGTGTGTGGTGCCAAATCACACCCCCAGTGTAATACCCCCTCATGGCTGGAGCTGTGTGTGGTACTTGGGGTACAATCACACCCCAGTGTAATACCCCCTCATGGCTGGAGCTGTGTGTGGTACTTGGGGTACAATCACACCCCAGTGTAATACCCCTCATGGCTGGAGCTGTGTGTGGTACTTGGGTGCAATCACACCCCAGTGTAATACCCCCTCATGGCTGGATGTGTGGTACTGGGGTACACACCCCAGTGTAATACCCCTCATGGCTGGAGCTGTGTGTGGGGTACAATCACACCCCAGTGTAATCCCCTCATGGCTGGAGCTGTGTGTGGTACTCAGGGTACAATCACACCCCAGTGTAATACCCCTCATGGCTGGAGCTGTGTGTGGTACTCAGGGGTACAATCACACCCCAGTGTAATACCCCCTCATGGCTGGAGCTGTGTGTGGTACTCGGGGTACAATCACACCCCAGTGTAATACCCCCTCATGGCTGGAGCTGTGTGTGGTACTTGGGGTACAATCACACCCCAGTGTAATACCCCCTCATGGCTGGAGCTGTGTGTGGTACTCGGGGTACAATCACACCCCAGTGTAATACCCACATGGCTGGAGTTCCTGGTGCCTGGGTGGTGTAATACCCCTCCAGGAGAAGTTCCTTGCCTGTGTGGCCCATTGAGGCTCGGTCCTTCACAGCACGGTGCTCATTTAACAGGACAGACTTATTTTGTTTCTATTTGTATTTGTTTTATGTTCCTAACTGTATTTTTGATCCCACTGCTTAACCCAGCAGGCTATTCCACGTACCTCTGTGTGAAACAATAATTCCTTACTTACTTTTACTCCGCTCCCATCATGGCCTCTCTTCTGTGACAAGCTGGCTCAGTCTGTGTATCGACTGTCTCCCTGTTGAGTCTCCCTCCTCTGAACGGCTCTGTGTCCTGCAGGATTGCCCTTTTCCAGGTTTTCTGTCCTGGGATATTGCAGTCTCCGGAGCGGGTCTCTCTCTCTCTCTCCGGCGCGTTGCTTCTCCTCTCCTCTCTCTGTTTCGCCTCGCTGTGTGATCGGGTTGCCGGCGCCATGGCAACGCTTGGACAGTGCGCTCGCTCCCAGTGCAGTGGAGGGCGGGGTGCTCACGACCTTATTACTGATTTACTGCAGCAATCACACAGGATTGGTTTGTGTGTACTGTATGTGTTTCTAACCCTGGACATGTAATACTGGCATATTCAGCTGACAGACAATGGAAGGGGTTTTGATCTAATACCTCGTTGTGAAAATTGTAAATCTTAGACACATTTCTGCTCCTACACAGACAAACAAACAAACGTGGTGCAGTATTTTTTAAACTTCATAAAAACGTTATTGGAAAAATAAATGACACTCGCTACTACTTCTTAAGAGTCAAATGAGAGTACGACGTGTTTAATCACTTTGTCATGTTTTGAACTGTTCAGTGTTTTCCTGCAAGAACATTTTTAAAAGTTTCACTTCTGAAGTGTCATAATAGTAACGAGCGCACAGAAAAGGCTGCAATTAGCTTCTTCAACCCTCCTCGAGCTTTTTCTGTTGGTTTCCTCAGAGACTCAGAAGCTGAAGACAATGAAATCGGTGAATGAATTGAATTAATTAATCTTAACAAAATTAAGTATCTTCACGTTAATATAAATGATCAATACCAGCATACCTAGGTAAATGTAACTTCATTTTAATCTTTGGTTTTTAAGGGATTTCATGTAGAAAACACACAGACAATCATGTAGGTAAATGCTCTGTGTGTTACTGTAACGAGCTTATTGAAGCAGGTTCGCGTATATTCTGTCCAGTCAATTTTTGTTTTTGTTTTTTAAACGTAAATTGACTCACCTTATAATCTAGAAAAAATAAATACATCGAGAAGCAAGTGGTTTGTGGTTTACCGTTTGAAGTATGAAGTAAAACACTTGAATTAAAGTTTTTCACAGTTAGGAAGGCGTATTAAAAATTACAAGTTCAACTGGGTAAGGTGAGCAGTGAGGACGTTAATAAAACTATCGGTGTTGTGTTACACCATTGAGTTGATTACAGGTTAAGAGGTAGGACTGGGACAGATCTTAAATGTATCACAGCCCACACTTATTGTAACTGGCTCTTAGGTAGGACTGAGACAGATCTTAAATGTATCAAAGTGTACATTGTCAGGAGCCCACACTTATTGTAACTGGCTCCCAGACTGATCTTAAATGTATCACAGCCCACACCCACAATGTGTCTTAAATGTATCAAAACACTTAAACTGGCTCTTAGGCCAGGACTGAGACAGATCTGTATCTGTACTCACAGCCCACTCTGTCTTTATCATGGCTCCCAGACCAGGCAGACCACAATGTTAGCTCCAAGGCCAGCAGCAGCTGAAAAACTCACCCCAGCTCTGTCTCTTATCATTACCAGGCAGACAGGCAGCTTCCCCTGCAAAGGAAAAAACAAAGCAGAGTTCTCTCCCTCCCCTCTGCTCTCTCCCTTTCTCCTTTCTGTCCTTCCCCCCCTTCCCACGCTCCTCTCCTGTCCCCTCTTTCCGCTGTCAACCCCAACTCCTTGCTCTCCTCTCCTGTCCCCTCTTTCCCCTCAGCCTCTCTCCCTACTCTCCTGTCCTCATCCTTCCTGCTCTCTACTCTCTCCCTTTCCCCTCCCCCCCCCCACTCCCCGCTCTCCTCTCCCATCTTCCATCTTCCCCTGCTCTCTCTCCAGCAGGAAGCTGTGTCGGAATGGGTTTTCGAGGATTTCTTTCCTGGCAGGAAGCTTCCCTAATATGGGGCTGTGTTCTGACGCTGGGATATTGGCAGAGCCGCTCTGCTCAGCGGGAGACAGACAGTCTGATCGGGGTTCTTTTAAACAGCTCAGCAGCCACACTTCCAGGAATTGTTCTGTGAATCCCAGCAAGAGGAGGAAGCGTGTGAGTGTGTGAGTGTGTGTGTCTCCCCTCTCTCACAGCACAGAAAGCTCTGTCGAGGCCCAGCTCTGTGTTGCGTGCTGAGTGATTGCTGAGAGTTGGATCTCTGGACCCGGTTCTGTCTCGGAGGATGTACAGCAGGACCAGCACACTGCTGGCCGCTCGACATGGACAGTTCTAGCACCGGACCGGGTTCTGGCCCAATACCATGGCGTATGTGCCTGCTCTGGTGAGTGTCTGGGGTTGTACTGCTGTGTATCTCTGCTGTAGTGACTGTAGGGATTTGTGCCCAGGATCCTAGCTTTTGCTCCAGAGCACCAGTGATCATGTTTTTCAAACTACTGTGGCAGTGAACAACTTGGTTTCGTGGGGACGTTTTTTCTTGTTTTTATTTTCAGTTTGCCGGGAGGTATGGAGAGAACAGATTATAAATTTTTAAGTGTTCTGGAATTGGGGTTGGATATTGGGGTGCAGCGGGGCTGTCCAGGCTGTGACCCCGCAGGACATCCAAGAGCAGCCGCAGAGCAGTCTGCCTGGGAGGTTGAGAGCTTGCTTTGCCATGTGTTCTCGCAGTGTTGTTTTGTGATTTCTGAGAGTGAAAGGAGTTGATTGCGCTCAGTCTGCCTCAGTGTGTGTGTAACGATACAGTACATTCAAATAAGCAAGGAAAGGAAAGGGGTCATGCTTCCCTCTCCTCCACTCTCTCACTAGCAGCCTGACAGCTTCATTAAAGAGACTGTGATTCATCAGCACTGAGCTGCACTGAAACCACGCTGCACAACAATACATATTCATTGCACTGTACTAACACATCACATACATTCTGCTCTACACTGTTTTACTGGCAGGAAACCCAATCATGCAGTAACAGGCAACTCTTAGGGTTATATTTCAAAGCTCTGTACTGCAAACTGTTTGGACAAAAGCAGCCGCTAAAGTTCCCAAACACAGAAATAAACTGCTGTATTTAATGTAGGGACTTGTAAGCATTCTAGAGTTGTTGTTTCTTTCTTTTTGTGAATTGTTCTTTCTTTTTGGGGTTCTTTCATTTAAAATTGTGATTGGGATTCTTTCTTTTAGAATTGTGATTGGGGTTCTTTCTTTCTTTTAGAATTGTGATTGGGGTTCTTTCTTTCATTTAGAATTGTTATTGGGGTTCTTTCTTTTAGAATTGTGATTGGGGTTCTTTCTTTTAGAATTGTGATTGGGGTTCTTTCTTCCTTTTTTTAAATTGTGATTGGGGTTCTTCCTTTTAGAATTGTGATTGGGGTTCTTTCAGGGAATTGTGATTGGGGTTCTTTCTTCCTTTTAGAATTGTGATTGGGGTTCTTTCATTTAAATTGTCTTTCTTTTAAATTGTGATTGGGTTTCTTTTTTTAGAATTGTGATTGGGGTTCTTTCTTTTACAATTGTGATTGGGGTTCTTTCTTTAGAAATTGTGATTGGGGTTCTTTCTTTTTTTAGAATTGTGATTGGGTTCTTTCTTTTAGAATTGTTTATTGGGGTTCTTTCTTCCTTTTAGAATTGTGATTGGGGTTCTTTCTTTTAAATTGTGATTGGGTTCTTCTTCCTTTTAGAATTGTGATTGGGGTTCTTTCTTCCTTTTCTTTTAGAATTGTGATTGGGGTTCTTTTGGGTTCTTTCCTTTTAGAATTGTGATTGGGTTCTTTCTTTTAAATTCCAGAAGGAGAATTGTGATTGGGGTTCTTTCTTCCTTTTAAACTGTGATTGTGGTTCTTTCATTTTAAATTGTGGTTCATTTTTTAATTTCCATTGGGTTTCTTTCTTTAGTGATTGGTTTATTCCTAACATTGCCTCTTTCTTTCTTTTAATTGTTCCAGGGTTCTTTCTTTTAGGGAGGGGTTCTTTCTTTTAGCTTTGGCTGCTTTTAGGCATTGGGGTTCTTTCTTTTACTTTGATTGTTCTTTCATCATACACTTCTTTTACCCGTGTTACTGTACAAGGTTGTTTCAGCACAGAGACTGTGACATTTCAATGGCAATGGAACGGATCTGTACCTTTAGCTCACTGGTCTGCATTTAGGGTGAGCTTTCATTTAGAAGTGGGGTTGACCCTTTTAGTGGCAACATTTCCATGTGGTTCACCATTTACACTGTCCATTGGGTTCACCATTTACACACTGTCCATGTTGTTCTCCATTCACACCCTGTTCAATGTGGTTCTTCTTTCATTTACACACTGTTCTTTCATTTATGTGGTTCTCCATTTACCCTGTGATTGGGGTTCTTTCATTTGGTTCACCATTTTCTTTTACACACTGTTCCATGTGGTTCTTTCATTCACACATTGTCCATGTGGTTCACCATTCACACACTGTCCATGGGGTTCTTTCCATTCACACACTGTCCATGGGGTTCTCCCATTCACACACTGTCCATGTGGTTCTTTCATTCACACCCTGTTCATTGTGGTTCTCCATTCACACACTGTTCATTTAGTGGTTCTTCCATTCACACACTGTCCATGTGGTTCACCATTCACACACTGTCCATGGGGTTCTTTCATTCACACACTGTTCATGTGGTTCTCCATTCACACACTGTTCATGGTTCACCATTCACACCCTGTTCATGTGGTTCTTTCATTCACACACTTTTATGGGGTTCTTTCATTCACACACTTCTTTCATTTGGTTCACCATTCACACACCCATGTTCATTTACACTTGTGATGGGGTTCTTTCATTCACACACTGTTTGTGGTTCTTTCTTTTTATTCACACACTGTTCATGGATTCTCTTTCACACACTGTTCATGTGGTTCTCCATTCACACTTTCTTTTCATGTGGTTCTTTCATTCACACACTGTTCATTTAGAATTGTGGTTCTTTCATTCACACACTGTTCCTTTTAGATGTGGTTCTTTTAATTCACACACTGTTCATGTGGTTCTCCATTCACACTGTTCATGTGGTTCTCCATTCACACACTGTTCATTCTTTTAAATGGTTCTTCTTTCATTTACAATTGTGTTCATGTGGTTCTTTCATTCACACACTGTTCATGTGGTTCACCATTCACACACTGTTCATGTGGTTCTCCATTCACAACTGTTCATGTGGTTCTTTCATTCACACACTGTTCTTTGTGGTTCTCCATTCACACACTTTCTTTTAGAATTGTGATTGGGGTGTTCATGTGGTTCACCATTCACACACTGTTCATGTGGTTCACCATTCACACACTGTTCATGTGGTTCTCCATTCACACACCGTGTTCATGTGGTTCATCATTCACACACCTGTTCATGTGGTTCACCATTCACACACACTGTTCCATGTGGTTCATTTCACACCATGGCGTCCATGTGGTTTTCATTCTCACACCCTGTTCATGTGGTTCTCCATTCACACCCTGTTCATACACTTCATCAGTCACACCCTGTTCATGTGGTTCTCATTACAATGGCAATGGAACGTTCATGTGGTTCATCAGTCACACCCTGTTCATGTGGTTCTCCATTCACACTCTGTTCATGTGGTTCACCATTCACACACTGTCCATGTGGTTCATTCACACACTGTCCATGTGGTTCACCATTCACATGTGGTTCAATTCACTGTCCATGTGGTTCATCATTCACACCCTGTTCATGTGGGTTCTCCATTCACACACTGTCCATGTGGTTCACCATGTGCTCTACACTGTCCATGTATCAGGACCTTTGTCCCATTCTCATAACAAAGGCCGTGTTGTTGTTTGTGGCTGGGGATGCTTGGGTCTGCTGCTAATGGCTCTGCTGTGGGTTTGTCAGGCTAGTTCAGTGCGTTGGGATTATAATGGCATTTTGGTCCCTGTGTTTTTAGCACTGCACGTCCCGAACAAACACTCCGGCTCCAGCTCTTTACATCTTGTATTTATTTATTTCCTTCCCAGCAGTTCTGCGCTGAGCCGTGGGTCCTGTTTTTGTGTGAGTTCCTGGGGGAGAGGTTAGTGAATCTGTTCCCTCAGAAAACTCCTCTCCTGGGCCTGGGACTGGCAGAGTGCTGGCAGAGGCAATGGACTCCCTCTGAGAGTGTCTCTCTGAGCAGACAGAGCCCATGAGAACGGAACTGCAGGGCCAGGGGAGGGACATCTGGAGAAACGATCTCATGCTGTACCTGTGCACAAAGCACATTCACAGTCTGTTTATAAAAGTCCTTAACAGGGCAGAGGGCTGGGCGTGCCACGGCAAACACTAAGATCTTAATCGCTATGCAAAAGCGCTGGGCTCGTCTGCATTCATGGTTTTAGAGCTTTTAACCACATCTCATCGACAGGGGTCTGAATCTGTAACAGCAGTGCATCACACAGCACTGTGATAACAGTGCAATAGAAGTTTCATTTTGCTAACCCTGGTAAAGGCTCTGGTTAGACAGCTCCTGGATGAGTTCATATGTCATCACTCGTTAATTAAACACTAATCTGGGGCTTGGGACAGGTGAGGCTGTGCTGTAGAAATAAGACTCCTATTGCACAGCATTTTCCCCCATTCCAGGTTTTACTACGAGCTTGATTAGCCCCAGTGTATAGTTAACAAGCTCAGCTGCGTCTTATTAAACCGCCATGCAATGGGAGCCTTATTCCCATCCCTGTAATGTAACAAACATGCACATACAAACCAACTATCTCCCCCCCATTGAGACACCTGGAAGTCAGGAGTTGGGAAGTAGTTTGGTCATAGTTTTGAACCGTCGACAGTTTTCTTTCCACTAGAAAACAGTTACAGACTTTGGGCTTCCTCAGTGGCAGCCTGGCAGTGCCTTCCCTCATGTGACCTGTGAGTGGCACTGTGGGGCAGCTGTGTAGAGTTCCACACGTCTTCACTCACTGCCCCCAGAGCAGAGCACTGCTGTGCTTATGAGCTCCATAGGGACTGGAGGGAGATCTGAACTGAAAGAGACCGACAGACAGACAGACTGTCAGAGTTAATATGGAGCAGATAGTTAGACAGACATTGACAAACATTTCCGCTGGAAGTTTTTTACCATGTCTTTCAATTAAGTCGAAACTTTTTTCACTGGAATTAGGTTTCTAAACTCAGCACCATTGAGTGTTTGATAGTTATGGTTGATAGTCAGACAGACAGGCAGAGCGTTCATTTGGAGTGATTTACTGTAGTTTATTAGAAGACTAGCAGTCTTCCAATGAGTACCTAATGAAGATCTAGGCTGAGAATATAAAGTAGTCTTACTTCACTATGTGTGAAGTCTTTGGTTCTGAAGCTGTAGGGATACTTTGAACGTGTTGTTGTAGGTTTTGAACTTGCATTCTGCTCCAGACTAATGCAGGTCCGCTCCATCTGAAACGCAGTTTGATTTGGCTGCTGCTATTTCTCCTCTGAACTCCGGGGTGACCTCAGTCAGGAAGCTGCCCACAGAGTGCTGCTCTGCAGCTGCTCACATCTGCTCCTGATCTGGCCCATGGTCGGGGTTACAGCAGGCGGGCGCTGGTTCTGCAGGCAATCTCTGGGGTCCCCTCGTTAGTTTGCCATGCTTGTTTTACAGTTTGCCATGCTTTTCTCATTACTTTGGACTATAACTTTAAATGCTGAGAAAAACTAATACTAACTTTCGACACTGGTGTCTTTTTCAATAGCTTGTTTTCCCAGATTTTACCAGACATTACATTAGCAAGCCAGTGCTTATGTGCGTTTGCCCATTCTTCACAATGCTTTCCCGGAACGTTTCTACACTTGCATAAAAAGCTACACAACACACATACTGGAATAATTTGAGGAGAATTACAATACTTAAAACTTCAGTATAGAGCCTAGCGCAAGGGCTCTCAAACTGGGTTGGGGGAGCGCAGTGGGGTAAGATAAGCTTTCTGAATTCAGTGTGTGAACCGTGCTGTTCTGTGCTCTTCATATGTTTCCCATCAACTTTTTGGTAGAAAAATATCACTGATGGTTCACTTTCCTGCTTGCCAGTTATTAGCAGCTGTGTGTGCAATAATGACTAACCCTATACAACAACCCTTCATCCCATAAAAACAGGCATGGTGAAATTGGAAGGTTTTCTGTGCTTTTACTGTGCTCTGCTACACTTTTCTGGGCTCTCCCTGGTTCTTGGTATCCAATTACAGACAGCTGGGCATAGCACTCCATGAGCAGAGATCCACCGAGAACCTGGAGGAGTGTGTGTGTGTGTGTGTGTGTTTTGTTTGTGTGTGTGTGTGTGTGTTGTGTTGAATGCAGAGATGGTCAGTGTGTGTTTGTGTGTTGAGAGGAATGAGAGGGTCATGTCTGTGTGTGTTAGAGAGTGGTCAGAGATGGTCAGTGTGTGTGTTGTTAAGAGGAATGCAGAGATGGTCAGTGTGTGTGTGTGTGTTGAGGAATGCAGAATGGCAGTGTGTGTGTTATTAATGTTGAGAGGAATACAGAGATGGTCAGTGTGTGTGTGTGTTGAGAGGAATGCAGAGATGGTCCAGTGTGTGTGTGTTGAGAGGAATGCAGAGATGGTCAGTGTGTGTGTTGAGAGGAATGCAGAGATGGTCAGTGTGTGTGTGTGAGAGGAATGCAGAGATGGTCAGTGTGTGTGTGTGTTGAGGAATGCAGAGATGGTCGTGTGTGTGTGTGTTGAGAGGAATGCAGAGATGGTCAGTGTGTGTGTGTGTGTTGGGAGGAATGCAGAGATGGTCAGTGTGTTGTGTTGAATCGAGTGGTCTGTGTGTGTTGAGAGGAATGCAGAGATGGTCAGTGTGTGTTTGTGTGTTGAGAGGAATGCAGAGATGGTCAGTGTGTGTGTGTTGAGAGGAATGCAGAGATGGTCAGTGTGTGTGTTGGAGAGGAATGCAGAGATGGTCAGTGTGTGTTTGTGTTGAGAGGAATGCAAGAGATGGTCAGTGTGTGTGTTGGTTGAGGAAATGCAGAGATGGTCAGTGTGTGTGTGTGTGTTGAAGGAATGCAGATGGTCAGTGTGTGTGTGTGTGTTGAGAGGAATGCAGAGATGGTCAGTGTGTGGTCAGATGTGTGTGTGTTGAGAGGAATGCAGAATGGTCAGTGTGTGTGTGTGTTGAGAGGAATGCAGAGATGGTCAGTGTGTGTGTGTGTGTTGAGAGGAATGCAGAGATGGTCAGTGTGTGTGTGTGTTGAGAGGAATGCAGAGATGGTCAGTGTGTGTGTGTGTTGAGGAGGAATGCAGAGATGGTCAGTGTGTGTGTGTGTTGTTGAGAGGAATGCAGAGATGGTCAGTGTGTGTTTGTGTGTTGTGTGAGGAATGCAGAGATGGTCAGTGTGTGTGTGTGTGTTGAGGAATGCAGAGATGGTCAGTGTGTGTGTGTGTTGAGAGGAATGCAGAGATGGTGCGTGTGTGTGTTGAGTGCAGAGATGGTCAGTGTTGTGTGTGTGGAGAGGAATGCAGAGATGGTCAGTGCGTGTGTGTGTGTTGAGGGAGGAATGCAGAGATGGTCAGTGTGTGTGTGTGTTGAGAGGAATGAGATGGTCAGTGTGTGTGTGTGTGTTGAGAGGAATGCAGAGATGGTCAGTGTGTGTGTTGAGAGGAATGCATAGATGGTCAGTGTGTGTGTGTGTGTTGAGAGGAATGCAGATGGTCAGTGTG
>CM072672.1:46091228-46096228 GCA_036884735.1 Huso huso | reverse complement strand
GACGCAGGCGAATCATGTGCTTTCAGAGGAAGCAAGTTTACATGCCTCAGTGTATCAAGGGGCTTTCTAACAACACACTCGCTGTGACGCACACCCTTCCCATCTGTGTGCAGGATAAGAAGACAGACTGGGATTCTTTTATGAGGGTTTATGATTGCTTTCCTGCTTTGTAATGACACTGCAGTGTCCTGGACAGGCCTGACCCTGACCCCAACCCTAACCCTCCTGCTTTGTAATGACACTGCAGTGTCCTGGACAGGCCTGCCTGACCCTAACCTAACCCTCCCCTGCTTTTGTAATGACACTGCAGTGTCCTGGACAGGCCTGACCCGACCCTAACCCTAACCTCCCTGCTGTAATGACACTGCAGTGTCCTGGACAGGCCTGACCAGCAGCAGTATGAGACACAGGTCAGTCAGATGGATAGCTCTGAGGAACCCCACCACTTTCATGCAATACTGAATAACCTGACTGCTGGTACACTGTAAACTCCTTGAGTCACTGGCCTGTGCAGTCACTGAGTCTGCCCTCCACAGTAAAAGCACAGCAAAGTGGAATAAAGAATTAGAAGGGTATAGTAAAGCATATTGATAAACATGGCAAACTGTGGTAAATGCAGGTATAACCAAGGGAAAGCATGGTAAACTGTAAAAATGCCATGTACCATTATGAGCTCGCTCTCTGGGGTTATCAGTGTAATTCACTGCAGCCCCTCAGAGCTGATATTTCACCCAGAGCCAAGCTGCCTCATTTGTTCTGTAAGAGGTGATGGGAAGCAGACTGAGCGGCTATCCAGGAGACCCTGCACTAATTCCCAGTTGTTTTTGTTATCTTTTTGCAACAGTAGAGAGTTTTCTTTCTGTGCAGAAAGAAACTGACTGGTACTTAAGTTTTCTGCTGTTGCAAAATCTGCGGACCTACCTTTTATAAAACTTCCTTGCTGGTTTTCTTTGTCCTGTGTGGTGCCAGGAACGCAGGCTCACTGCGTGGATTATGTCTGTATATACGGTGTGTATGTATGTATGTATGTATGTATGTGTGTCTGTATGTGTTTGTATCTGATGCTGATTAAGGCTTGCGCTTTTTTTTTGGTTTATTTAACTTTGCCCGGGACACGCTGCTCAGAAGAAAAACGTTTCACAATCACACGGAGGTTAATTGCTCTCAGACCTGACTGTTGACAGCAAATAGAACCGCTGGAATTTTCCCATTGTTTTAAAAAACGCAAACATTTCTGTGGAGAAGATTGTCCTGCGGAACAAAAAAAAAAAAAAATAGGAAAAATATACATACAAAAAAATAGGAAACTACACAAGCTTTGTCTTTGAATGTCATTTGAGAAGTGGTATGACAGATCGATGTTTAGCGGAGAATGATTTAAACCCAGTTGTCATCATCAGTCCTGTGTGTGAAACCTCCCTCTCAAACACTTCCACTGACCAGGGACTTCTGGGCTGGTTACTGTGTCCAGTGGACAGCTACAAAAAATGATAACATAAGTAAAATAAACCTTTTGAAAGGTTAGCCGAACACTCCCCCTCCTCACAGAGACATAGAGATTCAACTACAAACAACAGGGAGGCCGGGGCCCATTCCATGAAGAGAGTAGCATTTTGTTGCAAATCCCAGCACTGCAGGACTGTGAACCTGCATGGAGAGAGGGCTGCCCTGTCACATCCTGAGCATGTTTCAAAGTTAATAAAATCCAGCAGGAAGGGGTGGCAGTGAAAATGGCACCAGAGCTATAACCCTTGATGGCTGTTTTAATCTGATTTACAGAGTTTAACTTGCAGGGTGGGGTTGGGTGGTGAGTGTGTGTTTTTGCGTGCATGCGTGTGCGTGTGTGTGTGTGTGCCGTGCGTGCGTGTGTGTGTGTGTGTGTGTGTGTGCATGCGTGTGTGAGTGTGTGTATGTTGGGGGGTAACATTGCCTGTCATGGAAACAATTCCACAGCCTGCTGATCTCTTTGCTGAAAGCATACGGCAAGGCTGTCTATTTCAGAGCAGGTATCATTCATCTAGTCTACATGCTGGGGCTCCAGTTAGTTCCTGTAGTTTGATTAGAACTTGTAGATGAATGAGTCCTTCTCCAATACGTTCCACTGCAGTTTGGTCGAACTGTAGCTGAATAAAGGTCTTCTCCAATGCAGTTCCGCTGCAGTTGATTAGAACTTATAGATGAATAAGAGTCCTTCTCCAATGCAGTTCCACTATGGACGTTAGAACTTGTAGATGAATAGAGGTCCTTCTCCAGTGGGTTCCCACTGCAGTTTGATTAGAACTTGTAGATGAATAGGAGTCCTTCTGGTGGTTCCTGCAGTTTAGTTCGAACTTGTAGATGAATAGAGTCCCTTCTCAATGCAGTTCCTGCAGTTTGATTAGAACTTGTAGATGAATGGAGTCCTTCTCCAATGCGGATTCCTGCAGTTTGATTAGAGAACTTGTAGATGATAGGAGTCCTTCTCAGTACGGTTCCACTGCAGTTTGATTAGAACTTGTAGATGAAAGGGTCTTCTCAATGCGGTTCTGCAGTTTGATTAGAAACTTGTAGTGAATAGGTCTTCTCAATGCAGGTTTCACTGTAGTTTTGGATGCAGCGAACAGGTTTAATCTCGCAGGCACTTTATAACACTTGGCTCATGGGGCAAACACAGCGAAGTCACCAGGCGTTGAAGACGTGAAACACAGCAATCACATTGAGGGCCGTGAAACACAGCAGAGTCACAGGCGTTAGAGGGGCCGTGAAACTCAGCAGAGTCTGGAAGGCGTTAGGAGCCGTGAAACTCAGCAGAGTCACAGAAGCATTGAAGGGCCGTGAAATGCAGCAGAGTCACAGAAGCGTTGGGGGCCGTGGTACAGCAGATCAAAGTGGAGGGCGTGAGCACAGCAGAGTCAAGGCGTTAGAGGGCCGTGAGGCAGCAGGTACTAGGCGTTAGAACGTGAGCTCAGCGAGTCTGGGGCGTTACGAACCCCGTGTTCAGCAGAGTCACTGGCGTGCAGAGGGCCGTGAAACAGCAGAGTCTGAAGTGAAGACATCAAAACACAGCAGAGTCACAGGCGTTAGAGGAACGTGAGCACAGCAGAGTCCACAGAGGCGTTAGAGGGCATGAAATGGCAGGAGTCTGGCGTTAGAGGCCCGTGAAACTCAGCAGAGTCACAGAAGCGTTGGGGCCCCGTGGCTGGCAGGGAATCAGGCGTTAGAGAGCCGACAGGCACAACCCAGGTCAAGAAGCGTTAGAGGGCCGTGAAACACAGCAGAGTCACAGGAAGCGTTAGAGGGCGTGAAACTCAGCAAGTCTGGGCGTTAGAGGCAAAACACAGCAGAGTCAAAAGGCGTTAGAGGAGCAGTAGTACAGCAGAGTCTGCAGGCGTTGGGGCAGTGGAAATAATGGAGTCACAGTGGGGCCGTGAAACACAGCAGAGGTCAAAAGGCGGTGGGGCGTGAAACACAGCAGAGTCAAGAGGCGTTGAGGCCGTGAAACACAGCAGAGTCACAGGCGTTAGAGGCCATGAAACACAGCAATCACAGGGCATTAGAGGGCCGTGAAACTCCAGCAGAGTCACAGGCGGTCAGGGCGTGACTTGGCAGAGTCAAGGCGTTGAAGGGCAGTGAAACTCAGCAAGTCACAGAGTGTTAGAGGGCAATGAAACTCAGCAGAGTCACAGAGGCGTTAGAGGGCCGTGAAACACAGCAGAGTCAAGGCGTTAAGGGCCGTGAAACACAGCGAGTCACAGAGCATTAGAGAGAGGGCAGTGAAACTCAGCAAGTCACAGAGCGTTAGAGGGCCGTGAAACACATGGAGTCAAGGCGTTAGAGGAGCCGTGAAACTCAGCAGTCACAGAGCATTAGAGGAACGTGAGCTCAGCAGGTCACAGAGCGTTGGAGGGCCGTGGGAAACACAGCAGGGGTCAAGGCGTTAGAGGGCGATGAAACTCCCAGCAGAGTCACAGGCGTTAGAGGCCGTGAAACACAGCAGAGTCACAGGCGTTAGAGGCCGTGAAACACAGCAGAGTCAAGAAGCGTTAGAGACGTGAAACTCAGCAGGTGCAGGCATTAGAGCCGTGAAACACAGCAGAGTCACCAGAGCATTGGAGGGCCGTGAAACTCAGCAGAGTCACAGAGCATTAGAGGGCCGTGAAACACAGCAGAGTCAGGCGTTAGAGGGCCGTTGAAACTCAGCGGGTCACAGGCGTTGGAGACGTGAAACACAGCAGGTCACAGGCGTTAGAGGGCCGTGAAACACAGCAGTCACAGGCGTTGGGGCAGGCTCAGCAGAGTCACAGGCATGGAGGCAGTGAGCACAGCAGGTCTGGGGTGTTAGAGGAGCCATGAAACCTGGCAGAGTCTGGGTGTTAGAGGGCCCGTGAGCACGGCAGAGTCTGGGCGTTAGAGGAACCGTGAAACACAGCAGGTCTGGGCGTTGGAGGTCGAAACTCCAGGAGTGCAGGCGTTAGAGGGCCGTGAAACACAGCAGGAGTCAAGAGCGTTGGAGGCATTGAAACACAGCAGAGTCACAGAGCGTTGGAGGGCCGTGAAACACAGCGCGATTGCAGGCGTTAGAGGGCCGTGAAACACAGCAGGTCACAGGCGTTGGGGGCAAGTGAAACACAGCAGCAATCACAGGGCATTGGAGACGTGAAACACAGCAGAGTCAAGGCGTTAGAGGAGCCGTGAAACACAGCAGAGTCACAGGCGTTAGAGGCAGTGAAACATGAGTCTGAGCATTAGAGGGCATTGAAACACATGAGTCTGGGCGTTAGAGGGCCGTGAAACACAGCAATCTGGGGCATTAGAGGGCGTGAACTCAGCAGAGGTCAAGAAGTTAGAGGAGCCGTAGAAACACAGCAGAGTCACAGAGGCGTGCAGAGGCAGTGACAGCAGAGTCCACAGAAGCGTTAGAAGGGCAGTGAAACACAGCAGAGTCACAGACCGTTATGGAGCCGTAGAAACACATGAAGTCCTACCGGCGTTGGGGCTGAGGTGGTTGGGTGGGAGGTGTT
>CM072672.1:46044144-46090728 GCA_036884735.1 Huso huso | reverse complement strand
GGTATGGTTGGTTACGTGTTACTGCTCTGCCACACTTGGCCGATGCAGGTGTGTGTGAAGGCAGCTACTTTCAGGGGAATGCACCTGGGAGCTAACCCGATGCGGCTCCTGTCTCCACAGCTTGGTGACAGCTGCATGGTGCTTCCAATATTCCGGGCAGGGGCCGTAAGCTGTTTCCTGCCCGGCGTTTATACCAGGACCTGCCATCAGGAAGAAGTACCTCGTACACCCGCAGCCATGAGGGGTGCCGTGGGACACAGCTGGACTCCTGACAACCTGCCGAGCTGAGCTGAGGGAGAGAGAGGGGGCGCAGAGAGTACATCACTACAGAGACAGTTCAGATACATCCCTACAGGTTCTTCTCTTCCCTCCCAGTCCTTTTCAAGTCTCTCTCTCTCGCTCTCTCTCTCTCGTGTGGGCCCGGTGTATTCTTGATAATCAAGCTGAACTCTATATTCTCTTTGCCTTTCCACAGGGTGTGCACTAGGTAGACTGTCTTGATATTTTTTTCTTGGCGAATGAACATCATTTCAGTTTTGAATTAAAATAAGTTGATTTAAAAGACTGAGTGGTCTTGGCTTGTTATTTCTACCCCCTGTGTCCTCTGTCGAGTCCTCACTCTCACTGTGTCCTCCTGCTCTCTACACTTTCGTCTGTCTCCCTCCGTCTCACTGTGTCCTCCTATACTCTACATCGTCTGTCTCCTCCGTCTCATGTGTTCCTCCTGCTCTCTACACTCGTCTGTCTCCACTCCGTCTCACTGTGTGGTCCTGCTCTCTACATTCGTCTGTCTCCCCACTCCGTCTCACTGTGTCCTCCTGCTCTCTACACTTTCAGCGTCTGTCTCCTCCGTCTCACTGTGTCCTCCTGCTCTCTGCATACATCTGTCTCCTCCCGTCTCACTGTGTCCTCCTGCTCTCTACATTGCGTCTGTATACATCCCCTCACTTGTCCTCGCAATATACCAGTGTATGTCTCCGCTCCCCTCATTGTCCTCCTACTCTGCACTGTATAATACTCCCTCAGGTACAATACCAGTGTATAATACATCCCCTCGGCACAATACCAGTGTATATACATCCCTCGGTTACAATACCAGTGTATAATACATCCCATTCCGCTTCATTTACAATACCAGTGTATAATACATCCCTCGTTACAATACCATACCCCTCATTTACAATACCGGTGTATAATACATCCCTCATTTACAATGCCAGTGTATAATACATCCCCTCGGTACAATACCGGTGTATAATACATCCCTCATTTACAATACCAGTGTATAATACATCCCCATTTACAATACCAGTGTATAATACATCCCCTCGGTTTTTTGTACCAGTGTATACATCCCTCGATTTTTGTGCCGGTGTATAATACATCCCCTCGATTTTAATGCCGATGTATAATACATCCCCCTCAACACAATACCGGTGTATAATACATCCCCCTCGCAATACCGGTTAATACCATCCCCTCGGTGTATAATACATCCCTCATTACAATACCGATCAATACATCCCCTCATTTACAATACCAGTGTATAATACATCCCCCAGTACAATACCAGTGTAATATGATACCCCTCGGCAATACCGGTGTATAATACATCCCCCACGACACAATACCGGTGTATAATACATCCCCTCGCAATGCCGGTGTATAATACATCCCTGGCGCAATACCAGTGTATAATACATCCCTGGATTTAATACCAGTGTATTAATGCGTCCTCACCCGCCATGTATGGCTACGTTCATTTAAGAACCAGTTAAAATAAAGACATTAATTCCAGTTATTTTCTTCCCCTCGACACCCTTATCCAGGGTGATTTATAATGTTACCGAGATATCACATTATTTTAATACCAGTGTATAATACATCCCCTTATACAGTTGGGTTATTTTACCCCTCATTACAATCTGGGTAAAGTACCTTGCCCTCTTACAATACCAGTGTAATACATCCCCTGTCCCCACCTGGTATTGAACCGCCCCTCGGTCAGGAATACCAGTGTATAACCACCCCTCCACACTGCCAGTGATTAATCCCCTGAACAAACTTAAAACATCCCCTAGAAAAGTGCCAGTACAGTGGGAGCCATTTCTGTACAGGGTTCATAAAAGACAGTTTAAAATTATTATTATTATTCTTATTTCTTAGCAGACACCCTTATCACAGATTTATAGCCTTACAAGATATCAGAATTTTAACAGACATCACCCATTTAACTGTTGGGTTTTACTGGAGCAATCTAACAATTACCTTTCCCTACTGGCCCAACAGTTCCCCCACCTGGAACTTGAACCCCGCCCCTCATGTCAGGGTAAAGAGCCCAAAGATTCCACACTGCTGACCAGAAATGGACCAAACAACAAAAAAGAACTATAAAAGCTGAACATACACACACACAGCCATTTCTCTGTTTTATTCTTATTATTATTATTATTCTTACTTTCAGCTCTCAAGCAAAGGAAGACACATGCAGAGCCTTCAACCACTGAATCAATCACACAGAACCTGTGTGTGCACTTAACAGGCTGCAAGGAGCAACAGGCCCAAGTTCAGGGCAACAAAATCCCACATTCTTAATAAAGGAGCAACAGGACATACTGACCAGAGGACCACAGGCTGCAAGGAGCAACAAAAGCTGAACACACACAGAGTCCCACAGGCTGCAGGACCAACAGGACCCTGCTTCTGCTTTCAGTCCCAAGCAAAGGAAGCAAAGACCAACAGGACTCAATCACAAGCCTTGGCTCCCACACGGCTGCAAGAACAACAGGACAGACAGGGCCCAGGAGTCCACAGAGCTGCAAGGACCAACAGGGACAGAAGCGGGGCAGGGGATCCCACAGGCTGCAAGGAGCAACAGGAGGAAGCAGGGCAGGAGTCCCACAGGCCTGGGAGCAACAGGGCGAAGCAGGGCAGAGTCCCACAGGCTCTGGGACCAACAGGGCGAAGCGGGGCAGGGGATCCCCACAGGCTGCAAGGAGCAACAGGACGAGGCGGGCAGAGTCCCACAGGCTACAAGGACAACAGGACCGAGAAGCAGGGCAGAGTCCCCACTGCAAGGAACAACAGGGCCGAAGCAGGGCAGGGAGTCCCACAGGCTGCAAAGCAACAGGATGAAGCCAGGGGGCAGAGTCCCACAGGCTGCAGGACCAACAGGACGGCAAGCAAGGCAGGTCCCACAGGCTGCAAGGACCAACAGGACCGAAAGCAGGGCAGGGTCCCCACAGGCTGCAAGGACCAACAGGACGAAGCAGGGGGGAATCCCACAGGCTGCAGGACCAACAGGGCGAAGCAGGGCAGAATCCCACAGGCTGCAAGGAGCAACAGGGCGAAGCAGGGCAGGGTCCCCACAGGCTGCAGGACCAACAGGACGAAGCAGGCAGAGTCCCCACAGGCTGCAGGAGCAACAGGACAGAAGCAGGGCAGAGTCCCACAGGCTGCAAGGACCAACAGGACAGGCGGGGGGCAGGGTCCCACAGGCTGCAGGGACCAACAGGACGAAGCAGGGCAGAGTCCCACAGGCTACAAGGACCACACTGGGATTGAAGATTGTATGGAGCAAGCACAGAGACTGTGTTTTTTGGATCATGCTGGGATTGAAGATTTCATCATGGAAGAATCATCATCCCAGTTCTCAACTAGCAGGCTCTTTGCCCAGGCATTAGGATTGTTTAGTATAAAACAGCTGATCTGCACCTTTACACAAGCAACCAAATTGCTTTCAATTGAGCTGTCGGGACTGAGTTGAATCACTAGCAGTTACATGTAAGCTTTGCATGAGCACTGATACAGTAACTTCGGAATCAGATGAACTCATGCAGGTTTATGGAGAGCTTTAAGTCCTTGTGCTATTTTATAGACAGGTGTGTTTAGACCGTAGTGTTTCAGGTTGATAATCAATAGATTTACCCTAGAATCTGTACTCTATGAACAGGGTTTCCCTGCAGAGGGAGCTCAGAACAGCTCTTTCAAGACTAGTTGCTCTTATTTGTTTCCAGTGATCTCGACACACGTTTATTTATATTGTCAATTCAGCCTGTATCTTTATCAACAGCTTTTTTTATAAACCTATTCACTAAAAACACAGACCCATAACCTTGTATCTTTCTATAAATGGTGTTATAAAGTCTAAACCAAAGGACAAACAGACAGCTGGACAGCACTGTATATTTTCATGTAGAACAGAAGCTGGCCGTGGGACTGCATCTTTCCACCAGAGGGGCTGCAGCACTGCAGGTATTGATCTGGACATGGTCACCCTGCAGTCTGCTCATGCTGCCTATCTCCACCAGGGGAGCTCCAGCATTGCTATGATCACTCAGGGTTGGGACGCTTTGCTGTGACGCCAGTAAAAGGACCCGATACACGTTTAGTGCTTTAATGAAGGGGTTAGTTAAACTGATCTCTCTTTTCAGCACCTCATCTCGGAGGATTACTTGTAGTATTTTTTTTCCCACGGTGTCTGCAATGATAATTCACCCTGCCTTTTTTTGAGCACTTAATAAGGATACTCTTTATAAAAATGCACCAGAACCTACACTAGCTTACATTCCACGGGTCTTCTGTCTCTGTCACAAGAAAACTGCCTTGATTTCTCCCAACATTAATCACAGACTCCAAGCCTCCTGGAGACATTCCACACTGTATCTAGTTAGAATCTGATAAACTATTTATTTATTTAATCACAAATCTTAAGTAGATTATGCAGCCCCTCCGCCTGCCTGAGTTCTGGTTTTAGTTTTGTGGACAGTTCAACAGTGCTCTGTAGTTGTGTGGTTCAGTTCAGCAGTGCTCTGTAGTTTTGTGGTTCAGTTCAGCAGTGCTCTGTAGTTTTGTTGTTCAGTTTTCAGTTCAGCAGTGCTCTGTAGTTTTTTGTGGTTCAGTTCAGCAGTGCTCTGTAGTTTTGTTGTTCAGTTGGTTCAGTTCAGCAGTGCTCTGTAGTTTTGTGGTTCCAGTTCAGCAGTGCTCTGTAGTTTTGTGGTTCAGTTCAGCAGTGCTCTGTGGTTTTGTGGTTCAGTTCAGCAGTGCTCTGTAGTTTTGTGGTTCAGTTCAGCAGTGCTCTGTAGTTTGTGGTTCCAGTGTGGTTCAGTCCAGCAGTGCTCTGTAGTTTTTATGGTTCAGTTCAGCAGTGCTCTGTAGTTTTGTGGTTCAGTTCCAGCAGTGCTCTGTGGTTGTGTGGTTTCAGTTCAGCAGTGCTCTGTAGTTTTGTGGTTCAGTTCAGCAGTGCTCTGTAGTTTTTGTGGTTCAGTTCAGCAGTGCTCTAGTTTTGTGGTTCAGTGTGGTTCAGTTCAGCAGTGCTCTGTAGTTTTGTGGTTCAGTTCAGCAGTGCTCTGTGGTTTTGTGGTTCCAGTTCAGCAGTGCTCTGTAGTTTGTGGTTCAGTGTGGTTCAGTTCAGCAGTGCTCTGTAGTTTTGTGGTTCAGTTCAGCAGTGCTCTGTAGTTTTGTGGTTCAGTTCAGCAGTGCTCTCTAGTTTTTTTGGTTCAGTTCAGCAGTGCTCAGCAGTTTTGTGGTTCAGTTCAGCAGTGCTCTGTAGTTTTGTGGTTCAGTTCAGCAGTGCTCTGTAGTTGTGTGGTTCAGTTCAGCAGTGCTCTGTAGTTGTGTGGTTCAGTTCACAAGTGCTCTGTAGTTTTTTCTGGTTCAGTTCAGCAGTGCTCTGTAGTTTTGTGGTTCAGTTCAGCAGTGAGTGCTCTGTATTTTGTGGTTTCATCTCAGCAGTGCTCTCTGAGTTCACTGCTGTGTGATGATGTTTTTTTTTGGGATATATATAGTCAGCTCCTCCACCTTCCCCAGAAAGCCAGCACTGTTCACAAGCTCTCTGTATCTAATCTGATCTGATTCCTGCTGTCAGGCAGGCCCTCCTCGTTTGTCTTCTTCTGCACAACAAAACAATGAATCTGCGATTTCATCTCCAAACAAAAACGTTGGCTTCCTGTGCTGTGTGGGGGGTGGGGTGAGGTGGGACTGGGAAATGTGACCTTGGACAGAGAGGAATGTTCCAGTATGGTCGAGGGACTGGGAGGGAGGCAGTGAGGTCTAGTGTTTAGAGCTGAGGGACTGGGAGGGAGGCAGTGAGGTCTAAATGGTTAGAGCTGAGGGACTGGGAGGGAGGCAGAAGTGTCTAGTGGTTAGAAGCTGAGGGACTGGGAGGGAGGCAGTGAGGTCTAGTGGTTAGAGCTGAGGGACTGGGAGGAGGCAGTGTGTGTCTAGTGGTTAGGGCTGAGGACTGGGAGGGAGGCAGAGTGTGTCTAGTGGTTGGGGCTGAGGGACTGGAGGGAGGCAGTGAGGTCTAGTGGTTAGGGCTGAGGGACTGGGGGAGGCAGAGTGTGTCTAGTGGTTAGAGCTGAGGGACTGGGAGGGAGGCAGTGAGGTCTAGTGGTCAGGGCTGAGGGACTGGGAGGGAGGCAGAGTGTGTCTAGTGGTTAGGGCTGAGGGACTGGGAGGGGCAGGCAGAGTGTCTAGTGGTTAGGGGCTGAGGGACTGGGAGGAGGCAGAGTGTGTCTAGTGGTTAGAGCTGAGGACTGGGAGGGAGGCAGAGTGTGTCTAGTGGTTAGAGCTGAGGGACTGGGTCTCTACTGATTAACCCTTAAACATGCAGGAAATAAAATACAGAAATATTAAAGATAAACAAACGAGTTGTCAAGCGACGCAGCACAGCAGCAGGTTGCAAACGGAGACGTTTGTTCTCGCTGAGCAACTCTGGCGGGATTTCCAGTGTTACAGACACTCTTGTTTCTGCTTGCAGGGCATTTCTTCCTTTCCACAGAAAACCACAGACAGCTTCCCCAGCACCGACCTGCACCCGCCTGCAACAAGTATTGGGACAGCAAAGTGAAACAGGGCGGGACTCCACAGAACTGCATGCTGCTTTCCAGCAGGTATCCGGGACACCTTCACAGAGTAAAGCACGGGGGGGGGGGGACGACACGCCCAGTCCGGGGCAGACAGATGCAGCGACCCAGAGGAACGAAAGGGCTGCATCCAACTGGTTCCTCATGAAACCTGATGATGAGCGGAAGAAATGCTATTTTTATAGCAGAACAAGAAAATAGAATAACTTTTATTAAACAAAAAAAAAACCCCACAGCAAGAACTGGAGCAAAACCACATGCTGACAGGCAGGAAATGTGTTGAGTGAGCAGAGAGCACAGCACAGCGTTCCACAGCAAACAAACCAGCACTGGGGTGAAACGTGCACACAGACAGGGGCAAGCAGGGTTATTTATTGTGATTATTTGCAGTGAACAAATAACAGCAACCAATAAACCCAGCCCTGATCCAGAAGGAAAAGTCCATTAACATCCAGCAGGACCAGGTTCAGGGGTCCTCGGCTGAGCTCTACACACACACAGCGCCCCTACCCTGGGCGTCAATATGAATCATCTGCTGTTCCTAGCTGTGCTTCCCCTTCGCCATGACGACACTCTGACGGTTCCATGTTGTCATGGTGATTCTCCCCTCGCTCAGCGGAATCCATTTCCTGGCGCGTGTCTCAGCACCGGAACCCACAGCTTCCCTTCTCCCCCGGTCTCCATGACGATCGGCGGGTTCTGGGATGTGGTTACGCATGGAAGAAACTTCTAAAAATATAGTGAGGATCCCACCAGAGGCTCTGAGAGTACAGTGAGCATTCGAACACAGACCTCTGATGAGGGGCAGCCATGTTCACGTTTACTGTGGCACTGCATCCCACGTCGTGAAACACAGCGTTAGACAGGCAGGGGGTGCTGGAGTAACCCAGCCAGAGAGAGGGGTTACCTGGGGTCACTGAGACACACAGCACTCCCTGCTCAACGACAGCACAGTCCTGCTGGGAAACTTCCAGTCCTCCCAGTTTACATTACTTTTACAGTTCAGCTACTCGACAGTAACAGTGCAATCTTTATTTGAAAGCTGAAGTCGTCAGTCAATTGAACTGAACTGTTATATATTTTTTTATATTCAGTAAAGTGATTAAGCATCCTTATGAGTGCTATCAGAAATGCTGTAAGAGGTGTGAAGAGCTCAAGTGTTGCATAACACCAACTGGAGATGAAAGTGAAGCTGTGAACTCCACTGAGACCCAGCATGCAGAGGCATAGCAAGAACAGCCTCTCTGCTCTGTGAAAACCAAAACTGGACTGAAAAACGATGCGCAGCTAAGAGAGATCTATTACACACACACACACACACACACACACACACACACACACACACACACACACACACACACACACACACACACAAACTTAAAATACTCAATCAAGGCTGTGCGGAAATTATTTTGCAAATATTATTTATTTTTTGCTACCAGATTCAATTTTGGGAAACACAAATTACAACAGAACAATATGTTAATACTAAAAAAAATTATATATTTACAAAATATACTGTATATAAGTATTTTTTGTGAAAAAGACATTATTTAATGAAAGCTCATTGGTGATGCACAGCCCTGGGTGAACCCTGCAGCAGAGCGAGAGGGAGGCAGCGCTAATGCGACACGCGGAAGCGAGGAGGGGAGGCGGCGCACTGTCGCGATGCGCGAAGGGGAGGGAGACCCGCACTGTGCGATCGCGCGCCAGAGTGAGGAGGAGGGAAGCGCACTGTCGATCTGCGAGCGAGGGGAGACTCAGCTGTGCAACACGCGGAGCGAGGAGGGGAGGCGCACTGTGCGATGCGCGGGCGAGGGAGGAGGCAGCTAATAGTGCGGCGCGGGGAGAGGCAGCATACTGTCACTGATCATAATCTGCGAGGGAGGCAGCGCACCAGTCTTGTTTCAGCATAGACAGAAGGGGGAGGAAGGGCAGCTGTCATACAACATAAGAAACGAGGAGGGGAGGAGCAGCTGTCGCTAGAACACTGGCCGAGGAGGGAGGAGGCAGCACTGTCTGCGATCTGCCAAGCGAGAGGGGAGGCATGGCTGTCACGACATAGAAGTGAGAGAGGCAGCTGTGCGACACACTTAGGCAGAGGGGAGGCAGCACTGTGCAACACTTGAAGCGAGAGGGGGAGACCAGCAGCTGTGCGACCACGCAGAGTGAGGAGGAGAGCAGCACTGTGCGTCTGCGGCGAGAGGGAGCCAGCTGTCGCATTTCTGCCAAGTGAGAGGGGAGGCAGCAGCACTGTCGTTTCACGCAAGCGAGGAGACCTGCTGTCGCGATCGCGCCGAAGCGAGGAGGAGACCAGCTGTGCAACCACATGAAGCGAGAGGGAGGCAGCATACTGTCGATCTGCATGAAGCGAGAGGAGACCAGCGCTGTGCAACCGCCAGAAGCGAGAGGAGGCAGCACTGTCGCGATGCGCGGAAGCGAGAGGGGAGAACCAGCTGTGCGACACGCTGAAGGCGAGGGGCAGCGCTGTCGTCGCAGGCGAGGAGACCCGCTGTCGACACGCAGAGTGAGAGGAAACCCAGCGCTGTATGCGATCGCATAGGCGAGAGGGAATATGCGACAGCAGAGTGGAGGGGAAGCGCGCACTAATGCGATCTCGCCAGCGAGGAAGGGAGACCAGCTGTGCAACCACGCGCACTGTGCGTCGCGGAAAGCGGTAGCTGTCGTGGCATGAAGCGAGGCGGCGCTGTGCGGCTGGCGCTGTCTTGAAGGGAAACGCTGTCGCGGCAACATGAAGGGAAGGCAGCAGCGCTGTCGCGGCAGCTGTGCGAAGCAGCGCAGATGCGAGAGAGACCAGCGCTCGTAGCGCAGAAGCGAGAAGGGAGGCAGCGGCGGCTCTGCGACGCGCAGGCTTGAGAGAGGGGACGCAGCGCTGTCTGACCAGCGCGGAAGCGAGGGAAGGGGAGGCAGCACACTGCCCTGTGCGCGGGGGGGGGAAGCGCTGTCGAGAGGGATCTAGACGCTCTGCGAAGGGAGACTTCGCGCTCTGCGAAGGAACCAGCGCTCTGCGACACGCTCTGCGAGGGGAGACCAGCTGTGTGACACACAAACCAAGGATGGGCATCCCTGCTGGCTCTGCTGGGGAGACCATGAGACAAAAAAACAGCCGAGGGACTGGCTCAGGTTAACTGGGCATGCAGGGACCAGGTCCACTCCTCCAGGGCTGGGCAGGCACAGAAACACAGACATAAGGGGCTAAGCTGACCAGGGAGGGAGGAGGGCTGCTAAAGAGTTCAGCTAGAGAGCCAGGCTGCTCTGCTGCTCAGCCCTGTCAGGACAGACACACAAAAAAAACACGGCAGTGAAAATGCTTTTAAAACCTGCCAACAGGGAGGCAGCTCTAAATCGCTCTTCTGTTGAAACCCTTCTAACGCAGCTTACCCCAGTATTTTTTGCATGGTACTTCCGTGATAATACAATTCATTCATCATAGTTTACCCTGGTTTGCTGTGCTTTTTAATATGCTTTACTTTAGCTCTCTGTGCTTTGCAATGCTTGCCTATGCTTTACCATGCTTTCACAGTGCTTGATTACACTTTTACTATGGGAAACATTTGTAAGGGAAGTTTCATATTGTTTCTGGCGCCCTCCTGCTGCATCCTGCCTGCAGAGGGCTCTGCAAACATCTGGGAAGAACACTTTTTTGGCAAAATGTGCTGAGTTTATTAAAATCCACAGCTAAGTGCATTTCTTTCTCTCAGAAATTTCTCATTTAATTTCTCAATTAATTTATTCCTAGCAATATATAACTTAATTTTCTGGGATACTCAGAAAACAAAGTTAATCTGTGGTGTTGCTTTCAGCTCACAGGAATTTCTTTAAGAAAATGTGGATTTTCTGTGAAAAAAATAGACAATAATGAATTTGGAAAACAAAAATATAAAAAGCACAGAAGGACTGAGCAGCCCGGAGATTGAAACTCAGCGGACAGTTGTGCAGATAGAGAGCACATTTCTAGCAGTGCTCAGCTAAAGAGTCACAGACTCAGAGACAGGGAGCTCCATGTGCTCAGTGCTGAAGAGTCAGAGTCTCACAGACAGGGGAGCTCCATGTGCTCAGAGCTGAAGAGTCACAGACTCAGAGACAGGGAGCTCCATGTGCTCAGTGCTGAAGAGTCACAGACTCAGAGACAGGGAGCTCCACGTGCTCAACGCTAAAGAGTCACAGACTCAGAGACAGGGAGCTCCATGTGCTCAGTGCTGAAGAGTCACAGACTCAGAGACAGGGAGCTCCATGTGCTCAGAGCTGAAGAGTCACAGACTCAGAGACAGGGAGCTCCATGTGCTCAGTGCTGAAGAGTCACAGACTCAGAGACAGGGAGCTCCATGTGCTCAGAGCTGAAGAGTCAGGAGTCTCACAGACAGGGAGCTCCATGTGCTCAGTGCTGAAGAGTCACAGACTCAGAGACAGGGAGCTCCATGTGCTCAGAGCTGAAGAGTCACAGACTCAGAGACAGGGAGCTCCATGTGCTCAGAGCTGAAGAGTCAGAGTCTCACAGACAGGGAGCTCCATGTGCTCAGAGCTGAAGAGTCACAGACTCAGAGACAGGGAGCTCCATGTGCTCAGAGCTGAAGAGTCAGAGTCTATTTTTTCTTTCTTTTACAAAAAATATTTGAAGAAAAATATTGCTCTCTGCTATTTTGCCTTTTGTCACATTCTTACACCCTCCTTCAACCCCCCCCCCCCCTCCCAAAACAAGTGCACCTAACTCCATGGAGTGAAGATCAACCAATCAGATCCTTCCTCTCTCCAAGACGAGGCTCTGGCCACTCCCCCGGAGAGAAACACGAACCAACAGGAAACCAGATAAAGTGGATTCATTATAGAAGGAAACAAACAAACAATAGGGCCCAATCAGGAGCCAATCAGAACACTTGTTACAAGCACTCGTCATCCAGAGGACTGGAGAAGGACCCTCATCCATACTTTAGAAAGTGATGCAGGAGTCACTCGTCATCCAGAGGACTGGAGAAGGACCCTCATCCGTACTTTAGAAAGAGTCTTCTTCAGTCCATGTGAGTCTCCCACGTTATTCATCACTCAATACAATCCACTCCTCACTGTCCTCGTCTCCTTCCGTACATGAAGGAAAACAACAATCAGGAGCAGCTTTCTCTCCTTCGTGTGCAAAACATTCCAAACATCTGACATATCAAAATATCAATCTCTGATCAGTCTATATCAGTCTGTGTGGAGCCCCTGCTGCGCAAGGCCGAGGACGGGCCTGGGAGTCTGCTGGGAGGGCTGGCCAGGCCAGCTCTCCTCTGCGGGGCTGGGATCCTGTCCCTTCGACCCAGGAGAGGGAGCTCCGAGGGAATCTTGGGTCAGCTGACACACACAGCTGATCTGGAATGTGTCGCTGGGGTGTGTGTCCAGCGGTGGAGTGGCTGCCTCTCTCCCGCTCACAGGGTCACCTTGCTCAGCCCGGTTGCTCAGGCAGCCTCCCGGCAGGCCCGTGGCAGCGTGGCACTTTCAGTGGCTGCGCGGTTTCACCGCCGCCCCCCACAGCCCAGTCCTTGTGCCTCAGGAGGAAGTCGAAGTTGGCCGAGCTGTTCATGGCGTGGAACACGTTGGCATTGTCCGGGATCAGCAGCTCTGTGGGAGAGGAGAAGAGCTTATATTATACTAGTTTACCCTGGCTTGCTGTGCTTATTAATACACCTTGGCTTGCTGTGCTTATTAATACACCTTGGCTTGCTGTGCTTATTAATACACCCTGGCTTGCTGTGCTTATTAATACACCCTGGCTTGCTGTGCTTATTGATACACCCTGGCTTGCTGTGCTTATTAATATGCATTCCCATACCTCTCTACTCTTTACCATGCTTATTATTATTATTATTATTATTATTGTGTTCCTGTGGGCTGCGTGGTGTTATTCTTGTTCTTATTGTATTCCTGTGGGCTGTGTGGTGTTATTCTTGTTCTTATTGTATTCCTGTGGGCTTGTGGTTTCTTGTTCTTATTGTATTCCTGGCTGTGTGGTGTTATTCTTGTTCTTATTGTATTCCTGTGGGCTGTGTGGTGTTATTCTTGTTCTTATTGTATTCCTGTGGGCTGTGTGGTGTTATTCTTGTTCTTATTGTATTCCTGTGGGCTGCGTGGTGTTATTCTTGTTCTTATTGTATTCCTGTGGGCTGCGTGGTGTTATTCTTGTTCTTATTGTATTCCTGTGGGCTGCGTGGTGTTATTCTTGTTCTTATTGTATTCCTGTGGGCTGCGTGGTGTTATTCTTGTTCTTATTGTATTCCTGTGGGCTGTGTGGTGTTATTCTTGTTCTTATTGTATTCCTGTGGGCTGCGTGGTGTTATTCTTGTTCTTATTGTATTCCTGTGGGCTGCGTGGTGTTATTCTTGTTCTTATTGTATTCCTGTGGGCTGCGTGGTGTTATTCTTGTTCTTATTGTATTCCTGTGGGCTCTGCGTGGTGTTATTCTTGTTCTTATTGTATTCCTGTGGGCTGCGTGGTGTTATTCTTGTTCTTATTGTATTCCTGTGGGCTCGCGTGGTGTTATTCTTGTTCTTATTGTATTCCTGTGGGCTGCGTGGTGTTATTCTTGTTCTTATTGTGTTCCTGTGGGCTGCGTGGTGTTATTCTTGTTCTTATTGTGTTCCTGTGGGCTGCGTGGTGTTATTCTTGTTCTTATTGTATTCCTGTGGGCTGCGTGGTGTTATTCTTGTTCTTATTGTATTCCTGTGGGCTGCGTGGTGTTATTCTTGTTCTTATTGTATTCCTGTGGGCTGCGTGGTGTTATTCTTGTTCTTATTGTATTCCTGTGGGCTGCGTGGTGTTATTCTTGTTCTTATTGTATTCCTGTGGGCTGCGTGGTGTTATTCTTGTTCTTATTGTATTCCTGTGGGCTGCGTGGTGTTATTCTTGTTCTTATTGTATTCCTGTGGGCTGCGTGGTGTTATTCTTGTTCTTATTGTGTTCCTGTGGGCTGCGTGGTGTTATTCTTGTTCTTATTGTATTCCTGTGGGCTGCGTGGTGTTATTCTTGTTCTTATTGTATTCCTGTGGGCTGCGTGGTGTTATTCTTGTTCTTATTGTATTCCTGTGGGCTGCGTGGTGTTATTCTTGTTCTTATTGTGTTCCTGTGGGCTATTGTTATTCTTGTTCTTATTGTATTCCTGTGGGCTGCGTGGTGTTATTCTTGTTCTTATTGTATTCCTTCCTGTGGGTTATTCTTGTTCTTATTGTGTTCCTGTGGGCTGCGTTGTTATTCTTGTTCTTATTGTATTCCTGTGGGCTGCGTGGTGTTATTCTTGTTCTTATTGTATTCCTGTGGGCTGCGTGGTGTTATTCTTGTTCTTATTGTATTCCTGTGGGCTGCGTGGTGTTATTCTTGTTCTTATTGTATTCCTGTGGGCTGCGTGGTGTTATTCTTGTTCTTATTGTATTCCTGTGGGCTGCGTGGTGTTATTCTTGTTCTTATTGTATTCCTGTGGGCTGCGTGGTGTTATTCTTGTTCTTATTGTATTCCTGTGGGCTGCGTGGTGTTATTCTTGTTCTTATTGTATTCCTGTGGGCTGCGTGGTGTTATTCTTGTTCTTATTGTGTTCCTGTGGGCTGCGTTGGTGTTATTCTTGTTCTTATTGTGTTCCTGTGGGCTCGCATTCTTGTTCTTATTGTGTTCCTGTGGGCTGCGTGGTTTATTCTTGTTCTTATTGTGTTCCTGTGGGCTGCGTGGTGTTATTCTTGTTCTTATTGTGTTCCTGTGGGCTGCGTTGTTATTCTTGTTCTTATTGTATTCCTGTGGGCTGCGTGGTGTTATTCTTGTTCTTATTGTGTTCCTGTGGGCTGTGTGTTATTCTTGTTCTTATTGTATTCCTGTGGGCTGTGTTATTCTTGTTCTTATTGTATTCCTGTGGGCTGGTGTTATTCTTGTTCTTATTGTATTCCTGTGGGCTGTGTGGTGTTATTCTTGTTCTTATTGTATTCCTGTGGGCTGTGGTGTTATTCTTGTTCTTATTGTATTCCTGTGGGCTGCGTTGTTATTCTTGTTCTTATTGTATTCCTGTGGGCTGCGTGGTGTTATTCTTGTTCTTATTGTATTCCTGTGGGCTGCGTGGTGTTATTCTTGTTCTTATTGTATTCCTGTGGGCTCGTGGGTGTTATTCTTGTTCTTATTGTATTCCTGTGGGCTGCGTGGTGTTATTCTTGTTCTTCTTATTGTATTCCTGTGGGCTGCGTGGTGTTATTCTTGTTCTTATTGTGTTCCTGTGGGCTGTGTGGTGTTATTCTTGTTCTTATTGTATTCCTGTGGGCTGCGTGGTGTTATTCTTGTTCTTATTGTATTCCTGTGGGCTTATTGTATTCCACCAATGTGTTATTCTTGTTCTTATTGTATTCCTGTGGGCTTGTTCTTGTTCTTATTGTATTCCTGTGGGCTGCGTGGTGTTATTCTTGTTCTTATTGTATTCCTGTGGGCTGTGTGGTGTTCTATTGTATTCCTTGTTCTTATTCTTGTTCTTCCTGTGGGCTGCGTGGTGTTATTCTTGTTCTTATTGTATTCCTGTGGGCTTCTTGTTGGTGTTATTCTTGTTCTTATTGTATTCCTGTGGGCTGCGTGGTGTTATTCTTGTTCTTATTGTATTCCTGTGGGCTGCGTGGTGTTATTCTTGTTCTTATTGTATTCCTGTGGGCTGTGTGGTGTTATTCTTGTTCTTATTGTATTCCTGTGGGCTGCGTGGTGTTATTCTTGTTCTTATTGTATTCCTGTGGGCTGCATGGTGTTACTCACCTCTCTCCTCAGAGATGACCTGCACCAGTTCGTAGCGGTCGGACGCCTCGCTCTCCAGGTTGTGTTTGCGCATGGCTCTCGTGATCACCGCTGGGGTCTTGTCCTGACTGGTGAGCTGTGATAAACACCAAGACGGTGAGTCCCACCCCAGCGCACACACACACACACACACACACACACACAGACAGAGCCCTATATACACACAGACACACACAGCCCTACACAGACACACACACAGGGCAGCTGGGAGACTGGCCACAGAAAAATCAGCCTTGAGTCTGTTACTAAATGCCATCCTGGCAGCTCCTGTTGCAGCGGGTAGCAGGCAGACACTTCCTCCATCCACAAAACAAGAGGTTTAGGAGGAAGCAGGTAGGGAAGGAAATATGGAGTCGAGCCATCAAACCACAACCACCATGGCTATTATTAAGTGTGTCATTCAACTCATCCAAAACATCTCACTCAGTCACTCCAAGAAACATCTCTACACATTCACAGAATACCTCCCTCACACCCCTGCACACACACACTGCCCCTCCCTCCCTCCCCTCCTGGTACAGGTTCCCGTTGCTGGCCTGTACCCCCCCCCCCCCTCCTCTCTCCTCACCAGGATGCTCTTGTACAGGTTTCCATTGCTGGCCTGCACGCTGACCCGGATGATGCAGCTGTCCTCGTTCTGCTGGTTGTAGACAGGCAGGGGGAGTGCGCTGGAGCCCGACACGGAGCGCCTGTGTGTCGGGGGGGGCTCCGGCAGCGAGGGGGATGAAGACGAGGTGTCCATGGAGTGGATCGAGGAGCAGGACGAGGACTCTGAGAGCTGGGGACAGATAAGAGGGGGACAGGACTGTCAGGAGGGGGACGGGGCTGCACTGGACTGTCACAAGCACATCTGTCTGGCTGCCGTGTCTCACTGAACTGAGCTTTCAATCCCTGTGTGGTTAATGGACCTGGTTAAAGAAGTACCGTATGATCAGGATGTCAACATCTGCCTTTCCTGCACAAGGCTGTCTGTAATGAAGCTCCTCTCTTTACATGCTGGGGGCTCGGGCTGTTCTTTGTAAAGCCTCAGACGCTACTGTGCCTGTGACTGGCCCTGTGATTGAAGCGCTGGCTGTACCTTCTTCAGGGGAGCGTCGGGGGTCTGGCAGGCCACCTCGAGCTCGAGGGCTGGAGTCGCTGGGCCGAGGCACGCTGACCGAGTCCATGCTCTCCCCGGAGCTGCCACTAGGGGGCGACTTGGGGCTCTCTTTCACCGGCGTGCTGCTGGCCACCGCGTCCGTACCCAGGAACAATCTGCCAGGAGAGACAGGGGAGGAGTCAGAGAGGGCTCAATGAGAAGAGGAGTCAGAGGGGGGAGTGGAGGGGAGGAGTCAGAGAGGGGAGGAGTCAGTCGATGGGGTGTTTGCAGACTACCAGTCTCTCCAGTGAAGTGATACTCACAGGCTCAGTCTCTTCACCATGCTCTTGCGAGGCTTCGGGGAGGTGGGGCTGCTGTCTGCGACGCCTTCGATCTCACAGGACAGGGTGTAGCTACACGAGAGAGAGAGTGAGAGGGAAAGCACACAATAAGACTAGACGCAGACCATACACTCCAGGCCCTCAACTCCAACAGTGTGGCTTAGTGGTTATAGCTGAGGCACTGGGAAGGAGGCAGTGTGGTCCAGCACCCCACTCTTGTTAGGAATGAGTATTAAGAGCCTGAGACGCTCCTCACCTCTCCTCGTCAGTTAAGTGCTGCTGGCTCCTGAACCAGCGCAGGAAGGCCTGGTCGGCGCTCAGGCAGTAGCTGTTGCATGCGGACTGCAGGAGCTTGATCTGCGCAATGACCTCGAACTCCTAGAGACAGAGAGAAAGAGAGAGGCGGGCAGCAGGCGTCAGGGGAGTGCAAGACCCGGCACCAGGCCTTCCTTTCACAAGAGCAAAGCTGTCTTCACTACTTTTAAACTCCTGATCTGCAGTGGCATATCAGTGCAAACTCACCCTCCGTCTCTTCTCAAAGTTAATCAGACCGCCCTGTGGAAACAAAACCAAACCTGTGTTAATCCGAGCTGCTCGAACCCAGGACCCCCACACTGCAGGGACGAGTGCACATGAAGACAGAGAACAAAGGATCAAGTGTCTTAAATAACCTGTCACGTGATCTATACACAGGATGATGGGAAAATCCTGAACAGTGAGTGGACGACTTCTCATACGTTATCAATAATGCACGGCTGGAGAGAGGAAAGGAGAGAGGAGGAGGAGAGTGGAGAAGAGGAGAGGAGGGAGGAGACTGGAGGGGAGAGGAGGAGATAAGGGAGGAGAGTGGAGAAGGGAAGAGAAGGGAGAGGAGATGAGGGAGGATAGGAGGACATGAGGGAGGAGAGTGGAGGAGAGAGGAGGAGATGAGGGAGGAGAGTGGAGAAGGGAAGAGAAGGGAGAGGAGATGAGGGAGGATAGGGGAGGAGGAGGAGATGAGGACAGGAGATGAGGGAGGATAGGGGAGGGGAGGGGAGGAGAGGAGGAGATTAGGGAGGAGAGTGGAGTGGAGGAAAGGAGAGGGGAGGATCGACAGTGAAGAGCAGAGCCGGTCTGTACCTCCATGTAGTCTGGCAGCGCAGTGTCCAGCATGGTCAGGTCTGTCAGGAAGGTGCCCAGATAGGGGACAGTGCCCTGCATGGCTCCCTGCAGAGAGACACAAACACACACAGTTCACAGCACAGTTCACACAAACAGCCCACTGACTACCAGGGGAGTCAAGCTGAAACCACATCAAGTAGCCATGAACTAAACTTTCAGCCAGGATCAGCCCAATCATTCACTCAGTGCGTTCATGCTTTACCTGGCTGTGGCTTCCTTCAACGGTTCATTATAGTGCATTCAGTATTGCTAGCATAGCTTTCTAGTACTGCTTACTGAATAGGGAGGCACTGTTTTAGAAATGTTTAGAGTTTAATAACACAAATTCAGAATGTGTGTTTTTTTTTAGGTTGCCCAGGTCGTCCCCAGAATGCGATTCTTTGTGAACTCTGGCTCAGTCAGGCGTCTCAGTGCAGTACAGTGTAGTTCTCTGCAGTCAGTGTGCACGCCTGCCTGGATCCCTTGTGTCTCAGTGCAGTACAGTGTAGTTCTCTGCAGTCAGTGTGCACGCCCTGCCTGGATCCCTTGTGTCTCAGTGCAGTACAGTGTGTTCTCTGCAGTCAGTGTGCGCCCCTGCCTGGATCCCTTGTGTCTCAGTGCAGTACAGTGTGGTTCTCTGCAGTCAGTGTGCACGCCCTGCCTGGATCCCTTGTGTCTCAGTGCAGTACAGTGTAGTTCTCTGCAGTCAGTGTGCACGCCCTGCCTGGATCTCTTGTGTCTCAGTGCAGTACAGTGTAGTTCTCTGCAGTCAGTGTGCACGCCCTGCCTGGATCCCTTGTGTCTCAGTGCAGTACAGTGTAGTTCTCTGCAGTCAGTGTGCACGCCTGCCTGGATCCCTTGTGTCTCAGTGCAGTACAGTGTAGTTCTCTGCAGTCAGTGTGCACGCCCTGCCTGGATCCCTTGTGTCTCAGTGCAGTACAGTGTAGTTCTCTGCAGTCAGTGTGCACGCCCTGCCTGGATCCCTTGTGTCTCAGTGCAGTACAGTGTAGTTCTCTGCAGTCAGTGTGCACCTGGATCCCTTGTGTCTCAGTGCAGTACAGTGTAGTTCTCTGCAGTCAGCGTGCATGCCCTGCCTGGATCCCTTGTGTCTCAGTGCAGTACAGTGTAGTTCTCTGCAGTCGGTGTGTGCCGCCTGCCTGGATCCCTTGTGTCTCAGTGCAGTACAGTGTAGTTCTCTGCAGTCAGTGTGCACGCCCTGCCTGGATCCCTTGTGTCTCAGTGCAGTACAGTGTAGTTCTCTGCAGTCAGTGTACACGCCCTGCCTGGATCTCTTGTGTCTCCAGTGCAGTACAGTGTAGTTCTCTGCAGTCAGTGTGCACGCCCTGCCTGGATCTCTTGTGTCTCAGTGCAGTACAGTGTAGTTCTCTGCAGTCAGCGTGCATGCCCTGCCTGGATCCCTTGTGTCTCAGTGCAGTACAGTGTAGTTCTCTGCAGTCAGCGTGCATGCCCTGCCTGGATCCCTTGTGTCTCAGTGCAGTACAGTGTAGTTCTCTGCAGTCAGTGTGCACGCCCTGCCTGGATCCCTTGTGTCTCAGTGCAGTACAGTGTAGTTCTCTGCAGTCAGTGTGCACGCCCTGCCTGGATCCCTTGTGTCTCAGTGCAGTACAGTGTAGTTCTCTGCAGTCAGCGTGCATGCCCTGCCTGGATCCCTTGTGTCTCAGTGCAGTACAGTGTAGTTCTCTGCAGTCAGCGTGCATGCCCTGCCTGGATCTCTTGTGTCTCAGTGCAGTACAGTGTAGTTCTCTGCAGTCAGTGTGCATGCCCTGCCTGGATCCCTTGTGTCTCAGTGCAGTACAGTGTAGTTCTCTGCAGTCAGCGTGCATGCCTGCCTGGATCCTTGTGTCTCAGTGCAGTACAGTGTAGTTCTCTGCAGTCAGCGTGCACGCCCTGCCTGGATCTCTTGTGTCTCAGTGCAGTACAGTGTAGTTTCTCTGCAGTCAGTGTGCATGCCCTGCCTGGATCCCTTGTGTCTCAGTGCAGTACAGTGTAGTTCTCTGCAGTCAGTGTGCACGCCCTGCCTGGATCTCTTGTGTCTCAGTGCAGTACAGTGTAGTTCTCTGCAGTCAGCGTGCATGCCTTGCCTGGATCCCTTGTGTCTCAGTGCAGTACAGTGTAGTTCTCTGCAGTCAGTGTGCACGCCCTGCCTGGATCCCTTGTGTCTCAGTGCATTACAGTGTAGTTCTCTGCAGTCAGTGTGCACGCCCTGCCTGGATCCCTTGTGTCTCAGTGCAGTACAGTGTAGTTCTCTGCAGTCAGTGTGCACGCCTGCCTGGATCCCTTGTGTCTCAGTGCAGTACAGTGTGGTTCTCTGCAGTCAGTGTGCGCCCTGCCTGGATCCCTTGTGTCTCAGTGCAGTACAGTGTAGTTCTCTGCAGTCAGCGTGCACGCCCTGCCTGGATCCCTTGTGTCTCAGTGCAGTACAGTGTAGTTCTCTGCAGTCAGTGTGCACCCCTGCCTGGATCCCTTGTGTCTCAGTGCAGTACAGTGTAGTTCTCTGCAGTCAGTGTGCACGCCCTGCCTGGATCCCTTGTGTCTCAGTGCAGTACAGTGTAGTTCTCTGCAGTCAGCGTGCATGCCCTGCCTGGATCCCTTAATCCCTGGATCTCTCGTGCAGTACCGTGTCTTTCTGCAGCTGCAGCCTGTTCTGAGTCGTTTCTGGATTTCTTTCACGTGCTCTCCAGGTTTGCAAACTTGGAGTTCCTTCTGTTGGGACACACAGGCAGGAGTTACAGCCCTGTCCTAGATACACACACACAGAGTTACAGCAGGTCTAGATACACACACACACATACACACACACAGAGTTACAGCAGGTCTAGATACACACACACACAGAGTTACAACAGGTCTAGATACACACACACACACAGAGTTACAGCAGGTCTAGATACACACACACACACACAGTGCACACACACATTTACTCCTGCTCTCACCTTCATCAGCAGCTCCTGCCTCAGGTAGTTATTGTTGTCAGAGAAGATATCAGAGAGCTCCTCAAACATCAGCATGCTGTCCCTGTGGGGGAGAGAGGGGATCCCAAAGAGTCCCAGTGGAGGAGAGAGGGGGGGAGAGAAGGGAGAAGGGCAGGGGAGAAGGGGAGTGTCTCAGGGCAGGGGGAGATGGGCTCTGAGAAAGGGCTGCAGACTCACCTGGGGTCCCTTGGCCCAGGTCCTCTTCAGCCGATAGATGGGATTGGACTGGAGAGCGAGATGATGGATCCCTTGTGTCTCAGTGCAGTTCTTCCGGATCCGGCATTCCTGGGAGACACAGGATTCCAATCAGAACAGGGCTGGAATTCCCATGGAGGTTCAGTGCAGTCAGCTGTGTTTGTTCTGTCTGTTGTAACACTTGGTAACAGACAGGCACACAGTGCTCCTTCTGCAGACAATTCCTACAAGAATCTGAAGTTTAACGAGTGCTTTTGCAGTACAGTACACACACAGGCCCTCTTCCTGTTATGTTAATGCCCTGGCTGGACTCCCTTGCTCTCACATTCTTTCTTTCCGCTGGAACCCTACCTCCAGTGAGCAGCGCCTGCCTGGAAAATACACAACTTCAAATGCATAGGAGAAAATAATAATACTGTAAAACTCCCGGGCTCTCTGGCAGCGGAGCCTTCTTCACCATGTGTCTCCAGTGCAGCACCCCGTAATCCACACAGTCTGCAGTCACACAGCTGGCCCCCTGGATCCCCTGGGTCACTTCTCTATTTATAGATCTGCCGACAGGAACACCTTCTTGTTACTCATTAGTCTCAAGCTGTACAGTGTTGGCTTATTTATTTATTGTATTTCTTGCTCTTATTGTATTACTTGTGGATGTAACACTTCATGTATTTGCTTGCGATTGTAAATTGCAGCCCTGGATAAGGGTGTTTCTGGTCTGCTAAAATAAATAATAATAATAATAATATTTGTCCAAGCGTTTGGAAACACACAAGGTCTAGATTCAATGCCGCTTTCAATGAATAGTGCATATGTGTTTCTAATGGACTAGTCTGGTATTTGAAATGTTGACTGTGTTAAACCCTGATTTGTTTCCGCCCTCCTATACCACACACCCTGGCTGCACGTACCTCATTTAGGTGTTGATCCACTTCTCATGACCCTGGCTTCGCGGTGCTGTTGCTGTCAGGTCGAATCATCACAGTGCACACCAAACATCAGCATGCTGTCCCTGTGGGGGGTGGCGAGAGGGTGGGCAAGATGTCCCAGTTTTCCTTCTTGTCTCTCTGGGACCAGATGGGCCGAAGGGTGGGGGGATCACCTTCTTAAAAGGGCTCCTGGGGAGAGGGGCACAGGGCTGAGCTCAGGCTCCTCACTCCCACTGGGGACACTGGCTAACCACTGGTCCTTCAGCCCATAGATGGGATTGGACTGAGACCACTGAGATGATCACTCCCACTGCAGGAGAAGTTCTTCCACTGATCCTCATTCCTGGGAGCACAGGATTCCAACCACTGGGCTCCTCCCTTCCCATGGAGGGGTTCTCTAAACACTGTGTTTGTTCCCACTGTTGTAACTCTCTCTAACCACAGGCGCTCCTCACTCCCACTGCAGCACTCTCTCAATTCACTCCCAGAATCTCTAACCACTGTTTAACGAGTGCAGCTTTCTCTCTCTCGTGAGCTCCTCAGGCCCACTCTTCCTGTTATGTTAATGCTGGCAACACTCCCTCACTCACATTCTTTCTTTCCACTGGAACCCCTACCCCAGCACAGAGCAACCACTGAGCTCCTACACAACTTCAAATAAATCTCTAAAAATGAGCTCCTCACTCCCCAAAACAGCACCCTCTAACCACTGAGCTCCTCAGGAGAGCAGCACTCACCAACCTCTGAGCTCCTCACCCCTGCAGCAATCCAACCACAGTCTGCAGCACAGCGCTGGCCCCCAACCCCTGGGTCACTTCTCTGTTATAGATCTGCCGACAGGAACACCCCACTTGTTACTCGTGGTGCAAGCTGTATTTGTTGGCTTATTTATTTGATTGTATTTCTTGCTCTTATTGTACCACTGTATTGTCCTCACTCCCCACTGCAGATTGTAAGTCTCCCTGGATAAGGCGTCTGCTAAAATAAATAATAATCTAACCATAATATTTGTCCAACGTTTGCAAACACACAAACCATCTAGCTCCTCAATGCAGCTTTCAATCTAATAGTTGCATATGTGTTTCTAATGGACCGTCTGGTATTTGAAATGTTGACTGTGTTAAACCCTCTGATTTGTTTCCGCCCCACTCCCTATACCTCCCCCTGGCTGCTCTCTCCAACCACTGAGTCCTGATCCACTTCTCTCTCCACCCTGGCGCCTCTGTGGCTTCAGGTCCCTCCCCTCAGCACAGTGCACACCACACTTGGTGAGGGCGTTGAACCACTGGTGATGGTGGCTGCACGGTGGGCCCACTGAGCTTGTTTTCCTTCTTGTCTCTCTGGGACCAGATGGAGCCGAGGCAGTGGTGAGGGATCACCTTCTTAAAGAGCTCCTGGGGAGAGGGGAGGGGGCGTTAGAACAGGGCTGAGCTCAGAGCTCCTCACTCCCACTGCAGCACTCTCTAACCACTGAGCTCCTCACTCCCACTGCAGCACTCTCTCTAACCACTGAGCTCCTCACTCCCACTGCAGCACTCTCTCTAACCACTGAGCTCCTCACTCCCACTGCAGCACTCTCTCCTAACCACTGAGCTCCTCACTCCCACTGCAGCACTCTCTCTAACCACTGAGCTCCTCACTCCCACTGCAGCACTCTCTCTAACCACTGAGCTCCTCACTCCCACTGCAGCACTCTCTCCAACCACTGAGCTCCTCACTCCCACTGCAGCACTCTCTCCAACCACTGAGCTCCTCACTCCCACTGCAGCACTCTCTCTAACCATTGAGCTCCTCACTCCCACTGCAGCACTCTCTCTAACCATTGAGCTCCTCACTCCCACTGCAGCACTCTCTCTAACCACTGAGCTCCTCACTCCCACTGCGGCACTCTCTCCAACCACTGAGCTCCTCACTCCCACTGTAGCCCTGCACTCTTACCACTGAGCTACTCTCCTCCCAGTTCCAGTGGAAAGTGCACCAGTTTCTGTGTGGTTTTGATCCGGTGCTGAGTTAGTCATTTTATTTCACACTGTGTTGCTCAATTGTTTCGAAGTCGTGGTTATTAATGTAAGCGTGTAACTTTCCTCAGCACACTCGCACAACATGTTCTTACCAGTGCCAAAGCAACCCTTAATATATAGACGATAAGCAACTCAGGCAAAAACAGGTTTCTGTTTCTCCAGCAGCACTGGCACTCACACAGTGTTTGAGGGCTTTGCATTTCCCCCCAGTTCATATTCCCTATTCTAACTCTGAGGAGAATGGTCTGTTGAAGTGTTCCTGAGACGTGCCAGCTCTCGGCCCGCTCCACTCTCCGCTCCACTCCCCTGCTCCTCTGCCGCATCCCCACTCCCCTGCTCCACTCCCCCTCTCCACTCTCCGCTCTACACTCCCCCGCTCTACTCAACTGCCACTCCACTCTCTGCTCCCCCGCCGCTCCTCCGCTCCACTCCCCCACTCCCCCCCCGCTCCCCACTCCATCCCCCCTCTCCTCCCCTCCCCACTCCCCACTCCCCTGCATCTCCACTCCCCTGCCCCCCCCGCCCCCCACCCCACTCCCTTGGCGTCCCTGCTCCCCGCCACGTCCCCACTCCCTGCCGCGCCCCCCCCCCCCCCCCACTCCCCATGTCCCCACTCCCCTGCCGCCCCCCCCCCCGTCCCCCCCCCACTCCCTGCCCGCGTCCCCACTCCCTACCCATCCCCTGCTCCCCCGCCCGCGTCCCCACTCCCCCACTCCCCTGCCGCGTCCCCTGCTCCCCGCCCGTCCCCCCCTGCCGCGTCTCCTGCTCCCCGCGCGTCCCCACTCCCCTCCAGCGCCCCCCGCCCCGTCCCCACTCCCCTGCTCCACTCGATTCATTCTCCCTCCCCCCACTCCTCTCCCGCTCTACCTCCCCCACTCCCCTGCTCCCTCTCCCTCCACTCTCTGCTCCTCCGCTCCACTCCTCTCTCCGCTCCCCATTTTACCCCCCTCCCTGCTCCTCTTCTCCCCGCTCCCCGGGTCCCTCCCCACTCTCCGACCCCTGCTCCCTGGATCCCTCCCATTCCCCACTCCCCTGCTCCACTCCCCGGATCCCTCCCCACTCTCTGCTCCCCTCTCCCCTGCTCCCTCCCCGCTCCCCTGCTCCCCTCTCACCGCGTCCATGAAGGTCAGCTGCTCCGCCACCAGGTCTTCCGGAATGCTCAGGAAATCCTCGGCAGCGTCGACCTCCACTTCCTCATCCTCGCCGAGGCAGAAGCTGCTGTTGCCGTGGAAACCACCTGGGCAGGAAGCAGGAAGAATAAGAGCTGCCCTCACCCCAAGCAGGAGGGACGGTGCTTCTGCCTTCCTGCAGCTGCTCAGACACAGCCAGCGTGCGTATTCACATGGGGTCAGGGCTTACTACGGTTACACTAAGCGATACACACTGGGCTTCAATCTGTTCACTATTCCCAGATGAAAAAGAAACAACTTCACACATACTCACAAGCAGCCCCTAAATGAAACGTCTCAGTCGTTTGTTTTTTGCTTTATTGGGAGCTGTAATGCGTTGGGAGTTGTAATGAAGATATCCTTGAATGAATTGGCATCTCATCCCACTGAACTGGATGCAGAGGCAAGGGCTGGATATGAATCGCTAACTTCAGGGCTCAAAGAGCAACGCCTCACCATTCACCTGAAGAGCAAGCTCTGCAGTGGAGAGCTCAGTGCGGGTCTCTTATGCTGATGTCAGTATTACTAACTCAGCAGCCGCTAGGGGCAGGTCCGTTCCTGTGTGTTTGCTGTCTGCTGAGGACTGTGTGAGTGAATAGTTTTGAAAGTGTGCTGGTACTGTTCACACTCACCCTCGCTCTCCGGCTCGCTCTGGTCCTGCCTCTGCAGCTGCTCCAGCAGGTTCTGGGCTCGCCTCTCTGGGTCGGAGCCCGGCATGGTCCGGTGCAGGTACTCCAGAACCTTGTGCAGGCTGGGGTACTCGGGGGGCTGGTGGAAATCCTCGGGGCACTGATCCAGCCAGGCACGCAGGATGGAGGCGATGGCACTGCAGGGAGGGGAGGGGAGAGGAGAGGGTCAGGGGCTCACAGTAACACACAGGCACACGCACACGCACTAGAAGTCTCTTACTTGCGCACGGCTGCTCTGCTGTTGGGGGGGCTGGTGGGGCTGCCAGGCTCATCACTGCCAGTGCTCTCCAGGTCCCCGTACCTGAGTCAAGAGAGAGAGAGAGAGTTACACACAGAGAGGCAAAATGTCTTCCTGTGCTGCTCTGTTACTGCATATGTTAAAGTTAACAAGTACAGTAGTCTGGAAATACTTAGACCCACACAGAGAAGACCCTCACACACTCCACTCTCACACACAGACCCCTCCCTGCTCCCTCACCCCTCCCTGCCTCTCACCTGTCGAGCAGCAGTCCCAGCACGTCCGCGGGGCTGGCAAAGGCCCGGTATGTGGACAGGAAGATGCTGATGTAGGTGAAGTCGTTGTCCCCGAAGGCAGTCAGCAGCGTCTCCACCAGCCGCTCTAGCGTCCCAGCCTTTATGGAGCGGATCTTACACGTCTCTAGCTGGCTGACCGTGTGACCCGGGGGCAGCCGGTCACCATCCGCCTGGGGGGACAGAGCAGAGAGGTAGAGGTCAGAGGAGAGGGACAGGACAGAGACAGACAGGGGTCAGAGGAGAGGGACAGGACAGAGACAGACAGGGTTCAGAGAGGAGAGGGACACAGGGCACACTGGCAGATGAATGGAGACTCTCTCTGACAGCTGGAGAGGGATGAGGTTGCGTTCCCTGGGACAGGGCCCCCTGCTCTCTCCCTCCTCCTCGCTCCTCTTCCCTTTCCTTCCCTCTCCCAGATCAAGGATGTTGTGCTCCTGCTTTCAGACTGCTAGCAGATGTGTCCTGGCAGTCTTGGGAGAGAGAGAGGCATTGTGGGTACAGCAGTGAAGAGCGAGGCCTTGGCGTTAGCACGCTAGAACAGGAAACCATTCAATCTGGTTTTAATCAAAGCCTCTCTCTCTCTCTCTCTCTCTCTCTCTCTCTCTCTCTCTCTCTCTCTCTCTCTCTCTCTCTCTCTCTCTCTCTCTCTCTCTCTCTCGGGTTGTAAAAGAAGAACAAAACAAAAACTTTTTTTTTCTTTTCCTCCACGAGTACAAACTCTTGTTCCATTTGAAAGTGGTTCTGGGGCTTGGCAGAAAAACATTTCATTCGAGGGAACTATCTGCTGACCTCAGGGAAAAGAAACAGACAACACAAACATCGCCTTCTTTTGAGTCCTGAGAGAGGAGGCCAAGGAGAGGAAGGGGAGAGAACCCTGCCCTCTGCTCCCACTCACCCTTAGACAAGATTCCCACAGTAAAAGCACAGCAAAGTGGAATAGAGGACAACGAAGGCCTGGCCAAGTATAGAAAAGCATTGTAAAGAATAGCGAGTTTGGGAATGTATATTAATAAACATGGCAAACTATGGTACTGTGAACTATGGGGAAAGCAGGGTAAGATATCGGAGCCATTGCTATGATTCATCGCTGCGCGTCTTTCCTAAAAGCAGAGTCCTGTTTCCTCATCCTAAGCGACTGGGACTTGAACTTTGCAGGAGCTCTGGACGGGAGTCTGTGTGAGGGGAGCAGCGCTGTGTAGAACACACACTCATCACAGGCACTGAACTATTCACACTATTTAAATCCTAATATTTAGAAACAGATTCAACAAATCAGTCCGGCGTGACTTGGGGCGCACGGCCCTGTGTGACAGAGCAATATAGAAGCCGCCCCCCGCACCAGGGGCATAGGGGCGGGGAGTCAGAGACCGCCGAGTCTCTCAGAGCAGGAGAAAGCGAGCCAGCTGCACACTGTATCCCTGTATCCTGACATGCAGCTCGAAATATTCATTTACTACTGAGAGTGGAGGAGCGGGTGGACAGGGGGTAGAGGTCAGTGGTAGAATACACTATGGAGACAGTTAAAGAAAGAAAATACATTTAGTTGAAAATCAGTTTTTATAAGGGTTAGATATAAGTTACATACCGTCCCAGGGATGGAAACAAGACTCCCCTTGCATAGCAGGTTAATCCATTCCTGGTTTCACTACGAGTTTAATGAGACACACCTGAGCTTGTTACTGATACACTGGGGCTGATCAAGCTCCTAGTAAAACCTGGAACGGGTGAAACTGCTGTGCAATAAGAGTCTTATTCCCAACACTGCAGTCCCATGTATGTGTTCCTCAGTCTAGCTGCCCAGCATGAATGGGAGTGCAGCGTGTCATGAATCCGGTGTGGCGGAGCTGGGTGGGAGTCCCTGCGGGTCAATCGCAGCGTGGACTCGGTGTGGCGGAGCTGGGTGGAGTCCCTGCAGGGGCTGAATGGGAGTGCAGCGTGTCAGTCGATCGGGGGCGCTGGGTGGAGTCCCTGCAGGGCTGTATGAATGGGGCATAGCGTGTCAGTCGAGGACTCCGGTGTGGCGGAGCTGGGTGGCAGTCCCTGTCAGGGGACTCGGTGTGGCGGAATGGGAGTCCCTGCAGGGCTGTATGAATGGGAGTGTCAGTCGAGGACTCCGGTGTGGCCGGAGCCCTGGGGGCTGTATGAATGGGGCAGGCGTGTCAGTCGAGGGACTCCGGTGTGGCGGATGGGGCCTGCAGGGCTGTATGAATGGGGCGTGTCAGTCGAGGACTCCGGTGTGGCGGGCTGGGTGGAAGGGGCTGTATGAATGGGAGTGCAGGGTGTCAGTCGAGGACTCCGGTGTGGCGGGCTGGGTGGAAGTCCCTGCAGGGGCTATGAATGGGGTGCAGCGTGTCAGTCGAGGACTCCGGTGTGGCGGAGCTGGGTGGAGTCCCTGCAGGGGCTGTATGAATGGGCACTGGCGTGTCAGGACTCGGTGTGTCAGCAGGGCTGTATGAATGGGGTGCAGCGTGTCAGTCGAGGACTCGGTGTGGCGGGCTGGGTGGAGTCCCTGCAGGGGCTGTATGAATGGGGCGCAGCGTGTCAGTCCCTAGGACTCCGGTGTGGCGGAGCTGGGTGGAGTCCCTGCAGGGGCTGTATGAATGGGAGTGCAGCGTGTCAGTCGAGGGACTCCGGTGTGAGCGGAGCTGGGTGGAGTCCCTGCCCCTCTCTCTATCACTTCTTGAATCAGAAACCAGGGCCTGCGTTGCATCAGCTGGGAATTCCAGAGAAAGAGCCGTCTGTCTTTTACAGTAAGAAAACGAGATTCGAGGAAAGAGGAAGTGAAACGTATGCTGGCTTTCCCCCCGCTACAGGCTGCAGAGAGCCACCCTCGCCAGAGATCTGCCATCGACTGCACAGAGAGAGAGAGCGAGAGAGAGACAGACAGACAGACTGCACTCGCTTATTCACAGGGAAACAGTCAGCAGTCACGCTTTCAGTATTAGAACAGCAGCAGCATCAGTGTTAGAAACTAAAATTAGAATCACAGAACTGTGATTCTGCAAGTCTGAAACAAAAGCTACCCATTCCTCGAGACTAAATACAGCTTGAAGTGAAACAGTGATTTAACACTCTCAGTATTTCTGGATGTCTCCTCACAGCTCTGGTCTGCAGGGAGGGACTGTATTGAAACTCAGCTGAATCCAGCTTCCCATCACACTCGGACTGGGCTTGTGCGTCTCCACCTGTAGCTTGCAGGTTGATTTGTTGTGTTTATTAATATGCTTTACTCCCAGCCAGCGCGCTCCCTTGTTCAGACCTGTATTAAGCTGCCCTGCTGTTTCCTGGGAGGCAGGGTGCTCTGTACTCACCCCAGCCAGCGCGCTCCCTTGTTCAGACCTGTATTAAGCTGCCTTGCTGTTTCCTGGGAGGCAGGGTGCTCTGTACTCACCCCTAGCCAGCGCGCTCCCTTGTTCAGACCTGTATTAAGCTGCCTTGCTGTTTCCTGGGAGGCAGGGTGCTCTGTACTCACCCCAGCCAGCCAGCCCCTTGTTCAGACCTGTATCTGGACCCCTTGAGTTGACATGGGAGGCAGGGTCCTCCTCCACCTCACCCTCCCCAGTCCTGGACCCTTGTTCAGGGGTAACAGACAGCTGGTCACCAGGGAATTAGGGTGCTCCCCCTTCACCCAACCAGCCAGCGGCATCCCTTAACAGACCCATTAAACTCAGGAGTTTCCTCTAACCAAACAGCTCTGTACTCACACCCCCCAACCCAACCAGATATCTGAGACACTTTCAGACCTGCATAATCTGCCTCCGACACACATAACTCAAATGTACAGGGTGCTCTGAGACAGCCCCCACAACCCTCCCTTGTTCAGACCTAACAACAACTCAAATTTACTGGGAGGCATCTGAGACAGCATCCCACAACCCTCCCCCCTTGTTCAGACCTGTAACAACTCAAATGTACAGAGCATCTGAGACAGCACCCCTGTACCCACCCCCCGACCACACATAACAACAACTCAAATGTTGGATCTGGACCCTCTGAGACATTGCACCCGGCTCCCTCCTCCAACTCCTCTCCCCAGTCCTCAACTCTGCTGTGGGGAACATCTGAGACACCATCCAATTACCCTCCACCCCGAACCTAACCAACTCAAATTACAGAGGCATCCCTTAACATAACCCTCCCTCCGGAGACACCCAACAACTCAAATGTACAGAGCATCTGAGACAGCACCCCCCAACCCCCCCTCCAGATATCTGAGACACTTTGAAACCCAAACAGCATAATCAGCCTCCGACACACATAACTCAAATGTACAGAGCATCTGAGACAGCACCCCACAACCCTCCCCTCCGACACACATAACAACAACTCAAATGTACAGAGCATCTGAGACAGCACCCCACAACCCTCCCTCCAACACACATAACAACAACTCAAATGTACAGAGCATCTGAGACAGCACCCCACAACCCTCCCCTCCAACACACATAACAACAACTCAAATGTACAGAGCATCTGAGACAGCACCCCACAACCCTCCCCTCCAACACACATAACAACAACTCAAATGTATAGAGCATCTGAGACAGCACCCCACAACCCTCCCTCCGACACACATAACAACAACTCAAATGTACAGAGCATCTGAGACAGCACCCCACAACCCCCCTCCGACACACACAACAACAACTCAAATGTACAGAGCATCTGAGACAGCACCCCACAACCCTCCTCCAACACACAAACAACAACTCAAATGTACAGAGCATCTGAGACAGCACCCCACAACCCTCCCCTCCGACACACATAACAACAACTCAAATGCATAGAGCACCTGAGGCAGCACCCCACAACCCTCCCCTCTACACACATAACAACAACTCAAATGTACAGAGCATCTGAGACAGCACCCCACAACCCTCCCCTCCAACACACATAACAACAACTCAAATGTACAGAGCATCTGAGACAGCACCCCACAACCCTCCCCTCCGACACACATAACAACAACTCAAATGCATAGAGCACCTTAGCATGCCAAAGACCAACCAACCAACCAACCAACCAACCAACCAAGAGACACCCCCAAACCCACCCAGCCAATCAGCGTGCAGTCTGCATGGTCAGTGTGGACCCCTCAGATTTCCTCGCTCTCCCCTCTCCAGAATGACCAGTCCTGGCTCCAGTCCCTTTCCTGGTTTCTGGTACAGCCGAGGGCCCTTTTCCTGGTTTCTGGTACAGCCGAGGGCCCATTGTTTTCCAGCGCACACAACCAGAGACAAAGGTCTCTTTAAGAGCTCAGAACTGCAGCGACTGCTCAGTGTGTTCAACAGACTACAACAGAAACTCAACAGAAGAGAAACAAAACCACTAGACCTGCTTGAACCATAAACCCAGAGTGACGCTCAGCCACGCCAGTCTACAGCCAAGCAACGCTCAAATATCTACTAAAAGGTAAGAAGACTGGCCAGCATGCAGTCTACCTCTCTGCTTGGACAGCCACCCTGTGCAGAACCCCGCTCCCTGTGTGAGTGGCGCGGCTCTGCTGGGAGGAGCGCTGAGCCCGCACGTCCTAAGCTCAGCGCCCCGTTTATTTCAGGATACCCCGCACTGGCGATGCAACGTGAAAACAAGCACCACAGCCTCGCCTATCCCAAAGCATCTGGAGCCCGCTTACAACACAGCGCACTAAACACTGACATTCCGGCCCATGCAACACAGACATCATGACATCACGCTATCGATTAAAAACATTCTCCGGATACCATGAGGTCATCAAGCAGTATAAAGACAATGCGTTCTATAAAGAAGCACGCGCACATTTCTCTTGCACTATTAAATGTCTATGTGCTGAAGAATTACATATCGAACAACGTCATCACTCCCACTACACTGGACAGAATGGTATCGCCGTATTAAAAACCCGAAACACATCTCAAAACGCAATGCCACCCACTATAGCATATAACTGTACTAACAGATCTGTATTTAATAAACACGCTGCTCTGATGCATGTATTTCTTTTAGAAAACAGAATAAACAGCAAACGCGTATTAGAGCGCTCGGATGCAGTTCGAGCAGCTGTATGTCACGTGTCTGCATTGTCCATAATAAACACAAGTTTACATTGATGTCAATTAATCCGCGTCAAAGGGCGGCGCCGTCACTCTGTCAATTCAATCCGATTCAGCGAGTTCAATCCACAAACACCTCGCAACCCACCGATAACCCGACATCTAAGGGCGTTACAATCAACAAAACGCAGCAAAACGTGTTTAACAAAACTAATGATTCAGTAGAGAACTGAACTGAATCGTAAGCAGATCATCTCCAACTACGAAAGTGTAATTAAGTAATGTTTGTAAAATGTGCAGCGACTGTCCTCTGCATTCAATAAACACTACTACTAATGATAATAATAACAATAATAATAATAATAATAATAATAATAATAACAATAATAATAATAATGATAATAATAATAATGATAATGATAATAATAATAATAATAGTGTAGCGGCTGTCCTCTGATCAATACTCATTTCTTTACATTGATGAAAGTTGTTTACAGCTTCGTTGTTAAACTGGTATTACGATTTTGGAATTGCGCGGTTGTTGAACCAAAAACATTTAAAAAAAGAAAAGATGGTTCTTGTTAAATAAAATGAAGTTTTCTTTGTTATGGTTACCCCATGTGGAGAGCGTAAACAAATACAAAGCAGACCGCCCGAATGCGAATCAAACCCGCAGCACGACTTCAAACACGGAGAGTGGAGCAGAAATCTCCGGAGAGGGGGGCAGAAATCTCCGGAGCACGGGGCAGAAATCCCGGAGGCGGGCAGAACTCCCGGAGGGGGGCAGAACCCCGAGAGCGGGCAGAACTCCCGGAGAGCGGCAGAAATCCCCGGAGAGGGGGGCAGAAATCTCCGGAGCACGGGGCAGAAATCCCCGGAGAGCGGGGCAGAACTCCCCGGAGAGGGGGGCAGAACTCCCCGGAGAGCGGGGCAGAACTCCCCGGAGAGCGGGGCAGAAATCCCCGGAGAGGGGGGCAGAAATCTCCGGAGCACGGGGCAGAAATCCCCGGAGAGCGGGGCAGAAATCCCCTGAGAGGGGGGCAGAACTCCCCGGAGAGCGGGGCAGAACTCCCCGGAGAGCGGTGCAGAAATCCCCGGAGAGGGGGGCAGAAATCTCCGGAGCACGGGGGCAGAAATCCCCGGAGAGCGGGCAGAAATCCCCTGAGAGGGGGGGCAGAACTCCCGGAGAGGGGGCAGAAACCCCGAGAGCGGGGCAGAAATCCCGGAGAGGGGGCAGAAATCCCGGAGCACGGGGCAGAAATCCCCGGAGAGCGGGGCAGAACTCCCCGGAGCACCGTCACCTCACGCAGTGCACGAGTAGCGGACCCGCTTTCCCGGAGTTACTCTGCTCGCTGATACTGCTAGACGCACGCTTGTGTTGTACAGCAGCGGTTTACAAAGTGCAGCATGTTTGTGTATCTGTGCTGTAAACGATGAGCAATGCAAGTCCAGTTATTAACAATTTTTTTTGTTTGTTTGTTTAAGTAGTGTGCGATAATAAGAGTACTAATAGCCGAAGCACCGTGTTATTGATTGATTTCTTCTCTCCCCCCAGCGTCATGGCACCGTGTTATTGATTGATTTCTTCTCTCCCCCCAGCGTCATGGCACCGTGTTATTGATTGATTTCTTCTCTCCTCCCAGCGTCATGGCACCGTGTTATTGATTGATTTTCTTCTCCCCCCAGCGTCCACCGTGTTATTGTTTGATTTCTTCTCTCCCCAGCACCGTGTTATTGATTGATTTCTTCTCTCCCCAGCGTCATGGCACCGTGTTATTGATTGATTTCTTCTCTCCTCCCAGCGTCATGGCACCGTGTTATTGATTGATTTCTTCTCTCCCCCGTCAGGCACCGTGTTATTGATTGATTTCTTCTCCCCCCCATGGCACCGTGTTATTGATTGATTTCTTCTCTCCCCCCCCCCAGCGTCATGGCACCGTGTTATTGATTGATTTCTTCTCTCCCCAGCGTCATGGCACCGCGTGGCACCGTTATTGATTGATTTCTTCTCCCCCCCCAGCGTCCATGGCACCGTGTTATTGATTGATTTCTTCTCTCCCCCCCAGCGTCATGGCACCGTGTTATTGATTGATTTCTTCTCTCCCCCAGCGTCATGGCACCGTGTTATTGATTGATTTCCTCTCCCCAGCGTCATGGCACCGTGTTATTGATTGATTTCTTCTCTCCCCCAGCGTCATGGCACCGTGTTATTGATTGATTTCTTCTCTCCCCCAGCGTCATGGCACCGTGTTATTGATTGATTTCTTCTCTCCCCCCAGCGTCATGGCACCGTGTTATTGATTGATTTCTTCTCTCCCCCCAGCGTCATGGCACCGTGTTATTGATTGATTTCTTCTCTCCCCAGCGTCATGGCACCGTGTTATTGATTGATTTCTTCTCTCCCCCCCAGCGTCATGGCACCGTGTTATTGATTGATTTCTTCTTCCTCCCCGTCATGGCACCGTGTTATTGATTGATTTCTTCTCTCCCCCCAGTTGGCACCGTGTTATTGATTGATTTCTTCTCTCCCCCCCAGCGTCATGGCACCGTGTTATTGATTGATTTCTTCTCTCCTCCCAGCGTCCTTGGCACCGTGTTATTGATTGATTTCTTCTCCCCCAGCGTCATGGCACCGTGTTATTGATTGATTTCTTCTCTCCCCCCCCAGCGTCCACCGTGTTATTGATTGATTTCTTCTCTCCCCAGCGTCATGGCACCGTGTTATTGATTGATTTCTTCTCTCCCCCCGCGTCATGGCACCGTGTTATTGATTGATTTCTTCTCTCCCCAGCGTCATGGCACCGTGTTATTGATTGATTTCTTCTCTCCCCCAGCGTCATGGCACCGTGTTATTGATTGATTTCTTCTCTCCCCCAGCGTCATGGCACCGTGTTATTGATTGATTTCTTCTCCCCCAGCGTCATGGCACCGTGTTATTGATTGATTTCTTCTCTCCCCCCCGTCATGGCACCGTGTTATTGATTGATTTCTTCCCCCCCCCAGCGTCCACCGTGTTATTGATTGATTTCTTTCTCCCCATCACCGTATTGATTGATTTCTTCTCTCCCCAGCGTCCATGGCACCGTGTTATTGATTGATTTCTTCTCTCCCCAGCGTCATCACATCCATGTTATTGATTGATTTCTTCTCCCCCATCGTCATGGCACCGAAAATTGATTGAAAAAAAAAAAAAAAAAATGCACCTCAAAATACATTTCTTCTTTCCATCTTGGCAGTTACCATTTTATTTTTCTCAAGTGCATTTTATTGATTGATTTCTTCCCTCCCCCACCGTGCCATTGATGCATCTCAGTCCTTTATTGTCCGCTTTCTTCACTCCCCCAGCGCACTCTGGCACCGGTTTGGTTTGATTTTTTCTTCTCCCCAAAAAAATCTCCAGCTCCGTTATTGATTGACCGCTCCGCCCAGCGTCGGATCTCCGTGTTGTTGTGTGTGTTCTGGCTCCTCCCAGCAGACTCCGCCCCGTTATTGATTGCGCTTCTCTCCCCCAGCCCCCCACCGTGTTATTGATTGATTTCTCTCTCTCCCCCAAGTCAGACGCACCGTGTTCCTTCATTGACTTTCAATTCTCTCCCCCAGCGTCATGGGAGGAATTGATTGATTTGAGACACGATAGAGGAGAGAGGGGACCGGAGATTGATTGATTTCTTCTCTCCCCAGGGTCATGGCACCGGTTATTGATTGATTTCTTCTCTCCCCAGCGGGATGGCACCGTGTTATTGATTGGGGGAGAGGAGAGGGGAGGAGGGGAGCACCGGTTAGAGAGGAGATTTCTTTCCCAGAATTGAGCAATCCCTTTAGTTTTGAATTTACTATAAGCCAAGAGATACCGCGATGATGCATTCATACTTCTAAACTGAACACTGATTTATTACATACAATATAAACCGAACATTATTAAAAAAAAAAAAAAAAAAAATGCTCCTCAAAAAGACATTTAGAAGTTTCATTGTATTAATGTATTTTATCTTTATTAGTAAATTTATATAGGCTGTGTGAGATTTGGTCCTGCATTGTATCTCAGTCCTTTACAGTCCGCTTACACTGAGGCAAGCATGGTTTATTTGATTTTCCTTCTCAAAAAAAATTTTCATTGTGTGTCTATTGTAATTTTCATCATGCTTTGTTTATGTGTGTGTGGCTCCGCACAGCAGTGTTTTAATCATCCTGCGCAAACAGAAGCCCCAGTCTTTCTCTCTCTCTCTCTCTCTCACACAAAACACATGTGTGATGTCTTCAGCCAGACTGTTCAATTGCGGATTGCACAATGGGAGGAATTCCTTGAGTTGAAACACGATAGGGGAGAGAGGGGAGGGGATCAGGGAAATAGGGAGGGAGGAAGTTTCAGGAGAGACAGTGATGTGCAGGGGGATTGGAGTGGGAGGGGAGAGGGGAGTGATGGGAGGGGAGGGTTTGTCAGTGGAGAGGACAGTTCAGTGATGTGCAATTTTAGTTTCAATTTTTAAGCCAAGAGATACAGTGATGATGCATTCATTACGATTCTACTGAACACTGATTTATTACAGTGAATATAATGTATTTTATTTTATTAGTGTTTCATGTATACAGACTGTGTGTGAGTTTGGGTTTCATTGTATATAATGTATTATTATTATTATTAGTAGTAAGTGTGTGTATATAGGCTGTGTGAGATTTGGTTTTCATTGTATAAAACGTATTATTATTATTATTAGTAAGCATGTATATAGGCTGTGTGAGATTTGGTTTTCATTGTATATAATGTATTATTATTATTAGTAGTAGTACGCATGTATATAGGCTGTGTGAGATTTGGTTTTCATTGTGTGTCATGCTTTTTCATCATGCTTTGTTTTATGGTATATGCTCGTCCTTCAGTGTTTTAATCATCTAAAAACAGAAGCCTGGTCTAAATACCCTGCTCGCAGAGAACTCTTAACCGTGCCGTCCTGTGTGATGTCATGAAAGAGGACAACGAAGGAGGAGGTGCTGGTGTGTCTTAATGCAATTAAAAACACAGGGCTGCTGTGCAGATCATTGAAATAGGCCTGCTGTTTCAGACAGACAGTGATGTGCAGTTTGGGTTTGTCAGTGTTTCAGCACAGACAGTGATGTGCAGTTTGGGTTTGTCAGTGTTTCAGCACAGACAGTGATGTGCAGTTTGGGTTTGTCAGTGTTTCAGCACAGACAGTGATGTGCAGTTTGGGTTTGTCAGTGTTTCAGCACAGACAGTGATGTGCAGTTTGGGTTTGTCAGTGTTTCAGCACAGACAGTGATGTGCAGTTTGGGTGTGTGTGTGTGAGAGTGTGTCAGTATGAGTGTGTGAGAGTGTGAAAGCATCACAACTCATTGATGCACAGTGATCAGTACAGCCCAGTGAAAGCACACTGGCACACCTGCAGACTCGAACCCTGGCCTGGACCCACAGAGTCAGGCAGGGCCTCCATTAGCAAGGAGAGCAGCTGCTGTGTTAAGTTCCTATCTTTAGATTTGTTCTTTCTGTCTCAATATTCCTCTTGAAGGAGGGGGTGCTGGTGTCTCTCTCCCTGCTCGCACCCCACTCTTACCTGCCTCCTCTCCGGCTGGCCTGCTCTTGAAGGAGGGGGTGCTGGTGTCTCTCTCCCTGCTCGCACCCCACTCTTACCTGCCTCCTGACCGGCTGGCCTGCTCTTGAAGGAGGGGGTGCTGGTGTCTCTCTCCCTGCTCGCACCCCACTCTTACCTGCCTCCTCTCCGGCTGGCCTGCTCTTGAAGGAGGGGGTGCTGGTGTCTCTCTCCCTGCTCGCACCCCACTCTTACCTGCCTCCTCTCCGGCTGGCCTGCTCTTGAAGGAGGGGGTGCTGGTGTCTCTCTCCCTGCTCGCACCCCACTCTTACCTGCCTCCTCTCCGGCTGGCCTGCTCTTGAAGGAGGGGGGTGCTGGTGTCTCTCTCCCTGCTCGCACCCCACTCTTACCTGCCTCCTCTCCGGCTGGCCTGCTCTTGAAGGAGGGGGTGCTGGTGTCTCTCTCCCTGCTGCCCCACTCTTACCTGCCTCCTCTCCGGCTGGCCTGCTCTTGAAGGAGGGGTGCTGGTCTCTCTCCTGCTGCACCCCACTCTTACCTGCCTCCTCTCCGGCTGGCCTGCTCTTGAAGGAGGGGGTGCTGGTGTCTCTCTCCCTGCTCGCACCCCACTCTTACCTGCCTCCTCTCCGGCTGGCCTGCTCTTGAAGGAGGGGGTGCTGGTGTCTCTCTCCCTGCTCGCACCCCACTCTTACCTGCCTCCTCTCCGGCTGGCCTGCTCTCAAGGTCAGGACTTTCCTTTTCCTTTTCTTCTTAAACTTCTGAAAGCAGCTCATGCTTGTTGTCACCGATCAGTAATAATAATAATAATAATAATAATAATAAAAAACAATATTTTAAAAAGTACCCCCCCCAAAAAAGTTACGAATTACAATTCAAAATGTACAAAAGATTAAAGAATTTCACTTCATCTTACAATCCTACCAATAATAACAAAGGAATCAGTCTTATCAACATTCCCATTATGATATGAAACCAGTGACATCACAATGCCTCTCTGGGCTGGTTACAGCAACACACCCTGCAAGCTAGGGGTGATGTCACAACTTTGTGATGTCATTAAATGACACGTGTACTTTCATTGCCATTCAGTCACTAGGATTCCAAATCCTCCAATCATATCACGAGCCAGTACAGTTTGGATAAACCCACGTCACAAAGGCTCTCTAGCAGGAGCGAACAAGCGAGGATTGGGGGGCAGGATTGAAGTCTTTAAAATCTTGAGCTGACACAGTAATACTTAACCCTAGTTAACCCTAACCAATACTTTACACACAGCACAGAAACCAGAGGACACACGGATAGACTTAGGAGACAGAGGGAAGGAGACTCTTCTTCACAGAGTGGCAAGGGGATGGAATGGGTTACCTAGTCATGTTGTTGAAGGAGACTCTTCTTCACAGAGTGGCAAGGGGATGGAATGGGTTACCTAGTCATGTTGCTGAGGAAGAATCACTTGGATCCTTTCAAACCAGACTTGACAGAGTTCTGAGATCAATATACCAGATGTATTGAATATCTGACTTGAATATCTCCACAATAATAACTATTCTGCTGCTGACTGATCCTTGATCTAACTGCCACTCTCATGGTAGTTTACCCTGCAGAATGGAAACGGGGCTGTCTGTAGCCCAGACTATCCCCTTCATACAAACAGCAGCGCATCTGCTGCACTGTTTAGATCACTCCACCAGGGCTGTGTGTGGGTTACGGTTAGGGTTAGGGTTAGGGTACTTGTGTAGTGTTGCCTCAGAAGCACACAGTTATTAAACAAGCACCTGGACTGCAGAGAGGCCGTAGCCCTGCAGCGACAGCTCCAGCAGGGCTCAGCAATGGTGAGCTGCAATTACAATGTCTACAAAGGGACTTTGCTTGCAGTTTACAGAAGAGCTTGACAAATCTAAGGACTCTCTGGCTGTTTGCTCAAGTTCTGTGCTGTTTGACTGCGGCAGGCAGGCAGCTAGTGAGAGGGGCTGCCTGTGCTTTAGCTGTCCTTGCTATTTGTTTGGTTTGAGTGGCTTGTTTCAGAAGAGCGGCTGGAGGGAAGGCAGGCCGCCGCTTCACATCTGGAGTGCAGCTGGTTCTCAGGGTCTGCTCGTTGCCGTGACGTCACGTTCGGGGAGTCTGGAGTCTCCCTGGAGACTGAGGTGCGCAGGCTGCAGGATGGGAAAGGCCACGACCCCTCGCAGCACCGCAGGGCTGGTCAGTCTCCAGAGAGACAGAGGGGGGGCAGTGATGTCACAGCACAGCTGAGGTGCGTCACTATCTCAGCAGGCAGCATTCCCAGGGTAGGGAGGGATACACCACCAGTTCTAAACTGCACACAGGTCTCTCTGGGTCTGGTTTATATGGACGAGTGCTCATGTGGTACCGGTAGGGAAGTGGTCTAAAAACAAGCAGGAGACCAGTTAAGTGACAGAGAGGGTGTTCAGGTCGGGGCTGAGCTGCACTCGCTCACTCACTCACTCAGGAGCCTCTCATAGTGCCTGCCAGGGCCAGTCCTTCACCTTTCATAGTCTATTCTACCAGCGCAACACAAATAAGAATCAGAGCACACCCCAGCTTTGCGGTGCGTTTCAATTCCTTGCGCAGGGATTGTGTCACAAGACTGTAAATGTCCTCGGAGGCTCCTGGTTTCACCTCCTGTAACCCAGCGCAGGGTCCCGAGGGATGAGAGAGCATCCCCCCAATGCAATGAGAGAGAGCACCCTCTAATGAACCCTGCTGTCTACAGTCAGAGCTGCTGAGACCGGACTCCTAGCTGTCTGAGATTTCATTCTAGAAATCCTGAACCCACAATTCAATGGGATGCAGTCAGTACGCTTTTAAAACAGAAAGTAGCAGGAAGTGACTTAAGAGCTCAGCTAGTGGGATCTGTAACAGCATGCTGTCACTTAACACTGATAACATATCATTAAAAGTGTCTCACGGAGGGGAGGGGGTCTCTTCACCAGTACAATAGATGGTAACTGTTTAAACAAAACAAACCAGCAGTGGCATGATCTTCTGTGTACGAGCAGCGTGTGAATTTGTGTGACAGTGTGCGCTCCAATTCAAATATTAAACTGTCCCCCCCGAGCTACATTCAAAATAAACAAAGTGATCTCATGGCTCTTGCAGAACTCTCCAAACTCTGGTCATGCACATACTTGTGGACCTCAGAAGTTACTGGACTGATTTACCTGTTGGAACTTTTCAAAGCACTTCTTTTCAACAGAGACCCAGGCACTGCACTATTACCAAACTGCAGATCTGTTAAACAAACAGTAACAATAGGAGAGAGATTGTACTGCATTATTTCAAATAAACACAAAGCACAACGAGTCAAAACAAAGCATAACGCTGACAAAACCTCGTTCAGATCGCAACCAGTTCCCAGCGAGAAACATCAGCCAGCCTTACCCCAAAACACAACCAAACCCTACCCTAACCCTTACCCTGGCTGATTCTTTGCTTCCCTTCCTCTTCCCTTTGCAGATGTAGTTTTTTTAATAAGGTTTATAAACCAGATGCTGTGTCTCAGTGCTCTATCCAGCATGAATAATCCAGTGTATCTCCTAATGAGTGAGAATGGCTGCATTGTAATCCCAGACAGTGCAGTCAGTGACTCTGTCTCTCTTAAGAGACAGTAAGATTAGGAGCTTTTTTTTGTTTTAATAACAACAGGAGCCAGAAGAGGAGGTGGGGTCCAAAATCTACAAAATACCGTTTTTAGGGATTAAAGCCTCTCCCTGCCTGCCTGTCTCTGCCTGCCTGCCTGTAGTTTAAGTATGCAGGATTGCAGAGCGTGGGGCCTGGGACTCTTTCACTCGTGAGGAATCCTGATAAGCCCTGAGGGGTCCTGAGTGAGGGGCTGATACGACAGCATTCACACGGCTAGCTCTTGAACCATGGATTCAATTCAACCTCCTAATCTGTAGCCTCCCCTCTCCACCCCCCCACACAGTAAAAGTGGGATTTCTTCATTGTGACCCTGAACTAGACCAGACTAAACCAACAGTTTGAAGAGACCTTGTTATCAGCCTGGTGATACAGGCGGGTAGCACCAGCAGCAACAGCAACACCATTGCATTTATATAGTGCATTTGAACCCTTCAACCTGACCTCCTGTGAGCGCAGTGCACGGCCAGGGATGTATGCAGATAGTAATTCAGTGAGATATCATGACCATGTAACGCCTTGTTGAGAAGGAGCAGGGTCTTAAAATCAGCTCTAGAGACAGATACATGAGCAGGAGTTCAGCTCTTCACAAGGGCAGTGAAAGTGAGATCCTGCTCCTGCTCTTCCAGAGAGAGGGGGCTGCGACAAGCTGATTGAGTGTGAGTGTGTGTCTGTGTATCGGTGTGTATATGAGTGTGTGAGTGTGTGTGTGTGTCTGTGTATCTGTGTGTCTGTGTATCGGTGTGTGAGTGTGAGTGTGTGTCTGTGTATCGGTGTGTGTATATGAGTGTTTGAGTGTGTGTCTGTGTATCGGTGTGTGTATATGAGTGTGTGAGTGTGAGTGTGTGTCTGTGTATCGGTGTGTGTATATGAGTGTTTGAGTGTGTGTGTGTCTGTGTATCGGTGTTTGAGTGTATATAAGAGTGTGTGTGTGTGATGTGTGTGTGTGTATCAGTGTGTGTATATGAGTGTGTGGAGAGTGTGTCTGTGTATCGGTGTGTATATGAGTGTTTGAGTGTGAGCGTGTCTGTGTATCGGTGTGTATATGAGTGTTTGAGTGTGTCTGTGTTCGGTGTGTGTATATGATGATGAGTGTGTGTCTGTGTATCGTGTGTGTATATAGAGTGTTTGAGTGTGAGTGTGTCTGTGTATCGGTGTGTGTATATGAGTGTTTGAGTGTGTGTGTGTGTCTAATCGGTGTGTATATGAAATGTGTGTCTGTGTGTATCGGTGTGTGTATATGAGTGTTTGAGTGTGTGTGTGTCTGTGTATCGGTGTGTGTATATGAGTGTTTGAGTGTGTGTGTGTATGTGAGGTGTGTGTATATGAGAGTGTGTGTCTGTGTATCGTGTGTGTATATGGAGTGTTTGAGTGTATGTATATGTGTGTGTCTGTGTATCGGTGTGTGTATATGAGTGTTTTTGAGTGTGTCTGTATCGGTGTGTATATGAGTGTTTGAGGTGAGTGTGTCTGTGTATCGGTATGAGTGTTTGAGTGTGTGTGTGTCTGTGTATCAATATGTGTGTATGAGTGTGAGTGTGAGTGTGTGTCTGTGTATGTGTGTATATGAGTGTGTGGTGAGTGTGTGTCTGTGTATCGTGTGTATATGAGTGTGAGTGTAGAGTGTGTGTCTCGTGTGTGTGTGTATATGAGTGTTTGAGTGTGAGTTATGTGTCTGTATGGTCGTGTGTATATGAGTGTGTAGAATTAATGAGTGTGTGTCTGTGTATCGGTGTGTATATGGAGTGTGTGTGTGTCTGTGATCGTGTCTATATGAGTGGTGTGTGTATGAGTGTGTGATCGTGTAAAATATGAGTGTGTGTCTGTATCGATGTGTGTGTATATGAGTGTTTGAGTGTGTGTCTGTGTATTGTGTGTATATGAGTGTGTAAAGTGTCTGTATGTGTCTGTGTATATGAGTGTGTGTGTTAAGGTGTCCCGTATTTGAGAGTGTTTGAGGTGAGTGTGTGTCTGTGTATCGGTGTGTGTATGAGTGAGTGTGAGAGTGTGTGTCTGTGTATCGTCTGTATGAGTGATTGAGTGTGTGTATGAGTGTTTATGAGTGTGTTAATGAGTGTGTCTGTGTATCGTGTGTGTATATGAGTGTTTGTGATGAGTGTTTGAGTGTATATGTGTGTGAGTGTGTGTGTGTGTCTGTGTATCGGTGTGTGTATATGAGTGTTTGAGTGTGAGTGTGTGTCTGTGTATCGGTGTGTGTATATGAGTGTGTGTCTGTGTATCGTGTGTGAGTGTGTGAGTGTGTGTCTGTGTATCGTGTGTGTGTATGAGTGTTTGAGTGTGAGTGTGTGTCTGTGTATCGTGTGTGTATGAGTGTTTGAGTGTGTGTGTGTGTCTGTGTATCGTGTGTGTATATGTGTGTGTGTGTGTGATGTGTGTGTGTGTGTAGTGTGTGTATGTTTTGCTTTGAAGTGTGAGTGTGTGTCTGTGTATCGGTGTGTGTAATAATAAAAGTGTCCATTAGTCGGTGCAATGTGTATGAGCTGTGAGTGTGAGTAAACCCTGTGTATCGGTTTTGTATGAGTGTTTGAGTGTGAGTGTGTCTGCCTCCCAGTGTGTGTATGAGTGTTTGAGTGTGAGTGTGTCTGTGTATCGGTGTGTGTATATGAGTGTTTGAGTGTGAGTGTGTCTGTGTATGGTGTGTGTATATGAGTGTATAGTGTGAGTGTGTGTCTGTGTATCGGTGTGTGTATATGAGTGTTTGAGTGTGAGTCTGTGTCTGTGTATCGGTGTGTGTATATGAGTGTGTAAGTGTATGTGTATGTGTGAGTGTGGATGTTTTGCTTTGAAACTTGTCTCAGATGGTGCTGTAATAATAAAAGTGTCCATTAGTTGGCAATGCAGCTGAGCTGTCATAAACCCTGCTTGTTTTATATCTTACTGTACTTACTAACACTGCCTCCCAGTCCCTCAGCTCTAACCACTACACCACACTGCCTCCTAGTCCCTCAGCTCTAACCGCTACACCACACTGCCTCCCAGTCCCTCAGCTCTAACCGCTACACCACACTGCCTCCCAGTCCCTCAGCTCTAACCGCTACACCACACTGCCTCCCAGTCCCTCAGCTCTAACCGCTACACCACACTGCCTCCCAGTCCTCAGCTCTAACCGCTACACCACACACTGCCTCCCAGTCCCTCAGCTCTAACCGCTACACCACACTGCCTCCCAGTCCCTCAGCTCTAACCGCTACACCACACTGCCTCCCAGTCCCTCAACTCTAACCGCTGCTACCACACTGCCTCCCAGTCCTCAGCTCTAACCGCTACACCACACTGCCTCCCAGTCCCTCAGCTCTAACCGCCTACACCACACTGCCTCCCAGTCCTCAGCTCTAACCGCTACACCACACTGCCTCCCAGTCCCTCAGCTCTAACCGCTACACCACACTGCCTCCCAGTCCCTCAGCTCTAACCCCTACACCACACTGCCTCCCAGTCCCTCAGCTCTAACCACTACACCACACTGCCTCCCAGTCCCTCAGCTCTAACCGCTACACCACACTGCCTCCCAGTCCCTCAGCTCTAACCGCTACACCACACTGCCTCCCAGTCCCTCAGCTCTAACCGCTACACCACACTGCCTCCCAGTCCCTCAGCTCTAACCGCTACACCACACTGCCTCCCAGTCCCTCAGCTCTAACCCCTACACCACACTGCCTCCCAGTCCCTCAGCTCTAACCACTACACCACACTGCCTCCCAGTCCCTCAGCTCTAACACGCTACACCACACTGCCTCCCAGTCCCTCAGCTCTAACCGCTACACCACACTGCCTCCCAGTCCTTCAGCTCTAACCGCTACACCACACTGCCTCCCAGTCCCTCAGCTCTAACCGCTACACCACACTGCCTCCCAGTCCCTCAGCTCTAACCCTTAGGCCACACTGCCTCCCAGTCCCTCAGCTCTAACCCCTACACCACACTGCCTCCCAGTCCCCCAGCTCTAACCCTTAGACCTTTTGAAACGTTTGCATATATTTTGTATCAGTGGCTGCCGTCCGCATTGTCATGGGAACGCATGTCTGCTTGCGAGGGAACGTTCTGTAATAATAACCCAACAATCTCCACTAATATCTCGTTAGCGCTTTTGTGAACGATTCCATGCCGGTGTCAAATGCAACAAAATCCGATCCCAGTAAACCCAGTAAAGCTAAAGCAGTTACACAAGCGCTCGGCTCTGATGACAGTCCAGTTTGTTTTGCATTCACCCCTACCTGGCACCCCAGATCATTCTCAAACAAGTCTTCCACCCTCCCTCCCCCTTGCCCCTCAGCAGATCTCTGGACCTCCACAATCTACAGTACAGTCTGTGTCTGAAGACAGTATAGTCTTTGCCCCGAGACCTGTAGGACATTTCTTATTGCACATTAACTTTCTCTACTACCAGATCTATTCTTGTTTTAAAGCTTCCTGTGACATTACTGTACACTGTGCAAAAGTTACAAATTCAACAGGTCTGCGTTAATCAGCTGTAACACCCTCCCCCCCCCTCCACTAGTATTGATACATTTGCACTGTCACTTAGAAGTTTCCCCATGGTTATGCTATGCATTTACCA
>CM072672.1:46023179-46043644 GCA_036884735.1 Huso huso | reverse complement strand
GGAATTCCTCGTGTCCCGTCCGTACGGTTGCTAGGAGACCTCCACGTTGTTCCGAGTCATGTAATGATGCTGTCAGTCAGAGAACAAAGAGGCAGGCGGCGGGACACTCTCCTGGCAGCACTCTCTTAGCAATGCCTGAGTGAATGGAGCTGGAGACAGCAGGACGCTTTCTGGCAGCCTTCTTCACTGTGCTGTGATTGAGATGCGGTCTGGCAGCGCGGTCACATATCCGCCTGCCTGGACAGAGAGTCGCTGAACTTAAAGCATTTCCTTTTTCATTATTTTATTTTCAATGTGCTGTCTCGTGTACACAGGGCAATCCCCATGGAAATACTCACATCAGTCTGACTGCGAGTGATGTCTTTACATGCACTGGAAAACAATGCTGATGAAAAACACACCCAAAACCCAGAGCACCCGCGGAGCTTGAGAGCGCTGCTGTTTGTTTCAGCCTCCTGCGATGACACTAGTTAGCCACTGGGGTCAGCATTGCACCGTGTCAGTGTCTATTTCCTCTCTTGTAGGCTTGTCGTGTTGGAGGAGAGGCTGTTGATTGCCTCTAGTATGATGCTGATTCAATCATATCTGTCTGTATAGAACACTGATCTCTTTCAGACCCTGACGAATGGTTTGGATAAGAAGTCAAGTGTGTGATGGGCTCAGTCAATTCCACTGAGCAGCACCACACACCCGGAGACACTGAAAACACTTAGTCTCGGTTTCTTTTTAGTATTTCTAAACAGAGCAGCTCAGCACAGCCCTTGTTAACAGCTGCTGCAGGAGGGAACACATTGAGAGCACGTTCCACCACTCCAAACCACATTCACCCATCGCCTGACCATGGGAACTGGGGTCCCATACACTGATCTAAGGACTGCTGGTGCCGAGGGAGCACACACACACACACACACACACACACACACACACACACACAGATACACATATACACACATGCACACAGACACACACAGATACATACATACACACACACATACATACATACACATACACACACACACATACACACATACATATATACACACATACATACACACACACATACACAGATACACACACACACACACACACATACACACACACACATACACATATACACACATGCACACACACACAGATACATACATACACACACACATACAGATACACATACATATACACACATGCACATACACACATATACACACACAGATACACACATATACACACAGATACACACATACATACACATACACACACATACATAAACACATATACACACACATATACACACACACACACACAAATACATTCACAGACACACACATTCAGTAAGTATCTCTGTATCAGATGCTTGTATCACATGTTCTAAACTATTACCTATAATCTTATAAAACAGCCTTCAGTCCAGGGCTCTGAGTGTGATACTCTCGCCCCCAGGCTCAGTACACCCACGAGTGGCTCCCCAGGCTGAGCCGTCATGTAACTGAGCCTCGCTGCTCTGTGGGGGGAGCCCTGGAGCTGCAATAGAGGGGTGCTGTGCCCCCCCCCCCACCCCCACACACACACACACACACACAAACACACACACACAGCAAGGACATCGCTTTGAGTCCAGAAATAACAATACATTTAAAAAGATGGAAATTTATTAATTAAGACAATCAGGATTTTAATTTTTTTTTAATGTTTTAACCTTTGAAGATAGAAAATAACCATCGACACGGGGCGCATGTCTCTGACCAGCAGCCTGGCTCCTGACCTGCTGACACTCAGCAGCCTGGCTCCTGACCTGCTGAGACTCAGCAGCCTGGCTCCTGACCTGCTGAGACTCAGCAGCCTGGCTCCTGACCTGCTGAGACTCAGCAGCCTGGCTCCTGACCTGCTGAGACTCAGCAGACTCATTTATTATGTTTGATTGTTTTGTGCCCGTTTGATAAGCACAGTAACACACTTTAAAGACTGGCTGAGTGTTCTAGTTCCTCCTCCCCTTCCTCCTGGACTTGCTCCTCCCATGCCTCTCTCTGGCCCCTCCTCCCTCCTCCTCTGGCTCCGCCTCCCTCTCTACCATCTCCACTATCTCCACAGCGCGCCCGTTCGGGGGCAGCAGAGGCAGGAGGCTCCGACGGCTCGGGGAGGGCGCCCCGCTGGGCATCCGCAGGTGACGCACCACATTCCTGGGCTGCTGGAGGGACTGGGAGAGGAGGGAGTGGGAGAGAAGAGAGGGGTGATAGTGCTGCCAGCCCCTGGGATACTGGTACAGTCCCGGGGAGCCCCAGGCAGGGGGTGCGTTGAAGAGGCTCCTCACGAGGGAGGGCTGCCTCAGGGAGGGCAGGGGCATGAGCCTGTCCCTCGGGGGACGCTGCCTGGGGAGAGTCTCAGGCTCCACGTCTACGAAGGCTGGCTGCACCCCGGTGATGACAGCAATCTGGAGGGCGTTGTGTCGGTCGGCCGCAGCTCGGCCCGGCAGCAGGGGGCTGTAGAAGGTGGCGGCGGGACCCCCGTGACGAACTTGCGCAGCAAGGAGAGCCAGCCCCCTCCGGACAGCGGGCTGAGGGTGACGCGGGGCCAGAGGCCAGCCAGGGCGCGCCAACCCATGGGGTTCCAGCCCCGGGGTGGCACTGGGCCGGTGTGGTAGAGCTGTGAGAAGTAGAGGTCGAGGCGCGTGCCGGGGAAGTCCTCCAGGAACCCCGCGGTGTCGCTGAGGCAGGCACTGCCCGGCTCGTTGCAGGGCGTGTGGCTGCAGTAGAGGGTCACTGAGCCCACGTTCTCGTAGGTGTGCAGCACCGAGCGCAGGTACCCGTCCGAGCCGAGCAGCAGCCCCTCGGGGTGCAGGCCCGTATAGGGCAGTCGGAGGCCCCGCCCCTCTGCACAAGGCTCCCAGGGGGTCCGCAGCTCGTAGAGCAGCAGGGCGGCTCCCAGCAGGGTGGGGCCGTGGGGAAGCGAAGGTCTCGCTGAACTCGGCGTGAGGAATCTGCGCCTCGCCCACGTCTTGGGAAATGTGATAGGGGCACTCTTGGGCAGCCCCGCTGATCACACAGCCAGGGTAGGAGCTCCCCATCCTGCCCTGAAGTCCCAGGAGCTCCCAGGAGCTGCTAGCCATCGCTCGGATCTGCCTCTGTGCTCCAGCCGTGGAGCTGCTGCCATGGAGGGGGAGGGGGGGGGTGCAGTCCGGACCTGGAGGAAGAGAGCAAAGGGGAGCATCTGAGTGCATCTAAAGTTACAGTGACGGTGTCTGAGTGCATCTACAGTTATAGTGACGGTGTCTGAGTGCATACAGTTACAGTGACTGTGTCTAAGTGCATCTACAGTTACAGTGACTGTGTCTGAGTGCATACAGTTACAGTGACTGTGTCTGAGTGCATCTACAGTTACAGTGACTGTGTCTGGGTGCATCTACAGTTACAGTGACTGTGTCTGAGTGCATCTACAGTTACAGTGACTGCGTCTGAGTGCATACAGTTACAGTGACAGTGTGAAGGTCTTGTGCACTGCCTGTATGTTTCTTAAGCTGAGGATCTTGGTTTCTGGGGACTGGGTTTCAAGCCAATGCATGGCACACCAGGAAGACTTGGGGTTTGATACAGCAAAGTTGCCTCAAACTAGGTCTCCTGGAACCAGGTTTCAAGCCTCTGTTCCTGAGAAAGTGGCTTTGTGTTCCCTGAGCTGAAGTGTTGGTGGCCGCCTCCCTAACCCAGACGTCATAAAGAGGGCATGTGAAAGCACCTCTCAACTTGATAAGAGGCAGCAGCCACGAACACTTAGAAACATCTCATAATAAGTCATTCAATCTAAATAAAGAGCAGACGAATTTAACATTCCCAATGTGTTTGTATAGAAGCTGCTGTGGTTTACGTTTGAATGCTTGTCATTGTGAGTGTGAGATCTGCACTCTCAGTAGCAGTGAAAGTAGCTGCTGCTGTCCAATGGGGACGGGTTGCGATGGCTGTTTGTGTCGCTTCTCTCACAGCAGAGTCCTGGCTACAGGAAGCCGTGCTTTAGCTAACACTGACGGGCGTGCTTCAGGCTTTATTGCGTTTAATGGGAAGCAAACACTGGGCTGATAAGGGCTGTTTGTGTTGGAGTGAAGTCAGTGGCAGCTTTCCATGGAGAGCTGGAGACCTCCCCTATGAGTTAACACTGCAGCTGGGTACCGCTCAGCGAGTACACAAAGCATTAAAGCAGAAAAATAAGAACTGTGCTTGATAAAGCTGTGTGGCAGGCAGCCTTGTAGACCCATTTCGCTTCGCACTGCCTGTGTGTGCGGCACACTTACTCATTACACACCTGTGAACACGCTTGTTGAAATGTGATGAAACTTGTTACTGTGCGAGTCGAAGGTGCAGTGATCGGAGAGTCTGGGGTGACGGTCCGGGCTCTTTCACACGGTGCTGTAGGGACGAGTCGGAAAGGTGCAGTGATCGGAGAGTCTGGGGTGACGGTCCGGGCTCTTTCTGCGGTGCTGTGGGGACGAGTCGAAGGTGCAGTGATCGGAGAGTCTGGGGTGACGGTCCGGGCTCTCACACGGGTATGGAGGGGCGAGTGAAGGTGCAGTGATCAGAGAGTCTGGGGTGGACGGTCGGGCTCTTTCACGGGGTACTGGAGGGCGAGTGAAGGTGCAGTGATCAGAGAGTCTGGGGTGACGGTCGGGCTCTTTCACGGTACTGTAAGGACGAGTCGAAGGGCAGTGATGGGAGAGTCAGAGGTGACGGTCCGGCTCTTTCACACACGGTGCTGTAAGGGACGAAAGAAGGTGCAGTGATCGGAGAGTCTGGGGTGACGGTCCGGCTCTTTCACACGGTACTGGAGGGACGAGTGAAGGTGCAGTGATCGGAGTGTCTGGGTGACGGTCGGGCTCTTTCACACGGGTACTGGAGGGACGAGTCAAAAGTGCAGTGATCGGAGAGTCTGGGGTGACGGTCCGGGCTTTTTCACACGGTGCTGTAGGGACGAGAAAGAAGGTGCAGTGATCGGAGAGTCTGGGGTGACGGTCCGGGCTCTTTCACACGGTACTGGAGGGACGAAGTGAAAGGTGCAGTGATCAGAGGGTCTGGGGTGACGGTCCGGCTCTTTTCACACGGTACTGAGGGACGAAGTCGAAGGTGGATCGGAGAGTCTGGGGTGACGGTCCGGGCTCTTTCACACGGTACTGGAGGGACGAGTCGAAGGTGCAGTGATCGGAGAGTCTGGGGTGACGGTCCGGGCTCTTTCACACGGTGCTGGAGGGACGAGTCGAAGGTGCAGTGATCGGAGAGTCTGGGGTGACGGTCCGGGCTCTTTCACACGGTACTGGAGGGACGAGTCGAAGGTGCAGTGATCAGAGAGTCTGGGGTGACGGTCCGGGCTCTTTCACACGGTGCTGTAGGGACGAGTCGAAGGTGCAGTGATCGGAGTGTCTGGGGTGACGGTCCGGGCTCTTTCACACGGTGCTGTAGGGAACACTTAAAGGATGCAGGTGATATTGTTAACCCCCAATCGACCAGGGCTCCTTAGTTCATACAGCGACGATCACTTGAAAATGTCTCTTACAACAAGAAGCTTCAATAGTCGCAGTCAGTGAAGTGTGCCTCATGGCTGGAGCTGTGTGTGGTACTCAGGGTACAATCACACCCCAGTGTAATACCCCCTCATGGCTGGAGCTGTGTGTGGTACTCGGGGTACAATCACACCCCAGTGTAATACCCCTCATGGCTGGAGCTGTGTGTGGTACTCGGGGTACAATCACACCCCAGTGTAATACCCCCTCATGGCTGGAGCTGTGTGTGGTACTCGGGGTACAATCACACCCCAGTGTAATACCCCCTCATGGCTGGAGCTGTGTGGTACTGGGGTACAATCACACCCCAGTGTAATACCCCTCATGGCTGGAGCTGTGTGGTACTTGGGGTACAATCACACCCCAGTGTAATACCCCTCATGGCTGGAGCTGTGTGTGGTACTTGGGGTACAATCACACCCCAGTGTAATACCCCTCATGGCTGGAGCTGTGTGTGGCAGGGGTACAATCACACCCCAGTGTAATACCCCCTCATGGCTGGAGCTGTGTGTGGTACTCGGGGGTACAATCACACCCCAGTGTAATCCCCCCTCATGGCTGGAGCTGTGTGTGGTACTTGGGGTACAATCACACCCCAGTGTAATACCCCTCATGGCTGGAGCTGTGTGTGGTACGGGGTACAATCACACCCCAGTGTAATACCCCTCATGGCTGGAGCTGTGTGTGGTACTTGGGGTACAATCACACCCCAGTGTAATACCCCCTCATGGCTGGAGCTGTGTGTGGTACTCGGGGTACAATCACACCCCAGTGTAATACCCACCAGGAGAAGTTCCTTGCCTGTGTGGCCCATTGAGGCTCGGTCCTTCACAGCACGGTGCTCATTTAACAGGACAGACTTACTTTGTTTCTATTTGTATTTGTTTTATGTTCCTAACTGTATTTTTGATCCCACTGCTTAACCCAGCAGGCTATTCCACGTACCTCTGTGTGAAACAATAATTCCTTACTTACTTTTACTCCGCTCCCATCATGGCCTCTCTTCTGTGACAAGCTGGCTCAGTCTGTGTATCGACTGTCTCCCTGTTGAGTCTCCCTCCTCTGAACGGCTCTGTGTCCTGCAGGATTGCCCTTTTCAGGTTTTCTGTCCTGGGATATTGCAGTCTCCGGAGCGGGTCTCTCTCTCTCTCCGGCGCGTTGCTTCCTCTCCTCTCTCTGTTTCGCCTCGCTGTGTGATCGGGTTGCCGGCGCCATGGCAACGCTTGGACAGTGCGCTCGCTCCCAGTGCAGTGGAGGGCGGGGTGCTCACGACCTTATTACTGATTTACTGCAGCAATCACACAGGATTGGTTTGTGTGTACTGTATGTGTTTCTAACCCTGGACATGTAATACTGGCATATTCAGCTGACAGACAATGGAAGGGGTTTTGATCTAATACCTCGTTGTGAAAATTGTAAATCTTAGACACATTTCTGCTCCTACACACACAAACAAACAAACGTGGTGCAGTATTTTTTAAACTTCATAAAAACGTTATTGGAAAAATAAATGACACTCGCTACTACTTAAGAGTCAAATGAGAGTACGACGTGTTTAATCACTTTGTCATGTTTTGAACTGTTCAGTGTTTTCCTGCAAGAACATTTTAAAAGTTTCACTTCTGAAGTGTCATATAGTAACGAGCGCACAGAAAAGGCTGCAATTAGCTTCTTCAACCCTCCTCGAGCTTTTTTCTGTTGTTTCCTCAGAGACTCAGAAGCTGAAGACAATGAAATCGGTGAATGAATTGAATTAATTAATCTTAACAAAATTAAGTATCTTCACGTTAATATAAATGATCAATACCAGCATACCTAGGTAAGTGTAACTTCATTTTAGTCTTTGGTTTTTAAGGGATTTCATGTAGAAAACACACAGACAATCATGTAGGTAAATGCTCTGTGTGTTACTGTAACGAGCTTATTGAAGCAGGTTCGCGTATATTCTGTCCAGTCAATTTTTGTTTTTGTTTTTTAAACGTAAATTGACTCACCTTATAATCTAGAAAAAATAAATACATCGAGAAGCAAGTGGTTTGTGGTTTACCGTTTGAAGTATGAAGTAAAACACTTGAATTAAAGTTTTTCACAGTTAGGAAGGCGTATTAAAAATTACAAGTTCAACTGGGTAAGGTGAGCAGTGAGGACGTTAATAAAACTATCGGTGTTGTGTTACACCATTGAGTTGATTACAGGTTAAGAGGTAGGACTGGGACAGATCTTAAATGTATCACAGTAACTGGCTCTTAGGTAGGACTGAGACAGATCTTAAATGTATCAAAGCCCACACTTATTGTAACTGGCTCTTAGGTAGGACTGAGACAGATCTTAAATGTATCAAAGCCCACACTTATTGTAACTGGCTCTTAGGTAGGACTGAGACAGATCTTAAATGTATCACAGCCCACACTTATTGTAACTGGCTCTTAGGTAGGACTGAGACAGATCTTAAATGTATCACAGCCCACACTTATTGTAACTGGCTCTTAGGTAGGACTGAGACAGATCTTAAATGTATCTGTACATTGTCACAGCCCACACTTATTGTAACTGGCTCCCAGAATGCACCAGCCCTCCCCCACAATGTGTCACTCAAAACAAGGCCAGCAGCAGCTGAGCTCTCACCCCAGCTCTGTCTCTTATCATTACAGACAGGCAGACAGGCAGCTTTAGCTCCAGTGCAAAGGAAAAAACAAAGCAGAGTTCCACCTCTCTCCCCTTCCCCCTCGCGCACTCTCTCCCTGCTCTCCTCCCTTTCTCTGTCTGTCCTTCCCCCTCTTCCCACGCTCCTCTCCTGTCCCCTCTTTCCGCTGTCAACCCCAACTCCTTGCTCTCCTCTCCTGTCCCCTCTTTCCCCTCAGCCTCTCTCCCTACTCTCCTGTCCTCATCCTTCCTGCTCTCTACTCTCTCCCTTTCCCCTCCCCCCCCACTCCCCGCTCTCCTCTCCCATCTTCCATCTTCCCCTGCTCTCTCTCCAGCAGGAAGCTGTGTCGGAATGGGTTTTCGAGTTTCTTTCCTGGCAGGAAGCTTCCCTAATATGGGGCTGTGTTCTGACGCTGGGATATTGGCAGAGCCGCTCTGCTCAGCGGGAGACAGACAGTCTGATCGGGGTTCTTTTAAACAGCTCAGCAGCCACACTTCCAGGAATTGTTCTGTGAATCCCAGCAAGAGGAGGAAGCGTGTGAGTGTGTGAGTGTGTGTGTCTCCTCTCTCAGCACAGAAAGCTCTGTCGAGGCCCAGCTCTGTGTTGCGTGCTGAGTGATTGCTGAGAGTTGGATCTCTGGACCCGGTTCTGTCTCGGAGGATGTACAGCAGGACCAGCACACTGCTGGCCGCTCGACATGGACAGTTCTAGCACCGGCCCGGGTTCTGGCCCAATACCATGGCGTATGTGCCTGCTCTGGTGAGTGTCTGGGGTTGTACTGCTGTGTATCTCTGCTGTAGTGACTGTAGGGATTTGTGCCCAGGATCCTAGCTTTTGCTCCAGAGCACCAGTGATCATGTTTTTCAAACTACTGTGGCAGTGAACAACTTGGTTTCGTGGGGACGTTTTTTCTTGTTTTTATTTTCAGTTTGCCGGGAGGTATGGAGAGAACAGATTATAAATTTTTAAGTGTTCTGGAATTGGGGTTGGATATTGGGGTGCAGCGGGGCTGTCCAGGCTGTGACCCCCGGGACATCAAGAGCAGCCGCAGGAGCAGTCTGCCTGGGAGGTTGAGAGCTTGCTTTTGCCATGTGTTCTCGCAGTGTTGTTTTGTGATTTCTGAGAGTGAAAGGAGTTGATTGCGCTCAGTCTGCCAGTGTGTGTGTAACGATACAGTACATTCAAATAAGCAAGGAAAGGAAAGGGGTCATGCTTCCCTCTCCTCCACTCTCTCACTAGCAGCCTGACAGCTTCATCAAAGAGACTGTGATTCATCAGCACTGAGCTGCACTGAAACCACGCTGCACAACAATACATATTCATTGCACTGTACTAACACATCACATACATTCTGCTCTACACTGTTTTACTGGCAGGAAACCCAATCATGCAGTAACAGGCAACTCTTAGGGTTATATTTCAAAGCTCTGTACTGCAAACTGTTTGGACAAAAGCAGCCGCTAAAGTTCCCAAACACAGAAATAAACTGCTGTATTTAATGTAGGGACTTGTAAGCATTCTAGAGTTGTTGTTTCTTCTTTCTTTTAGAATTGTGATTGGGGTTCTTTCTTTTAGAATTGTGATTGGGGTTCTTTCTTTTAGAATTGTGATTGGGGTTCTTTCTTTTACAATTGTGATTGGGTTCTTTCTTTCTTTTAGAATTGTGATTGGGTTCTTTCTTTCTTTTAAATTGTGATTGGGGTTCTTTCATTTTAGAATTGTGATTGGGGTTCTTTCTTTTAGAATTGTGATTGGGGTTCTTTCTTTTAGAATTGTGATTGGGGTTCTTTCTTTTAGAATTGTGATTGGGGTTCTTTCTTTCTTTTAGAATTGTGATTGGGGTTCTTTCTTTTAGAATTGTGATTGGGGTTCTTTTCTTTTTTAGAATTGTGATTGGGGTTCTTTCTTTTAGAATTGTGATTGGGGTTCTTTTTCTTTTAAATTGTGATTGGGGTTCTTTCATTTAGAATTGTGATTGGGGTTCTTTCTTTTATTGGTTTCTTTCATTTAGAATTGTGATTGGGGTTCTTTCTTTTTAAATTGTGATTGGGTTTTCTTTCTTTTAGAATTGTGATTGGGTTTCTTTCATTTAGAATTGTGATTGGGGTTCTTTCATTTAGTGATTGGGTTCTTTCATTTAGAATTGTGATTGGGGTTCTTTCTTTAGAATTGTGATTGGGGTTCTTTCATTTAGAATTGTGATTGGGGTTCTTTCATTTAAATTGTGATTGGGGTTTTTCTTTTAGAATTGTGATTGGGGTTCTTTCTTTTTAAATTGTGATTGGGGTTCTTTCATTTAGAATTGTGATTGGGGTTCTTTCTTTTTAGAATTGTGATTGGGGTTCTTTCTTTTAAATTGTGATTGGGGTTCTTTTTCTTTTTACAATTGTGATTGGGGTTCTTTTCTTTTAGAATTGTGATTGGGGTTCTTTCTTTTAGAATTGTGATTGGGGTTCTTTCTTTTACAATTGTGATTGGGGTTCTTTCTTTTAGAATTGTGATTGGGGTTCTTTCTTCCTTTTAGAATTGTGATTGGGGTTCTTTCATTTAGAATTGTGATTGGGGTTCTTTCTTTTAGAATTGTGATTGGGTTTCTTTCTTTTACAATTGTGATTGGGGTTCTTTCTTTTAGAATTGTGATTGGGTTTCTTTCTTTCTTTTAGAATTGTGATTGGGGTTCTTTCATTTAGAATTGTGATTGGGGTTCTTTCTTTTAGAATTGTGATTCTTTCTTTCTTTTAGAATTGTGATTGGGGTTCTTTCTTTTAGAATTGTGATTGGGGTTCTTTCTTTTTAGAATTGTGATTGGGGTTCTTTCTTTTAGAATTGTGATTGGGGTTCTTTCTTTTAGAATTGTGATTGGGGTTCTTTCTTTTAGAATTGTGATTGGGGTTCTTTCTTTTAGAATTGTGATTGGGGTTCTTTCTTTTAGAATTGTGATTGGGGTTCTTTCTTTTACAATTGTGATTGGGTTCTTTTTCCTTTTAGAATTGTGATTGGGGTTCTTTCATTTAGAATTGTGATTGGTTCTTTCTTTCCTTTTAGAATTGTGGGTTCTTTCATTTAAATTGTGATTGGGGTTCTTTCTTTTAGAATTGTGATTGGGTTCTTTCTTTTAGAATTGTGATTGGGGTTCTTTCATTTAGAATTGTGATTGGGGTTCTTTCTTTTAGAATTGTGATTGGGGTTCTTTCTTTTAGATTGTGATTGGGTTCTTTCATTTTTGTGATTGTTCTTTCTTTTGATTGATTGGGGTTCTTTCTTTTAGAATTGTGATTGGGGTTCTTTCTTTTAGAATTGTGATTGGGGTTCTTTCATTTAGAATTGTGATTGGGGTTCTTTCTTTTAGAATTGTGATTGGGGTTCTTTCTTTTAGAATTGTGATTGGGGTTCTTTCTTTTAAAATTGTGATTGGGGTTCTTTCATTTAGAATTGTGATTGGGGTTCTTTCTTTTAGAATTGTGATTGGGGTTCTTTCTTTGGCAATTGGATTGGGGTTCTTTCTTTTAGAATTGTGATTGGGGTTCTTTCTTTTAGAATTGTGCCAAGGGTTCTTTCATTTAGAATTGTGATTGGGGTTCTTTCTTTTTAGAATTGTGATTGGGGTTCTTTCTTTTAGAATTGTGATTGGGGTTCTTTCTTTTAAATTGTGATTGGGGTTCTTTCATTTAGAATTGTGATTGGGTTTCTTTCATTTAGAATTTTTGGGGTTCTTTCATTTTGTGATTGGGGTTCTTTCATTTAGAATTGTGATTGGGGTTCTTTCTTTTAGAATTGTGATTGGGGTTCTTTCATTTAAATTGTGATTGGGTTTTCTTTCTTTTAGAATTGTGATTGGGGTTCTTTCTTTTAGAATTGTGATTGGGGTTCTTTCTTTTAGAATTGTGATTGGGGTTCTTTCATTTAGAATTGATTGGGTTCTTTCTTTTACAATTGTGATTGGGGTTCTTTCATTTACAATTGTGATTGGGGTTCTTTCTTTTTAGAATTGTGATTGGGGTTCTTTCTTTTAGAATTGTGATTGGGGTTCTTTCATTTAGAATTGTGATTGGGGTTCTTTCTTTTACATTTGTGATTGGGGTTCTTCCTTTTACAATTGTGATTGGGGTTCTTTCATTTAGAATTTTTAGGGGTTTGTGATTGTGATTTCTTTCTTTCTTTTAAATTGTGATTGGGGTTCTTTCTTTTTAAATTGTGATTGGGGTTCTTTCTTTTAGAATTGTGATTGGGGTTCTTTCTTTTAGAATTGTGATTGGGGTTCTTTCTTTTAGAATTGTGATTGGGGTTCTTTCTTTTAGAATTGTGATTGGGGTTCTTTCTTTTAGAATTGTGATTGGGGTTCTTTCTTTCTTTTACAATTGTGATTGGGGTTCTTTCTTTTACAATTGTGATTGGGGTTCTTTCTTTTAGAATTGTGATTGGGGTTCTTTCATTTAGAATTGTGATTGGGGTTCTTTCTTTTACAATTGTGATTGGGGTTCTTTCTTTTAGAATTGTGATTGGGGTTCTTTCATTTAGAATTGTGATTGGGGTTCTTTCATTTAGAATTGTGATTGGGGTTCTTTCTTTTAGAATTGTGATTGGGGTTCTTTCATTTAGAATTGTGATTGGGTTTCTTTCTTTCATTTACAATTGTGATTGGGGTTCTTTCATTTAGAATTGTGATTGGGGTTCTTTCTTTTACAATTGTGATTGGGGTTCTTTCTTTTAGAATTGTGATTGGGGTTCTTTCATTTAGAATTGTGATTGGGGTTCTTTCATTTAGAATTGTGATTGGGGTTCTTTCTTTTAGAATTGTGATTGGGGTTCTTTCTTTTAGAATTGTGATTGGGGTTCTTTCTTTTTAGAATTTGATTGGGGTTCTTTCTTTTACATTGGGGTTCTGTGATTGGGGTTCTTTCTTTCTTTTAGAATTGTGATTGGGGTTCTTTCATTTAGAATTGTGATTGGGGTTCTTTCTTTTAGAATTGTGATTGGGGTTCTTTCTTTCTTTTACAATTGTGATTGGGTTCTTTCTTTCTTTTAGAATTGTGATTGGGGTTCTTTCTTTTAGAATTGTGATTCTTTCTTTTAAATTGTGATTGGGGTTCTTTCTTTCTTTTAGAATTGTGATTGGGGTTCTTTCTTTCTTTTAGAATTGTGATTGGGGTTCTTTCTTCCTTTTAGAATTGTGATTGGGGTTCTTTCTTTTAGAATTGTGATTGGGGTTCTTTCTTCCTTTTAGAATTGTGATTGGGGTTCTTTCTTCCTTTTAGAATTGTGATTGGGGTTCTTTCTTCCTTTTGGGGAATTGTGATTGGGGTTCTTTCTTTTAGAATTGTGATTGGGGTTCTTTCTTCCTTTTAGAATTGTGATTGGGGTTCTTTCTTTTAGAATTGTGATTGGGGTTCTTTCTTCCTTTTAGAATTGTGATTGGGGTTCTTTCTTTCCTTCCAGAAGGAGAGTAAATACGGAGCTTCGCGAATGTGGCCGGAAGTGTTCAGTTTAATTTCCATGACGTAAAGCGGTTTATTCCTAACATTGCCTCTGTGCTGTGCGGGTTCCAGGGGGAGGGAGGGTTAGCTTGGCTCCTCGCTGCAGGCACTGAGTTCTGTGTCATACACTTCATACCGGTTACTGTACAAGGTTGTTTCAGCACAGAGACTGTGACATTACAATGGCAATGGAACGGATCTGTACTGTGGCTCACTGGTCTGCCAAGGGCAGCTACAGTGGGATGACCAGTGGCAACATGTCCATGTGGTTCTCCATTCACACCCTGTTCATGTGGTTCACCATTCACACACTGTCCATGTGGTTCACCATTCACACACTGTCCATGTGGTTCACCATTCACACACTGTCCATGTGGTTCACAATTCACACCCTGTTCATGTGGTTCTCCATTCACACCCTGTTCATGTGGTTCATCAGTCACACCCTGTTCATGTGGTTCTCCATTCACACACTGTCCATGTGGTTCACCATTCACACACTGTCCATGTGGTTCACCATTCACACACTGTCCATGTGGTTCACCATTCACACCCTGTTCATGTGGTTCACCATTCACACACTGTGCTCTACACTGTGTATCAGGACCTTTGTCCTATACTCATAACAAAGGCCGTGTTGTTGTTTGTGGCTGGGGATGCTTGGGTCTGCTGCTAATGGCTCTGCTGTGGGTTTGTCAGGCTAGTTCAGTGCGTTGGGATTATAATGGCATTTTGGTCCCTGTGTTTTTAGCACTGCACGTCCCGAACAAACACTCCGGCTCCAGCTCTTTACATCTTGTATTTATTTATTTCCTTCCCAGCAGTTCTGCGCTGAGCCGTAAAGGTCCTGTTTTTTGTGTGAGTTCCTGGGGGAGAGGTTAGTGAATCTGTTCCCTCAGAAACGCTCCTCTCCTGGGCCTGGGACTGGCAGAGTGCTGGCAGAGGCAATGGACTCCCTCTGAGAGTGTCTCTCTGAGCAGACAGAGCCATGAGAACGGAACTGCAGGGCCAGGGGAGGGACATCTGGAGAAACGATCTCATGCTGCACCTGTGCACAAAGCACATTCACAGTCTGTTTATAAAAGTCCTTAACAGGGCAGAGGCTGGGCGTGCACGGCAAACACGCATCTTAATCGCTATGCAAAAGCGCTGGGCTCGTCTGCATTCATGGTTTTAGAGCTTTTAACCACATCTCACTGACAGGGGTCTGAATCCGTAACAACAGTGCATCACACAGCACTGTGATAACAGTGCAATAGAAGTTTCATTTTGCTAACCCTGGTAAAGGCTCTGGTTAGACAGCTCCTGGATGAGTTCATATGTCATCACTCGTTAATTAAACACTAATCTGGGGCTTGGGACAGGTGAGGCTGTGCTGTAGAAATAAGACTCCTATTGCACAGCATTTTCCCCCATTCCAGGTTTTACTACGAGCTTGATTAGCCCCAGTGTATAGTTAACAAGCTCAGCTGCGTCTTATTAAACCGCCATGCAATGGGAGCCTTATTCCCATCCCTGTAATGTAACAAACATGCACATACAAACCAACTATCTCCCCCCATTGAGACACCTGGAAGTCAGGAGTTGGGAAGTAGTTTGGTCATAGTTTTGAACCGTCGACAGTTTTCTTTCCACTAGAAAACAGTTACAGACTTTTGGGCTTCCTCAGTGGCAGCCTGGCAGTGCCTTCCCTCATGTGACCTGTGAGTGGCACTGTGGGGCAGCTGTGTAGAGTTCCACGTCTTCACTCACTGCCCCCAGAGCAGAGCACTGCTGTGCTTGTGAGCTCCATAGGGACTGGAGGGAGATCTGAACTGAAAAGAGACCGACAGACAGACAGACTGTCAGAGTTAATATGGAGCAGATAGTTAGACAGACATTGACAAACATTTCCGCTGGAAGTTTTTTTACCATGTCTTTCAATTAAGTCGAAACTTTTTTTTCACTGGAATTAGGTTTCTAAACTCAGCACCATTGAGTGTTTGATAGTTATGGTTGATAGTCAGACAGACAGGCAGAACGTTCATTTGGAGCGATTTACTGTAGTTTATTAGAAGACTAGCAGTCTTCCAATGAGTACCTAATGAAGATCTAGGCTGAGAATATAAAGTAGTCTTACTTCACTATGTGTGAAGTCTTTGGTTCTGAAGCTGTAGGAATACTTTGAACGTGTTGTTGTAGGTTTTGAACTTGCATTCTGCTCCAGACTAATGCAGGTCCGCTCCATCTGAAACGCAGTTTGATTTGGCTGCTGCTATTTCTCCTCTGAACTCCGGGGTGACCTCAGTCAGGAAGCTGCCCACAGAGTGCTGCTCTGCAGCTGCTCACATCTGCTCCTGATCTGGCCCGCGGGTCGGGTTACAGCAGGGCGGGCCGCTGGTTCTGCAGGCAATCTCTGGGGGTCCCCTCGTTAGTTTGCCATGCTTGTTTTACAGTTTGCCATGCTTTTCTCATTACTTTGGACTATAACTTTAAATGCTGAGAAAAACTAATACTAACTTTCGACACTGGTGTCTTTTTCAATAGCTTGTTTTCCCAGATTTTACCAGACATTACATTAGCAAGCCAGTGCTTATGTGCGTTTGCCCATTCTTCACAATGCTTTCCCGGAACGTTTCTACACTTGCATAAAAAGCTACACAACACACATACTGGAATAATTTGAGGAGAATTACAATACTTAAAACTTCAGTATAGAGCCTAAGCAAAGGGCTCTCAAACTGGGTTGGGGGGGCGCAGTGGGGTAAGATAAGCTTTCTGAATTCAGTGTGTGAACCGTGCTGTTCTGTGCTCTTCATATGTTTCCCATCAACTTTTTGGTAGAAAAATATCACTGATGGTTCACTTTCCTGCTTGCCAGTTATTAGCAGCTGTGTGTGCAATAATGACTAACCCTATACAACAACCCTTCATCCCATAAAAACAGGCATGGTGAAATTGGAAGGTTTTTCTGTGCTTTTACTGTGCTCTGCTACACTTTTCTGGGCTCTCCCTGGTTCTTGGTATCCAATTACAGACAGCTGGGCATAGCACACTCCGCAGAGCAGAGATCCACCGAGAACCTGGAGGTGTGTGTGTGTGTGTGTGTGTGAGTGTGTTTGTGTGTTGAGAGGAATGCAGAGATGGTCAGTGTGTGTTTGTGTGTTGAGAGGAATGCAGAGATGGTCAGTGTCTGTGTGTGTTGAGAGGAATGCAGAGATGGTCAGTGTGTGTGTTGAGAGGAATGCAGAGATGGTCAGTGTCTGTGTGTGTTGAGAGGAATGCAGAGATGGTCAGTGTATGTGTGTGTTGAGAGGAATGCAGAGATGGTCAGTGTGTGTGTTGAGAGGAATGCAGAGATGGTCAGTGTGTGTGTGTGTTAAGAGGAATGCAGAGATGGTGTGTGTGTGTGTGTGTGTGTTGAGAGGAATGCAGAGATGGTCAGTGTGTGTTTGTGTGTTGAGAGGAATGCAGAGATGGTCAGTGTATGTGTGTGTTGAGAGGAATGCAGAGATGGTCAGTGTGTGTGTGTGTTGAGAGGAATGCAGAGATGGTCAGTGTGTGTGTTGAGAGGAATGCAGAGATGGTCAGTGTATGTGTGTGTTGAGAGGAATGCAGAGATGGTCAGTGTGTGTTTGTGTGTTGAGAGGAATGCAGAGATGGTCAGTGTATGTGTGTGTTGAGAGGAATGCAGAGATGGTCAGTGTGTGTGTTGAGAGGAATGCAGAGATGGTCAGTGTGTGTGTGTGTTGAGAGGAATGCAGAGATGGTCAGTGTGTGTGTGTGTGTTGAGAGGAATGCAGAGATGATCAGTGTGTGTGTGTGTTGAGAGGAATGCAGAGATGGTCAGTGTGTGTGTGTGTGTTGAGAGGAATGCAGAGATGGTCAGTGTGTGTGTGTTGAGAGGAATGCAGAGATGGTCAGTGTGTGTGTGTTGAGAGGAATGCAGAGATGGTCAGTGTGTGTTTGTGTGTTGAGAGGAATGCAGAGATGGTCAGTGTGTGTGTTGAGAGGAATGCAGAGATGGTCAGTGTGTGTGTGTGTTGAGAGGAATGCAGAGATGGTCAGTGTGTGTGCGTGTGTGTGTTGAGAGGAATGCAGAGATGGTCAGTGTGTGTGTGTTGAGAGGAATGCAGAGATGGTCAGTGTGTGTGTGTGTTGAGAGGAATGCAGAGATGGTCAGTGTGTGTTTGTGTGTTGAGAGGAATGCAGAGATGGTCAGTGTATGTGTGTGTTGAGAGGAATGCAGAGATGGTCAGTGTGTGTGTGTGTGTTGAGAGGAATGCAGAGATGGTCAGTGTGTGTGTGTGTGTTGAGAGGAATGCAGAGATGGTCAGTGCGTGTGTGTGTGTTGAGAGGAATGCAGAGATGGTCAGTGCGTGTGTGTGTGTGTGTTGAGAGGAATGCAGAGATGGTCAGTGCGTGTGTGTGTGTTGAGAGGAATGCAGAGATGGTCAGTGCGTGTGTGTGTTGAGAGGAATGCAGAGATGGTCATTGTGTGTGTGTGTGGAGAGGAATGCAGAGATGGTCAGTATCAGGCTGGTTTCCTGGTACTCTGTGAGTCAGCACTGACTGTACTGACAGAGCTCAGCACATACACAGGCCTGGGCACAACCAGGGTCTTGTTTTACCCACTCTAGGGATTAGGAAATGGATTGATTTAGCCTAGAACAAAGAATAATTAAGAGGGGCTTTATTGGGGTCTTTAAAATCATAAAAGGAGTTCACATAGTCAGAGGGACAGAGTGAAGGTGACACTTCTTTACAGTGATGAGGGTGTGCGATGGCTTGGGATGCTGATAAACTGGGATCCTTTAAGACCCAACTTGTTTTCAGATCAATCATCTACTAGGAACCAGAGGAGCACTGAGGGGCCGGACAGTCTCGTCTCGTTGGTCATTTTTCTCATTAAACCCGAGACTGACAGCAGGGAGGGCTTTGCTTCCTCTCAGTTTACAGTCTCTGGGCTTCCCCTGTGCCTGTTTCAACAAGCCCCTGTGCCACTGGAAACAGCACAGTTCCCAGCTGTACTCTGAGAGTAGTTTGCCAGCACTGGACAGACACACAGAGAGTAAGAAGGACAGACAGACAGACAGGTAGGGGGTCTCTCATTTTCCACTGGCCCTAATCATACTTGTTTACATTTGAGATGAAGAAAAGGTTCATTAAAAAGCAGACTTTGATTGTAGCAGCTGTTTACAGAGTGATAACACACTGGGCGGAGCTGCCTGTAAAGTCATTGACCTTCTTTATTGAGCTGTTAAAGATACGACGCTGTGAACACAGGGCGGGGTTAAACTGGGAGCCTCTTCCCTCAGAGACTGGCCGGCAATTTCATTATTTCTTTATTATCCAGTTTAACTGGGACGTTACCAGCTAAGAGGTGGGCAGAGTAACCCTGAGCATAGAGGGGGCTATTCAACCTGTCTGCAGTGGTGGATCTTAATAAAATCATTAAAATAGGACCCTCCCTGCCTGCATTTACACAATACATTGACGAGAGTCCCATGCACTGTTAGGTGTTTGATTTAAACCTTGGTGCACAGAGCCCTGTTATAATGATGAAGGTAACGAGCAGTCATGGCATTGAGATCGATTCTCTGGACCCCCAGTGGTTTCACCCGTTTCCAGTAAAGTCCCAAGCTGTCCTTCTCTGCACATTCTTGAGCGCAATAAGAAATCTCGTTCTTTTTTTGTGTCGTGTGGAACTGCCACGGTCTCCTAGATGGAGTGTAACGTGCTGTGCACAGTCTGTGCAGGGCTGTCCTGGCAGAGAAGTTCTCTGTCCTTCATTTGAAGTGCTTGGCCAGTGAAGCCCCCAGCTCTGCTTTTAGATCAGGTGAAGGCTGTGACCCCGATCCCTGCATGTCTAGGATAGCTTCAGACAAGAGCAGCTCACTGCCTGGGTAGACTTTGACATCCTGCTCTGCATTGTCACTGTAGTTACACTGTAATTACAAACAGGTCATCATGGTCACGCACAACAAAACGCCTGGTCTGCATCTTTTTTTACAGATTTTTATAGGCAATAAAAGTAAGATATTAAACCCAATAATAGCTTGGCAGTGGAATGCCAGTCAGAACAGCCCCTGGGTGCAGTGACTGTACCGAGATGTACAACATTTTAATACAACTTCCAGATAGATGCTGTATGTATTGTAGATTCCTAAGTGTTCGGTGGGTGGCTACCGCTAATCAAGACTGTATTTCTCACGCACTGTTTGCTGTGTCAGGGTCGGCTGTGTCATACAAAGAGTGCAAGAGAATACATCCTCAAATTGATTAGAGGTAGCCACCCACCGAACACTTAAAAACATATTTTAGAAGACATTCAATCTTGTTTGTGCACTGGGTGGTGTAGTTGAGGTTTATAGCTGTCTTGGGACAGCTTAGCTTTACCTGAGAGTCACTAGGACTAGTCCTGTATTCGCTGTCGCTGGTCAGGGTGTGGTATGGGAGTCACTAGGACTGGTCCTGTATTCACTGTCGCTGGTCAGGGTGTGGTATGGGAGTCACTAGGACTAGTCCTGTATTCACTGTCGCTGGTCAGGGTGTGGTATGGGAGTCACTAGGACTAGTCCTGTATTCACTGTCGCTGGTCAGGGTGTGGTATGGGAGTCACTAGGACTAGTCCTGTATTCGCTGTCGCTGGTCAGGGTGTGGTATGGAGTCACTAGGACTAGTCCTGTATTCGCTGTCGCTGGTCAGGGGTGTGGTATGGGGTCACTAGGACTAGTCCTGTATTCGCTGTCGCTGGTCAGGGTGTGGTATGGGAGTCACTAGGACTAGTCCTGTATTCACTGTCGCTGGTCAGGGTGTGGTATGGGAGTCACTA
>CM072672.1:46010679-46018179 GCA_036884735.1 Huso huso | reverse complement strand
CAGAGATACCAAACCAGGCCCCCTGAGGACAGCGGCTCCTGGGTGCGTGAGTCTCAGCTCTGCATAGGGGAGAGAGGGGGGAGAGGGGATGGGAGAGAGCAGCAAGGACTGTGGGGAGAGGGGAGAGAGAGGGGAGAGGGGACAGGAGAGAGGAGCAAGGAGAGTGGGGAGAGGGGAGAGAGAGGCAGGGATGAGAGAGAAAGCACTGGGTTAAAAAAAGGTTTAAGTAGCTCAGTGGTTAGAGTGCTGGGCTGCAGTGTGGGAGGCAGTTGGTTTGAGTAGCTCAATGGTTAGAGAACGCTGGGCTGCAGTGTGGGAGGCAGTGGGTTTGAGTAGCTCAGTGGTTAGAGTGCTGGGCTGCAGTGTGGAAGGCGTGGGTTTGAGTAGCTCAGTGGTTAGAGTGCTGGCCTGCAGTGTGGGAGGCAGTGAGTTTGAGTAGCTCAGTGATTAGAGTGCTGGGCTGCAGTGTGGAAGGCAGTGGGTTTGAGTAGCTCAGTGGTTAGAGTGCTGGGCTGCAGTGTGGAAGGCAGTGGGTTTGAGTAACTCAGTGGTTTGAGCGCTGGGCTGCAGTGTGGGAGGTAGTGGGTTTGAGTAGCTCAGTGGTTAGAGAGAGTGCTGGGCTGCAGTGTGGGAGGCAGTGGGTTTGAGTAGCTCAGTGGTTAGAGAGAGTGATTGGCTGCAGTGTGGGAAGCAGTGGGTTTGAGTAGCTCAGTGGTTAGAGCACTGGGGCTGCATTTTCTCTTGTATACAGTTTACACCATTTATTTTTCTAAAATGAAAAGCAGGTTAATGTTAATGATTCAAAGCTGCTGTTTGCTCTTTCTTGCTGCCTCTGTGTTGTTAGCAGCTTGTTTCCCCTCCTGTAGTATAGCGGTGCAGGGTCTCCGGTCTGCATTTCCTGCTCAGCAGTTCTGTGAGTCTCGAGACTGGTCTGGGGGAAGCTTTCCAACTCGGACACGCAGGCGAATCATGTGCTTTCAGAGGAAGCAAGTTTACATGCCTCAGTGTATCAAGGGGCTTTCTAACAACACACTCGCTGTGACGCACACCCTTCCCATCTGTGTGCAGGATAAGAAGACAGACTGGGATTCTTTTATGAGGTTTATGATTGCTTTCCCTGCTTTGTAATGACACTGCAGTGTCCTGGACAGGCCTGACCCTGACCCTAACCCTAACCCTCCCTGCTTTGTAATGACACTGCAGTGTCCTGGACAGGCCTGACCCTGACCCTAACCCTAACCCTCCCTGCTTTGTAATGACACTGCAGTGTCCTGGACAGGCCTGACCCTGACCCTAACCCTAACCCTCCCTGCTTTGTAATGACACTGCAGTGTCCTGGACAGGCCTGACCAGCAGCAGTATGAGACACAGGTCAGTCAGATAGGATAGCTCTGAGGAACCCCACCACTTTCATGCAATACTGAATAACCTGACTGCCGGTACACTGTAAACTCCTTGAGTCACTGGCCTGTGCAGTCACTGAGTCTGCCCTCCCACAGTAAAAGCACAGCAAAGTGGAATAAAGAATTGCGAGGTATAGTAAAGCATATTGATAAACATGGCAAACTGTGGTAAATGCAGGTATAACCAAGGGAAAGCATGGTAAACTGTAAAAATGCCATGTACCATTGTATGAGCTCGCTCTGGGGTTATCAGTGTAATTCACTGCAGCCCCTCAGAGCCCCAGTATTTCACCCCAGAGCCAAGCTGCCTCATTGTTCTGTAAAGAGGTGATGGGAGGCAGACTGGGCGGCTGTGGGAGACCCTGCACTAGCATTCCCAGTTGTTTTTTTGTTATCTTTTTGCAACAGTGAAGAGTTTTTCTTTCTGTGCTGAAAGAAACTGACTGGTGCCAAGTTTTCTGCTGTTGCAAAATCTGCAAACCTGCCTTTTATAAAACTTCCTTGTGGTTTTCTTTGTCCTGTGTGGTGCCAGGAACGCAGGCTCACTGCGTGGATTATGTGTCTGTATATACGGTGTGTATGTATATGTATGTATGTATGTATGTGTGTCTGTATGTGTTTGTATCTGATGCTGATTAAGGCTTGCGCTTGCAGTTTGTTGAACTTTGCCCGGGACACGCTGCTCTCAGAAGAAGCTTGTTTCACAATCACACGGAGGGTTAATTGCTCTCAGACCTGACTGTTGACAGCAAATAGAACCGCTGTTGGAATTTTCCCATTGTTTTAAAAAAACGCAAACATTTCTGTGGAGAAAGATTGTCCTGCCGGAAACAAAAAAAAAAAAAAATAGGAAAAGAAAATAACACATACAAAAAAATAGGAAACTACACAAAGCTGTCTTTGAATGTCATTTGAGAAGTCGTGCTGACAGATCGATGTTTTAGCGGAGAATGATTTAAACCCAGAGATTGTCATCATCAGTCCTGCTGTGTGAAACCTCACCTCTCCAAACACTTCCACTGACAACCAGGGACTTCTGGGCTGGTTACTGTGTCCAGTGAGACAGCTACAAAAAATGATAACATAAGTAAAAATAAACCTTTTGAAGGTTGTCGAACACTCCTCCTCCCTCACAGAGACATAGAAGAGATTCAACTGCAAACAACAGCCAGGAGAGGCCAGGGACCCATTCCATGAAAGTGTAGCATTTTGTTGCAAGTCAGCACTGCAGGACTGTGAACCTGCATGGAGGAGAGGGCTGCCCTGTCTACATCCTGAGCATGTTTCAAAGTTAATAAAATCCAGCAGGAAGGGGGTGGCAGTGAAAATGGCACCAGAGCTATAACCCTTGATGGCTGTTTTAATCTGATTTGCAGAGTTTAACTTGCAGGGTGGGGTTAGGTGGTGAGTGTGTGTTTGTGCGTGCATGCGTGTGTGCGTGTGTGTGTGTGTGTGTGTGTGCGTGCGTGCGTGTGTGTGTGTGTGTGCGTGCATGCGTGTGTGAGTGTGTATGTTGGGGGGGGGGTAACATTGCCTGTCATGGAAACAATTCCACAGCCTGCTGATCTCTTTGCTGAAACGCACGGCAAGGCTGTCTGTTCAGAGCAGGTATCATTCATCTCGTCTACATGCTGAGGGCTCCAGTTAGTTCCACTGTAGTTTGATTAGAACTTGTAGATGAATAGGAGTCCTTCTCCAATGCAGTTCCACTGCAGTTTGATTAGAACTTGTAGCTGAATAGGAGTCCTTCTCCAATGCAGTTCCACTGCAGTTTGATTAGAACTTGTAGATGAATAGGAGTCCTTCTCCAATGCAGTTCCACTGTAGTTTGATTAGAACTTGTAGATGAATAGGAGTCCTTCTCCAATGCAGTTCCACTGCAGTTTGATTAGAACTTGTAGATGAATAGGAGTCCTTCTCCAATGCAGTTCCACTGCAGTTTGATTAGAACTTGTAGATGAATAGGAGTCCTTCTCCAATGCAGTTCCACTGCAGTTTGATTAGAACTTGTAGATGAATAGGAGTCCTTCTCCAATGCAGTTCCACTGCAGTTTGATTAGAACTTGTAGATGAATAGGAGTCCTTCTCCAATGCAGTTCCACTGCAGTTTGATTAGAACTTGTAGATGAAAAGGAGTCCTTCTCCAATGCAGTTCCACTGCAGTTTGATTAGAACTTGTAGATGAATAGGAGTCCTTCTCCAATGCAGTTTCACTGTAGTTTTTCGGATGCAGCGAATGAGTTTAAAGCTCTACGCAGACTGTGCTTTATAACACTTATTTCCTGTGGAATAAAACACAGCAGAGTCACAGAGCGTTAGAGGAGCCGTGAAACACAGCAATCACAGGGCATTAGAGGAGCCGTGAAACTCAGCAGAGTCACAGAGCGTTAGAGGAGCCGTGAAACTCAGCAGAGTCACAGAGCGTTACAGGAGCCGTGAAACACAGCAGAGTCACAGAGCGTTAGAGGAGCCGTGAAACACAGCAATCACAGGGCGTTAGAGGAGCCGTGAAACTCAGCAGAGTCACAGAGCATTAGAGGAGCCGTGAAACACAGCAGAGTCACAGAGCGTTAGAGGAGCCGTGAAACACAGCAGAGTCACAGAGCGTTAGAGGAGCCGTGAAACACAGCAGAGTCACAGAGCGTTAGAGGAGCCATGAAACACAGCAGAGTCACAGAGCTGTTAGAGGAGCCGTGAAACACAGCAGAGTCACAGAGCGTTACAGGAGCCGTGAAACACAGCAGAGTCACAGAGTTGTTAGAGGAGCCGTGAAACACAGCAGAGTCACAGATGTTAGAGGAGCCGTGAAACACAGCAGAGTCACAGAGCGTTAGAGGAGCCGTGAAACACAGCAGAGTCACAGAGCGTTAGAGGAGCCGTGAAACACAGCAATCACAGGGCGTTAGAGGAGCCGTGAAACTCAGCAGAGTCACAGAGCGTTAGAGGAGCCGTGAAACACAGCAGAGTCACAGAGCGTTAGAGGAGCCGTGAAACACAGCAGAGTCACAGAGCGTTAGAGGAGCCGTGGAAACACAGCAGAGTCACAGAGCGTTAGAGGAGCCGTGAAACACAGCAGAGTCACAGAGCGTTAGAGGAGCCGTGAAACACAGCAGAGTCACAGAGCGTTAGAGGAGCCATGAAACACAGCAGAGTCACAGAGCGTTAGAGGAGCCGTGAAACTCAGCAGAGTCACAGAGCGTTAGAGGAGCCATGAAACACAGCAGAGTCAAAGAGCGTTATAGGAGCCGTGAAACACAGCAGAGTCACAGAGTGTTAGAGGAGCCGTGAAACACAGCAGTCACAGAGCGTTAGAGGAGCCGTGAAACTCAGCAGAGTCACAGAGCGTTATAGGAGCCGTGAAACACAGCAGAGTCACAGAGTGTTAGAGGAGCCGTGAAACACAGCAGAGTCACAGAGCGTTAGAGGAGCCATGAAACACAGCAGAGTCACAGAGCGTTAGAGGAGCCGTGAAACACAGCAGAGTCACAGAGCGTTAGAGGAGCCGTGAAGCACAGCAGAGTCACAGAGCGTTAGAGGAGCCGTGAAACACAGCAGAGTCACAGATCGTTAGAGGAGCCGTGAAACACAGCAGAGTCACAGAGCGTTAGAGGAGCCGTGAAACTCAGCAGAGTCACAGAGCGTTAGAGGAGCCATGAAACTCAGCAGAGTCACAGAGCGTTAGAGGAGCCGTGAAACACAGCAGAGTCACAGAGCGTTAGAGGAGCCGTGAAACACAGCAATCACAGGGCATTAGAGGAGTCGTGAAACACAGCAGAGTCACAGAGCGTTAGAGGAGCCGTGAAACACAGCAATCATAGAGCGTTAGAGGAGCCGTGAAACACAGCAGAGTCACAGAGCGTTAGAGGAGCCGTGAAACACAGCAGAGTCACAGAGCGTTAGAGGAGCCGTGAAACACAGCAATCACAGGGCGTTAGAGGAGCCGTGAAACACAGCAGAGTCACAGAGCGTTAGAGGAGCCGTGAAACACAGCAGAGTCACAGAGTGTTAGAGGAGCCGTGAAACACAGCAGAGTCACAGAGCGTTAGAGGAGCCGTGAAACACAGCAGAGTCACAGAGCGTTAGAGGAGCCGTGAAACACAGCAGAGTCACAGAGCGTTAGAGGAGCCATGAAACACAGCAATCATAGAGCGTTAGAGGAGCCGTGAAACTCAGCAGAGTCACAGAGCATTAGAGGAGCCGTGAAACACAGCAGAGTCACAGAGCGTTAGAGGAGCCGTGAAACTCAGCAGAGTCACAGAGCGTTAGAGGAGCCGTGAAACACAGCAGAGTCACAGAGTGTTAGAGGAGCCGTGAAACACAGCAGAGTCACAGAGCGTTAGAGGAGCCGTGAAAACACAGCAATCACAGGGCGTTAGAGGAGCCGTGAAACACAGCAATCACAGGGCGTTAGAGGAGCCGTGAAACACAGCAGAGTCACAGATCGTTAGAGGAGCCATGAAACACAGCAGAGTCACAGAGCGTTACAGGAGCCGTGAAACACAGCAGAGTCACAGATCGTTAGAGGAGCCGTGAAGCACGGCAATCACAGGGCGTTAGAGGAGCCGTGAAGCACAGCAGAGTCACAGGGCGTTAGAGGAGCCGTGAAACACAGCAGAGTTATCGTGAAACACAGCAGAGTCGTTATCGTTAGAGGAGCCGTGAAACACAGCAGAGTCACAGATCGTTAGAGGAGCCGTGAAACACAGCAGAGTCACAGAGCGTTAGAGGAGTGAAACACAGCAGAGTCACAGAGCGTTAGAGGAGCCGTGAAACACAGCAGAGTCACAGAGCGTTAGAGGAGCCGTGAAACACAGCAGAGTCACAGAGCATTAGAGGAGCCGTGAAACACAGCAGAGTCACAGAGCGTTAGAGGAGCCGTGAAACACAGCAGAGTCACAGAGCGTTAGAGGAGCCGTGGAAACACAGCAGAGTCACAGAGCGTTAGAGGAGCCGTGAAACACAGCAGAGTCACAGAGTTGCTAGAGGAGCCGTGAAACACAGCAGAGTCACAGAGCGTTAGAGGAGCCGTGAAACACAGCAGAGTCACAGAGCGTTAGAGGAGCCGTGAAACACAGCAGAGTCACAGAGCGTTAGAGGAGCCGTGAAACACAGCAGAGTCACAGAGCGTTAGAGGAGCCGTGAAACACAGCAATCACAGGGCATTAGAGGAGTCGTGAAACACAGCAGAGTCACAGAGCGTTAGAGGAGCCGTGAAACTCAGCAGAGTCACAGAGTGTTAGAGGAGCCGTGAAACACAGCAGAGTCACAGGCGTTAGAGGAGCCGTGAAAACACAGCAATCACAGGGCATTAGAGGAGTCGTGAAACACAGCAGAGTCACAGAGCGTTAGAGGAGCCGTGAAACACAGCAGAGTCACAGAGCGTTAGAGGAGCCATGAAACACAGCAGGCAATTCCACTAAACACACATTCGAAGATTTAAGAGTCCTGTTTTTGCCATGTTAATCAAGGTTATAGTGATAATGTATTTAAAGATGCAATACTGCTTATTAGATTAGCTATGATACAAAAGCACTAGCTTTCAAGACCTCAAAAGCCTCTTCTTCAAGAAAGCTGGCGATTTTATTCCATAGTTAATCTAATAAGCACAAACCGATGATTTCATGATGTTTCCGTCTCATTAGACTCACTGCAGGATAACCACCCTCTCCACTGAGCTGGAGTTGTTTTTCAAGCTGGTGGCGGACGTGATAATGACTGTTAATATGATTACAAGTATTTTGTGTTTTTTCTGGTACGGTAAACAGCCCTGTTTCTAATAAGATTAGGGCTATTCTCTGGTTGTGCAAGACAATTCCATTTTTCTGGAACAATTTATGCAGGTCATGTGTGGGAGCTTAACAGAGGACCAGGGCCCAGTCACTGGGCAGTGGGCAGCCTGTGCGTGCCACCAGCCCTCCCCTGTCTCTGGGGGGACTGTAGGGGGCCACAGCAAGACCCCTGAGCGTCAGGAGCAAGCGATAGTTTGGAGGGGCTTTGCAAAGTGTAATAAAGCACAGTGAAAGCATGGTGCAGCATAGGTGAGCATTGTAAAGCGCAGACAGGTATGATAAAGCATATTACAAAACAAAGCAAAACA
>CM072672.1:45811956-46010179 GCA_036884735.1 Huso huso | reverse complement strand
AGAGGGCAGGGGTGGGCGGAGAGTGGAAGCGGGCGAGAGCTGTGCGTCTCAGGAACGCCAACAGACCATTCTCCTGAAGAGTTAGAATAGAATATGAACTGGGAAATACAAAGCCCTCAAACACATGTGAGTGCCAGTGCTGCTGGAGAAACAGAAACCTGTTTTGCCTGAGTTGCTTATCGTCTATATATTAAGGGTTGCTTTGGCACTGGTAGAACATGTTGTGCGAGTGTGCTGAGGAAAGTTACACGCTTACATTAATAACCGACTTGACAATTGAGCAGCACAGTGTGAAATAAAATGACTAACTCAGCACCGGATCAAAACCACACAGAAACTGGTGCACTTTCCACTGGAACTGGGAGGAAGTAGCTCAGTGGTGAAGTGCAGGGCTACAGTGGGAGTGAGGGGCTCAGTGGTTGGAGAGAGTGCCGCAGTGGGAGTGAGGAGCTCAGTGGTTAGAGAGTGCTGCAGTGGGCGTGAGGAGCTCAGTGGTTAGAGAGAGTGCTGCAGTGGGGTGAGGAGCTCAGTGGTTAGAGAGTGCTGCAGTGGGAGTGAGGGAGCTCAGTGGTTAGAGAGAGTGCTGCAGTGGGGTGAGGAGCTCAGTGGTTGGAAGAGTGCTGCAGTGGGAGTGAGGAGCTCAGTGGTTGAGAGTGCTGCAGTGGGAGTGAGGAGCTCAGTGGTTAGAGAGAGTGCTGCAGTGGGAGTGAGGGGCTCAGTGGGTTAGAGAGAGTGCTGCAGTGGGGTGAGGAGGCTCAGTGGTTAGAGAGTGCTGCAGTGGGGTGAGGGGCTCAGTGGTTGGAGAGAGTGCTGCAGTGGGAGTGAGGAGCTCAGTGGTTAGAGAGAGTGCTGCAGTGGGAGTGAGGGCTCAGTGGTTAGAGAGTGCTGCAGTGGGAGTGAGGAGCTCCTGAGCTCAGCCCTGTTCTAACGCCTCCCCTCCCCAGGAGCTCTTTAAGGTGATCCTCACCACTGCCTCGGCTCCATCTGGTCCCAGAGAGACAAGAAGGAAAACAAGCAGGAGCGCCCACCGTCCGCGCCACCATCACCCAGTTCAACGCCCTCACCAAGTGTGTGGTGTGCACTGTGCTGAGGGGCGGGACCTGAAGCCACAGCACCGCGCCAGGGTCATCGAAAGTGGATCAACACCGGCACAGTGGGACGTGCAGCCAGGGCGAGGTATAGGGAGGGGGAAACAAATTGTGGTTTAACACAGTCAAGCATTTCAAATACCTGCGGTCCATTAGAAACACATATGCACTATTCATTGAAAGCGGCATTGAATCTAGACTCTTGTGTGTGTTTGCAAACGTTTGGACAAATATTATTATTATTATTTTTTTTAGCAGACGCCCCTTATGGTTGGGCGACTTACAATCGTAAGCAAATACATTTCAAGTGTTACAATACAAGTAATACAATAAGAGCAAGAAATACAATAAATAAATAAGCCAACAAATACAGCTTGCACCACGAGTAACAAGAAGGTGTTCCTGTCGGCAGATCTATAAATAGAGAAGTGACCCAGGGGGGCGGGGGGCCAGCGCTGTGCTGCAGACTGTGTGGATTGGCGGGGGTGCTGGCGAGAGGCATGGTGAAGAACACTCTCCTGCTGCCAGAAAGCCCGGGAGTTTTACAGTATTATTATTTTTCTCCTATTTATTTGAAGTGGGGTATTTTCTCAGCTGCGCTGCTCTGCGGGGTAGGGTTCCAGTGGAAAGAAAGAATGTGAGAGCGAGGAGTGTTGCCAGCATTAACATAACAGGAAGAGGGGCTGTGTGTGTACGAGACGCATGAAAAGCACTCGTTAAACTTCAGATTCTTGTAGGAATTGTCTCTGTAAAGGAGCACTGTGCGCCTGTCTGTTACCAAGTGTTACAACAGACAGAACAAACACAGCGTTTTACTGAACCCCTCCATGGGAATTCCAGCCCTGTTCTGATTGGAATCCTGTGTCTCCCAGGAATGCCGGATCCGGAAGAACTTCTCCTCCTTGCGAGCGATCATCTCGGCTCTCCAGTCCAATCCCATCTATCGGCTGAAGAGGACCTGGGCCAGTGTCCCCAAGTGAGTCTGCAGCCCTTCTCTCCGTGCCCATCTCCCCCTGCCCCTCTCTCCCTCCCCTTCTCCCCTGCCCTTCTCCCCTTCTCTCCCTGCCCCTCTCTCCTCCACTGGGACTCTTGCTTACCCTCTCTCTCCCCCACAGGGACAGCATGCTGATGTTTGAGGAGCTCTCTGATATCTTCTCTGACAACAATAACTACCTGACGAGCCGAGAGCTGCTGATGAAGGTGAGAGCAGGAGTAAATGTGTGTGTGTGCGTGTGTGTGTGTGTGTGTGTGTGTATCTAGACCTGCTGTAACTGTGTGTGTGTGTGTGTGTGTGTGTATCTAGACCTGCTGTAACTCTGTGTGTGTGTGTGTATCTAGACCTGCTGTAACTCTGCCTGTGTGTCCCAACAGGAAGGCACTTCCAAGTTTGCAAACCTGGAGAGCTGCGTGAAAGAAAACCAGAACGCTATTCAGAAGAGGCTGCAGCTGCAGAAAAGACTCTTGTGTGAGTGAGAGAAGAGATCCAGGGATTAAGGGATCCAGGCAGGGCATGCACGTGACTGCAGAGAACTACACTGTAGCACTGAGACAAGGATCCAGGCAGGGCGGCACACTGACTGCAGAGAACTACACTGTACTGCACTGAGACACAAGGGATCCAGGCAGGGCATGCACGCTGACTGCAGAGAACTACACTGTACTGCACTGAGACACAAGGGATCCAGGCGGGGCGTGCATTGACTGCAGAGAACTACACTGTACTGCAGAGACAAGGATCCAGGCAGGGGCGTGCACACTGACTGCAGAGAACTACACTGTACTGCACTGAGACACAAGGGATCCAGGCAGGGCATGCACACTGACTGCAGAGAACCACACTGTACTGCACTGAGACACAAGGGATCCAGGCAGGGCGTGCACACTGACTGCAGAGAACTACACTGTACTGCACTGAGACACAAGGATCCAGGCAGGCATGCACGCTGACTGCAGAGAACTACACTGTACCGCACTGAGACACAAGGGATCCAGGCAGGGCATGCACGCTGACTGCAGAGAACCACACTGTACTGCACTGAGACACAAGGGATCCAGGCAGGGCGTGCACACTGACTGCAGAGAACTACACTGTACTGCACTGAGACACAAGGGATCCAGGCAGGGCATGTACACTGACTGCAGAGAACTACACTGTACTGCACTGAGACACAAGGGATCCAGGCAGGGCGGCACACTGACTGCAGAGAACTACACTGTACCGCACTGAGACACAAGGGATCCAGGCAGGCGGTAATAATTGACCGCAGAGAACCACACTGTACTGCACTGAGACACAAGGGATCCAGGCAGGGCGGCTGCTGATGACTGCAGAGAACACACTGTACTGCACTGTGACACAAGGGATCCAGGCAGGGCATGCAACTCTGACTGCAGAGAACTACACTGTACTGCACCTGACACAAGGGGGTCCAGGCTGCTGCACACTGACTGCAGAGAACTACACTGTACTGCACTGAGACACAAGGGATCCAGGCAGGCGTGCACGCCTGACTGCAGAGAACTACACTGTACTGCACTGAGACACAAGAGATCCAGGCAGGGCGCACACTGACTGCAGAGAACTACACTGTACTGCACTGAGACACAAGGGATCCAGGCAGGGCATGCACGCTGACTGCAGAGAACTACACTGTACTGCACTGAGACACAAGGGATCCAGGCAGGGGCGTGCACACTGACTGCAGAGAACTACACTGTACTGCACTGAGACACAAGGGATCCAGGCAGGGTGCACACTGACTGCAGAGAACTACACTGTACTGCACTGAGACACAAGGGATCCAGGCAGGCGTGCAGCCGCTGACTGCAGAGAACTACACTGTACTGCACTGAGACACAAGAGATCCAGGCAGGGCGGTGCACACTGACTGCAGAGAACTACACTGTACTGCACTGAGACACAAGGGATCCAGGCAGGGCATGCACACTGACTGCAGAGAACTACACTGTACTGCACTGAGACACAAGGGATCCAGGCAGGGCGTGCACACTGACTGCAGAGAACTACACTGTACTGCACTGAGACACAAGGGATCCAGGCAGGGCGTTAACACTGACTGCAGAGAACTACACACTGTACTGCACTGAGACACAAGGGATCCAGGCAGGGGTGCACACTGACTGCAGAGAACTACACTGTACTGCACTGAGACACAAGGGATCCAGGCAGGGCGTGCACACTGACCGCAGAGAACTACACTGTACTGCACTGGAGACACAAGGGATCCAGGCAGGGCGTGCACACTGACTGCAGAGAACCACACTGTACTGCACTGAGACACAAGAGATCCAGGCAGGGCGCACACTGACTGCAGAGAACTACACTGTACTGCACGGAGACACAGGGGATCCAGGCAGGCGCACACTGACTGCAGAGAACTACACTGTACTGCACTGAGACACAAGAGATCCAGGCAGGGGGCGGCACACTGACTGCAGAGAACTACACTGTACTGCACTGAGACACAAGGGATCCAGGCAGGGCATGCACGCTGACTGCAGAGAACCACACTGTACTGCACTGAGAGACAAGGGATCCAGGCAGGGGCGTGCACGCTGACTGCAGAGAACTACACTGTACTGCACTGAGACACAAGAGATCCAGGCAGGGGGGCGCTGACTGCAGAGAACTACACTGTACTGCACTGAGACACAAGAGATCCAGGCAGGGCGTGCACACTGACTGCAGAGAACTACACTGTACTGCACTGAGACACAAGGGATCCAGGCAGGGCATGCACGCTGACTGCAGAGAACCACACTGTACTGCACTGAGACACAAGGGATCCAGGCAGGGCGTGCACACTGACCTGCAGAGAACTACACTGTACTGCACTGAGACACAAGGGATCCAGGCAGGCAGTACACTGACCGCAGAGAACCACACTGTACTGCACTGAGACACAAGGGATCCAGGCAGCACGCCTGGACTGCAGAGAACTACACTGTACTGCACTGAGACACAAGAGATCCAGGCAGGGCGGCACACTGACTGCAGAGAACTACACTGTACTGCACTGAGACACAAGGGATCCAGGCAGGGCGTGCACACTGACTGCAGAGAACTACACACTGTACTGCACTGAGACACAAGGGATCCAGGCAGGGCGTGCACGCTGACTGCAGAGAACCACACTGTACTGCACTGAGACACAAGGGATCCAGGCAGGCGTGCACACTGACTGCAGAGAACTACACTGTACTGCACTGAGACACAAGGGATCCAGGCAGGGCGTGCACACTGACTGCAGAGAACCACACTGTACTGCACTGAGACACAGGGATCCAGGCAGGGCGTGCACACTGACTGCAGAGAACCACACTGTACTGCACCTGAGACACAAGGGATCCAGGCAGGGCGTGCACACTGACTGCAGAGAACCACACTGTACTGCACTGGACACAAGGGATCCAGGCAGGGCGCACACTGACTGCAGAGAACTACACTGTACTGCACTGAGACACAAGGGATCCAGGCAGGGCGTGTACACTGACTGCAGAGAACTACACTGTACTGCACTGAGACACAAGGGATCCAGGCAGGGCGTGCACACTGACTGCAGAGAACTACACTGTACTGCACTGAGACACAAGAGATCCAGGCAGGCGCACGCTGACTGCAGAGAACTACACTGTACTGCACTGAGACACAAGGGATCCAGGCAGGCGTGCACACTGACTGCAGAGAACTACACTGTACTGCACTGAGACACAAGGGATCCAGGCAGGGCGTGCACACTGACTGCAGAGAACTACACTGTACTGCACTGAGACGCTTCCTGACTGAGCCAGAGTTCACAAAGAATCGCATTCTGGGGGACGACCTGGGCAACGAAAAAAACACACATTCTGAATTTGTGTTATTAAACTCTAAACATTTCTAAAACAGTGCCTCCCTATTCAGTAAGCAGTACTAGAAAGCTATGCTAGCAATACTGAATGCACTATAATGAACCGTTGAAGGAAGCCACAGCCAGGTAAAGCATGAACGCACTGAGTGAATGATTGGGCTGATCCTGGCTGAAAGTTTAGTTCATGGCTACTTGATGTGGTTTCAGCTTGACTCCCCTGGTAGTCAGTGGGCTGTTTGTGTGAACTGTGCTGTGAACTGTGTGTGTTTGTGTCTCTCTGCAGGGAGCCATGCAGGGCACTGTCCCCTATCTGGGCACCTTCCTGACAGACCTGACCATGCTGGACACTGCGCTGCCAGACTACATGGAGGTACAGACCGGCTCTGCTCTTCACTGTCGATCCTCCCCTCTCCTTTCCTCCACTCCACTCTCCTCCCTAATCTCCTCCTCTCCTCCCCTCCCCTCCCCTATCCTCCCTCATCTCCTGTCCTCATCTCCTCCTCCCCTATCCTCCCTCATCTCCTCTCCCTTCTCTTCCCTTCTCCACTCTCCTCCCTCATCTCCTCCCCTCTCCTCCTCCTCCCCCTCATGTCCTCCTATCCTCCCTCATCTCCTCTCCTTCTCTTCCCTTCTCCACTCTCCTCCCTTATCCTCCTCCTCTCCCCTCCAGTCTCCTCCCTCCTCTCCTCTTCTCCACTCTCCTCCTCCTCTCTCCTTTCCTCTCTCCAGCCGTGCATTATTGATAACGTATGAGAAGTCGTCCACTCACTGTTCAGGATTTTCCCATCATCCTGTGTATAGATCACGTGACAGGTTATTTAAGACACTTGATCCTTTGTTCTCTGTCTTCATGCACTCGCCCCTGCAGTGGGGGGGTCCTGGGTTCGAGCAGCTCGGATTAACACAGGTTTGGTTTTGTTTCCACAGGGCGGTCTGATTAACTTTGAGAAGAGACGGAGGGTGAGTTGCACTGATATGCCACTGCAGATCAGGAGTTTAAAAAGTAGTGAAGACAGCTTTTTGCTCTTGTGAAAGGAAGGCCTGGTGCGGGTCTTGCACTCCCCTGACGCTGCTGCCTGCTCTCTCTTCTCTCTCTGTCTCTAGGAGTTCGAGGTCATTGCGCAGATCAAGCTCCTGCAGTCCGTGATGCAACAGCTACTGCCTGAGCGCCCGACCAGGCCTTGCGCGCTGGTTCAGGAGCCAGCAGCACTTAACTGACGAGGAGAGGTGAGGGCGTCTCAGGCTCTTAATACTCATTCCTAACAAGAGTGGGGTGCTGGACCACTGCCTCCTTCCCAGTGCCTCAGCTATAACCACTAAGCCACACTGTTGGAGTTGAGGGGCCTGGAGTGTATGGTCTGCGTCTAGTCTTATTGTGTGCTTTCCTCTCACTCTCTCTCTGGTAGCTACACCCTGTCCTGTGAGATCAAGGCGAAAGACAGCAGCCCCCACCTCCCAAGCCTCGCAAGAGCATGGTGAAGAGACTGAGCCTGTGAGTATCACTTCACTGGAGAGACTGGTAGTCTGCAAACACCCCCATCGACTCCTCCCCCTCTGACTCCTCCCTCCACTCCCCCCTCTGACTCCTCTTCTCATTGAGCCCTCTCTGACTCCTCCCCTGTCTCTCCTGGCAGATTGTTCCTGGGCACGGACGCGGTGGCCAGCAGCACCCGGTGAAAGAGAGCCCCAAGTCGCCCCTAGTGGCAGCCCGGGAGAGCATGGACTCGGGTCAGCGCCCCTCGTCCAGCGACTCCAGCCCCTCGGAGCTCGAGGTGGCCTGCCAGACCCCGACGCTCCCTGAAGAAGGTACAGCCAGCGCTCAATCACAGGGCCAGTCACAGGCACAGTAGCGTCTGAGGCTTTACAAAGAACAGCCCGAGCCCCCAGCATGTAAAGAGAGGAGCTTCATTACAGACAGCCTTGTGCAGGAAAGGCAGATGTTGACATCCTGATCATACGGGTACTTCTTTAACCAGGTCCATTAACCACACAGGGATTGAAAGCTCAGTTCAGTGAGACACGGCAGCCAGACAGATGCTTGTGACAGTCCAGTGCAGCCCTCCCCCCTCCTGACAGTCCTGTCCCCTCTTATCTGTCCCCACTCTCAGAGTCCTCGCCCTGCTCCTCGATCCACCCATGGACACCTCGTCTTCATCCCCCTCGCTGCCGGAGCCCCCGACACACAGGCGCTCCGTGTCGGGCTCCAGCGCACTCCCCCTGCCTGTCTACAACCAGCAGAACGAGGACAGCTGCATCATCCGGGTCAGCGTGCAGGCCAGCAATGGAAACCTGTACAAGAGCATCCTGGTGAGGAGAGGAGGGAGGGGGGGGGGTACAGGCCAGCAACGGAACCTGTACCAGGAGGGAGGAGGAGGGGCAGTGTGTGTGTGCAGGGGTGTGAGGGAGGTATTCTGTGAATGTGTAGAGATGTTTCTTGGAGTGACTGAGTGAGATGTTTTGGATGAGTTGAATGACACACTTAATAATAGCCATGGTGGTTGTGGTTTGATGGCTCGACTCATATTCCTTCCTACCTGCTTCCTCCTAAACCTCTTGTTTTGTGGATGGAGGAAGTGTCTGCCTGCTACCCGCTGCAACAGGAGCTGCCAGGATGGCATTTAGTAACAGACTCAAGGCTGATTTTTCTGTGGCCAGTCTCCCAGCTGCCCTGTGTGTGTGTCTGTGTAGGGCTGTGTGTGTCTGTGTGTATATAGGGCTCTGTCTGTGTGTGTGTGTGTGTGTGTGTGTGTGTGCGCTGGGGTGGGACTCACCGTCTTGGTGTTTATCACAGCTCACCAGTCAGGACAAGACCCCAGCGGTGATCCGAGAGCCATCGCAAACACAACCTGGAGGAGGCGTCCGACCGCTACGAACTGGTGCAGGTCATCTCTGAGGAGAGAGGTGAGTAACACCATGCAGCCCACAGGAATACAATAAGAACAAGAATAACACCACGCAGCCCACAGGAATACAATAAGAACAAGAATAACACCACACAGCCCACAGGAATACAATAAGAACAAGAATAACACCACAAGAATACAAAGCCCACAGGAATACAATAAGAACAAGAATAAGAATTACCCCACGCAGCCCACAGGAATACAATAAGAACAAGAATAACAGAACAAGAATACAGCCCACAGGAATACAATAAGAACAAGAATAACACCACTTGAGCCCACAGGAATACAATAAGAACAAGAATAACACCACACAGCCCACAGGAATACAATAAGAACAAGAATAACACCACGCAGCCCACAGGAATACAATAAGAACAAGAATAACACCACGCAGCCCACAGGAATACAATAAGAACAAGAATAACACCACGCAGCCCACAGGAATACAATAAGAACAAGAATAACACCACGCAGCCCACAGGAAATACAATAAGAACAAGAATAACACCACACAGCCCACAGGAATACAATAAGAACAAGAATAACCCACCACAATAAGAACAAGAATAACCCACAGGAATACAATAAGAACAAGAATAACACCACGCAGCCCACAGGAATACAATAAGAACAAGAATAACACCCCACGAGCCCACAGGAATACAATAAGAACAAGAATAACACCACGCAGCCCACAGGAATACAATAAGAACAAGAATAACACCACACAGCCCACAGGAATACAATAAGAACAAGAATAACACCACACAGCCCACAGGAATACAATAAGAACAAGAATAACACCACACAGCCCACAGGAACACAATAAGAACAAGAATAACACCACACAGCCCACAGGAACACAATAAGAACAAGAATAACACCACGCAGCCCACAGGAATACAATAAGAACAAGAATAACACCAATAAAACAGCCCACAGGAATACAATAAGAACAAGAATAACACCACGCAGCCCACAGGAATACAATAAGAACAAGAATAACACCACGCAGCCCACAGGAATACAATAAGAACAAGAATAACACCACGCAGCCCACAGGAATAAGAACAACAATAACAAGCCCACAGGAAAAAAGAATAACACCACGCAGCCCACAGGAATACAATAAGAACAAGAATAACACCACGCAGCCCACAGGAATACAATAAGAACAAGAATAACACCACATGAGCCCACAGGAATACAATAAGAACAAGAATAACACCACGCAGCCCACAGGAATACAATAAGAACAAGAATAACACCACGAGCCCACAGGAATACAATAAGAACAAGAATAACAGGAATACCACGCAGCCCACAGGAATACAATAAGAACAAGAATAACACCACGCAGCCCACAGGAATACAATAAGAACAAGAATAACACCAATGCAGCCCACAGGAACACAATAAGAACAAGAATAACACCACGCAGCCCACAGGAACACAATAAGAACAAGAATAACACCACGCAGCCCACAGGAACACAATAAGAACAAGAATAACTGGTTGTGAATACAATAAGAACAAGCCCACAGGAATACAATAAGAACAAGAATAACACCACGCAGCCCACAGGAATACAATAAGAACAAGAATAACACCACGCAGCCCACAGGAATACAATAAGAACAAGAATAACACCACGCAGCCCACAGGAATACAATAAGAACAAGAATAACACCACGCAGCCCACAGGAATACAATAAGAACAAGAATAACACCACGCAGCCCACAGGAATACAATAAGAACAAGAATAACACCACGCAGCCCACAGGAATACAATAAGAACAAGAATAACACCACGCAGCCCACAGGAATACAATAAGAACAAGAATAACACCACGCAGCCCACAGGAATACAATAAGAACAAGAATAACACCACGCAGCCCACAGGAACACAATAAGAACAAGAATAACACCACGCAGCCCACAGGAACACAATAAGAACAAGAATAACACCACGCAGCCCACAGGAACACAATAAGAACAAGAATAACACCACGCAGCCCACAGGAATACAATAAGAACAAGAATAACACCACGCAGCCCACAGGAATACAATAAGAACAAGAATAACACCACGCAGCCCACAGGAATACAATAAGAACAAGAATAACACCACGCAGCCCACAGGAATACAATAAGAACAAGAATAACACCACGCAGCCCACAGGAATACAATAAGAACAAGAATAACACCACAGCCCACAGGAATACAATAAGAACAAGAATAACACCACACAGCCCACAGGAATACAATAAGAACAAGAATAACACCACGCAGCCCACAGGAATACAATAAGAACAAGAATAACACCACGCAGCCCACAGGAATACAATAAGAACAAGAATAACACCACACAGCCCACAGGAATACAATAAGAACAAGAATAACACCACGCAGCCTACAGGAATACAATAAGAACAAGAATAACAATACAATGAGCCCACAGGAATACAATAAGAACAAGAATAACACCACACAGCCCACAGGAATACAATAAGAACAAGAATAACACCACACAGCCCACAGGAATACAATAAGAACAAGAATAACACCACACAGCCCACAGGAATACAATAAGAACAAGAATAACACCACACAGCCCACAGGAATACAATAAGAACAAGAATAACACCACGCAGCCCACAGGAACACAATAATAATAATAATAATAATAATAAGCATGGTAAGAGTAGAGAGGTATGGGAATGCATATTAATAAGCACAGCAAGTCAGGGTGTATCAATAAGCACAGCAAGCCAGGGTATTAATAAGCACAACAAGCCAGGGGTGTATTAATAAGCACAGCAAGCCAAGGTGTATTAATAAGCACAGCAAGCCAAGGTGTATTAATAAGCACAGCAAGCCAGGGTAAACTAGTATAATATAAGCTCTTCTCCTCTCCCACAGAGCTGCTGATCCCGGACAATGCCAACGTGTTCACGCCATGAACAGCTCGGCCAACTTCGACTTCCTCCTGAGGCACAAGGACTGGGCTGTGGGGCGACGGGCGGTGAAACTGCGCAGCCACTCGAGTGCCACGCTGCCACGGGCCTGCCGGGGAGGCTGCCTGAGCAACCGGCTGAGCAAGGTGACCCTGTGAGCGGGGAGGGAGGGGCAGCCACTCCACTGCTGACACACTCCCAGCGACACATTCCAGATCAGCTGTGTGTGTCAGCTGACCCGCATTCCCCTCGGAGCTCCCTCTCCTGGGTCGCGGGACAGGATCCCAACCATGAGAGGGGAGAGCTGGCTGGCCAGCCCTCCCAGCAGACTCCCAGGCCGGTCCTCGGCCTTGCGGGGCTCCACACAGACTGATATAGACTGATCAGAGATTGATATTTTGATATGTCAGATGTTTGGAATGTTTTGCACACCAAGGAGAGAAAGCTGCTCCTGATTGTTGTTTTCCTTCATGTATGCGGAAGGAGGCGAGGACAGTGAGGGTGGATTGTATTGAGGATGAATAACGTGGGAGACTCACATGGACTGAAGAAGACTCTTTCTAAAGTACGGATGAGGGTCCTTCTCCAGTCCTCTGGATGACGAGTGACTCCTGCATCACTTTCTAAAGTATGGATGAGGGTCCTTCTCCAGTCCTCTGGATGACGAGTGCTTGTAACAAGTGTTCTGATTGGCTCCTGATTGGGCCCTATTGTTTGTTTGTTTTCTATAATGAATCCACTTTATCTGGTTTCCTGTTGGTTCGTGTTTTCTCTCGGGGAGTGGCCAGAGCCTCGTCTTGGAGAGGAAGGATCTGATTGGTTGATCTTCCTCCCATGGAGTTAGGTGCACTTGTTTTGGGAGGGGAGGGGGGGTTGAAGGGAGGATGTAAGAATGTGACAAAGGCAAAATAGCAGAGAGCAATATTTTTCTTCAAATATTTTTTAAAAGAAAGAAAAATAGACTCTGACTCTTCAGCTCTGAGCACATGGAGCTCCCTGTCTCTGAGTCTGTGACTCTTCAGCTCTGAGCACATGGAGCCCCTGTCTGTGAGACTTGACTCTTCAGCTCTGAGCACATGGAGCTCCCCTGTCTCTGAGTCTGTGACTCTTCAGCTCTGAGCACATGGAGCTCCCCTGTCTCTGAGTCTGTGACTCTTCAGCACTGAGCACATGGAGCTCCCTGTCTGTGAGACTCTGACTCTTCAGCTCTGAGCACATGGAGCTCCCTGTCTCTGAGTCTGTGACTCTTCAGCACTGAGCACATGGAGCTCCCTGTCTCTGAGTCTGTGACTCTTCAGCTCTGAGCACATGGAGCTCCTGTCTCTGAGTCTGTGACTCTTCAGCACTGAGCACATGGAGCTCCCTGTCTCTGAGTCTGTGACTCTTTAGCGTTGAGCACGTGGAGCTCCCTGTCTCTGAGTCTGTGACTCTTCAGCACTGAGCACATGGAGCTCCCTGTCTCTGAGTCTGTGACTCTTCAGCTCTGAGCACATGGAGCTCCCTGTCTGTGAGACTCTGACTCTTCAGCACTGAGCACATGGAGCTCCCTGTCTCTGAGTCTGTGACTCTTTAGCGTTGAGCACTGCTAGAAATGTGCCTCTCTATCTGCACAACTGTCCGCTGAGTTTCAATCTCCAGGCTGCTCAGTCCTTCTGTGCTTTTTATATTTTTGTTTTCCAAATTCATTATTGTCTATTTTTTTCACAGAAAATCCACATTTTCTTAAAGAAATTCCTGTGAGCTGAAAGCAACACCACAGATTAACTTTGTTTTCTGAGTATCCCAGAAAATTAAGTTATATATTGCTAGGAATAAATTAATTGAGAAATTAAATGAGAAATTTCTGAGAGAAAGAAATGCACTTAGCTGTGGATTTTAATAAACTCAGCACATTTTGCCAAAAAGTGTTCTTCCCAGATGTTTGCAGAGCCCTCTGCAGGCAGGATGCAGCAGGAGGGCGCTGTGAAACAATATGAAACTTCCCTTACAAATGTTTCCCATAGTAAAAGTGTAATCAAGCACTGTGAAAGCATGGTAAAGCATAGGCAAGCATTGCAAAGCACAGAGAGCTAAAGTAAAGCATATTAAAAAGCACAGCAAACCAGGGTAAACTATGATGAATGAATTGTATTATCACGGGAAGTACCATGCAAAAATACTGGGGTAAGCGTTTAGAAGGGTTTCAACAGAAGAGCGATTTAGAGCTGCCTCCTGTTGGCAGGTTTTTAAAAGCATTTTCACTGCCGTGTTTCTTTGTGTGTCTGTCCTGACACAGGGCTGAGCAGCAGAGCAGCCTGGCTCTCTAGCTGAACTCTTTAGCAGCCCTCCTCCCTCCCTGGTCAGCGAGCCCTTATGTCTGTGTTTCTGTGCCTGCCCAGCCCTGGAGGAGTGGACCTGGTCCCTGCATGCCCAGTTAACCTGAGCCAGTCCCTCGGCTGTTTTTTGTCTCATGGTCTCCCCAGCAGAGCCAGCAGGGATGCCCATCCCTTGGTTTGTGTGTCGTGTCGCAGCTGGTCTCCCCGCTCGCAGAGCGTCTGCAGAGCTGGTCTCCCCTCGCTCGCAGAGGCCGAGTCTCCCCTCAGAGCGTGGGTCTCCCCTCACCGCGCGTCTCCCCCCTCTTGCACTGGCCGCAGCGTCGCCCAGGTCTGGGCGTCTCCCTCGCTCGCGCATCGCGCGCTGGGTCTCCCCTCTCGCTCTGCGCGTCGCACCAGCGGGTCCCCTCTTGCAGCAGCGTCGCGGGCCTTGGTCCCTCCCCTCTCCTTTCTGGCCGCATTCCCCTCTCCACTCTGCACATCACACAGCGCATCCTCTGCTCTGCGCATCGCACAGCCTTGCGTCTTCTCTCGCTCCTGCGCGTCATGAAGCATAGGTCTCTGCGCTCTCGCGTCGCCCAGGCGCAGATCTCCCTCTCTTTCTCCCCTCGCTCTGCGCGTAAAGCCGCAGCGTCTCCCCTCTCGCTCTGCGGCGTCGCTGGCCAGCGTGTCCCTCTCGGCTCTCGCGTCGCACCATGGCGTCTCCCTCTCCTCTGCACATCACTGGCAGCATCTCCCTCTGCGCTCTGCAGCGTCACACAGTGCGCGTCTCCCCTCTCGCTCTGCGCATCGCACAGTGCGCGTCTCCCCTCTCAAGCTGCGTGTTGCTGGCCAGATCTCCCTCTCGTCTCGTGTTGCACAGTGCGGGTCTCCCCTCTCGCTCTGCGCGTCTGGGCGGATTCCCTCTCTCGCACTCGCTGGCGTCTCCCCTCTCACTCTGCGCGCATGCACAGCGCGTCTCCTCTGCGCTCTCTTGGCGTCGCTGTGTCTCCCTCTCGCTCTCGCGTCGCTGGCCAGCGATCTCCCCTCTCGGCTCTGCGGCGTCGCTGGCCAGCGTCCCTCACTCTGCACGCATCACTGGCGCGCATCTCCCCTCTCGCTCTGCGCGATCACACAGTCTGCGTCTCCCCTCTTGCTCTGCGCGCCAGCACAGTCGCGCGATCCCCTCGCTCTCACGTGCTGTGGCGCGTCTCCTCTCGCTCTGCGTGTTACTGTCAGGTAGTCTCAGCTCTCGCGTCGCGAAGCCCGATCCTCCCTCTACTTTTCACGCGTCCCCTCTCGCTGTGCGTCGCTGGCTGTGATCTCCCTCTCGCTCTGCAGCGTCTTTGTGTGCGTCTCCCTCTCGCTCTGCGCCTTTCGCACAGTCGCGTCTCCCCTCGCTCTCGTGTTGCACAGTGTGGTCTCCTCTCGCTCTGCGTCGCACCTCTTGCGTCTCCCTCTCACTCTGCGCATCGCACCTCCCTTCGCGTCTCCCTCTCGCTCTCGCTGCGTGTCGCACAGCGCGCGTCTCCCCTCTCGCTCTGCGTGTCGCACAGCGCGCGTCTCCCCTCTCGCTCTCTGCTGCAGGGTTCACTCCAGGGCTGTGCATCACCAATGAGCTTTCATTAAATAATGTCTTTTTTCACAAAAAATACTTATATATACAGTATATACTTTTGTAAATATATAATTTTTTTAGTATTAACATATTGTTCTGTTGTAATTTGTGTTTCCCAAAATTGAATCTGGTAGCAAAAAAATAAATAATATTTGCAAAATAATTTCCGTTGTGCCTTGATTGAGTATTTTAAGTTTATAAATGTGTGTGTGTGTGTGTGTGTGTGTGTGTGTGTGTGTGTGTGTGTGTGTGTGTGTGTGTGTGTGTGTGTTAATAGATCTCTCTTAGCTGCGCATCGTTTTTCAGTCCAGTTTTGGTTTTCACAGAGCAGAGAGGCTGTTCTTGCTATGCCTCTGCATGCTGGGTCTCAGTGGAGTTCACAGCTTCACTTTCATCTCCAGCTGGTGTTATGCAACACTTCTGAGCTCTTCACACCTCTTACAGCATTTCTGATAGCACTCATAAGGATGCTTAATCACTTTACTGAATATAAAAAATATATAACAGTTCAGTTCAATTGACTGACGACTTCAGCTTTCAAATAAAGATTGCACTATTACTGTCGAGTAGCTGAACTGTAAAAGTAATGTAAACTGGGAGGACTGGAAGTTTCCCAGCAGGACTGTGCTGTCGTTGAGCAGGGAGTGCTGTGTGTCTCAGTGACCCCAGGTAACCCCTCTCTCTGGCTGGGTTACTCCAGCACTCCCCTGCCTGTCTAACGCTGTGTTTCACGACGTGGGATGCAGTGCCACAGTAAACGTGAACATGGCCGCCCTCATCAGAGGTCTGTGTTCGAATGCTCACTGTACTCTCAGAGCCTCTGGTGGGATCCTCACTATATTTTTAGAAGTTTCCTTCCATGCGTAACCACATCCCAGAACCCGCCGATCGTCATGGAGACCGGGGGGAGAAGGGGAAGCTGTGGGTTCCGGTGCTGAGACACGCGCCAGGAAATGGATTCCGCTGAGCGAGGAGAATCACCATGACAACATGGAACCGTCAGAGTGTCGTCATGGCGAAGGGGAAGCACAGCTAGGGAACAGCAGATGATTCATATTGACGCCCAGGGTAGGGGCGCTGTGTGTGTGTAGAGCTCAGCCGAGGACTCCCTGAACCTGGTCCTGCTGGATGTTTATGGACTTTTCCTTCTGGATCAGGGCTGGGTTTATTGGTTGCTGTTATTTGTTCACTGCAAATAATCACAATAAATAACCCTGCTTGCCCCTGTCTGTGTGCACGTTTCATCCCAGTGCTGGTTTGCTTGCTGTGGAACGCTGTGCTGTGCTCTCTGCTCACTCAACACATTTCCCTGCCTGTCAGCATGTGGTTTTGCTCCAGTTCTTTGCTGTAAGCAGTTTTTTTTTGTTTAATAAAAGTTATTCTATTTTCTTGTTCTGCTATAAAAATAGCATTTCTTCCGCTCATCATCAGGTTTCATGAGGAACCAGTTGGATGCAGCCCTTTCGTTCCTCTGGGTCGCTGCATCTGTCTGCCCCGGACTGGGCGTGTCGTGCCCCCGTGCTTTACTCTGTGAAGGTGTCCCGATACCTGCTGGAAAGCAGCATGCAGTTCTGTGGAGTCCCAGCCGCCCTGTTTCACTTTGCTGTCCCAATACTTGTTGCAGGCGGGTGCAGGTCGGTGCTGGGGAAGCTGTCTGTGGTTTTCTGTGGAAAGGAAGAAATGCCCTGCAAGCAGAAACAAGAGTGTCTGTAACACTGGAAATCCCGCCAGAGCTGCTCAGCGAGAACAAACGTCTCCGTTTGCAACCTGCTGCTGTGCTGCGTCGCTTGACAACTCGTTTGTTTATCTTTAATATTTCTGTATTTTATTTCCTGCATGTTTAAGGGTTAATCAGTAGAGACCCAGTCCCTCAGCTCTAACCACTAGACACACTCTGCCTCCCTCCCAGTCCCTCAGCTCTAACCACTAGACACACTCTGCCTCCCTCCCAGTCCCTCAGCCCTAACCACTAGACACACTCTGCCTCCCTCCCAGTCCCTCAGCCCTAACCACTAGACACACTCTGCCTCCCTCCCAGTCCCTCAGCCCTGACCACTAGACCTCACTGCCTCCCTCCCAGTCCCTCAGCTCTAACCACTAGACACACTCTGCCTCCCCCCCAGTCCCTCAGCCCTAACCACTAGACCTCACTGCCTCCCTCCCAGTCCCTCAGCCCTAACCACTAGACACACTCTGCCTCCCTCCCAGTCCCTCAGCCCTAACCACTAGACACACACTGCCTCCCTCCCAGTCCCTCAGCTCTAACCACTAGACCTCACTGCCTCCCTCCCAGTCCCTCAGCTCTAACCACTAGACACACTCTGCCTCCCTCCCAGTCCCTCAGCTCTAACCATTAGACCTCACTGCCTCCCTCCCAGTCCCTCAGCTCTAAACACTAGACCTCACTGCCTCCCTCCCAGTCCCTCGACCATACTGGAACAGCGCTTCCTCTCTGTCCAAGGTCACAGCATCCCACTCCCACTCCCACTCCCACTCCCACACAGCACAGGAAGCCAACGTTTTTGTTTGGAGATGAAATCGCAGATTCATTGTTTTGTTGTGCAGAAGAAGACAAACGAGGAGGGCCTGCCTGACAGCAGGAATCAGATCAGATTAGATACAGAGAGCTTGTGAACAGTGCTGGCTTTCAGGGGAGAGGTGGAGGAGCTGACTATATATATAGCATTCGAAAAAAACATCATCACAGCAGTGAACTCAGAGAGCACTGCTGAACTGAACCACAAAACTACAGAGCACTCACTGCTGAACTGAACCACAAAACTACAGAGCACTGCTGAACTGAACCACAAAACTACAGAGCACTGCTGAACTGAACCACACAACTACAGAGCACTGCTGAACTGAACCACACAACTACAGAGCACTGCTGAACTGAACCACAAAACTACAGAGCACTGCTGAACTGAACCACAAAACTACAGAGCACTGCTGAACTGAACCACACAACTACAGAGCACTGCTGAACTGAACCACAAAACTACAGAGCACTGCTGAACTGAACCACAAAACTACAGAGCACTGCTGAACTGAACCACACTGAACCACAAAACTACAGAGCACTGCTGAACTGAACCACAAAACTACAGAGCACTGCTGAACTGAACCACAAAACTACAGAGCACTGCTGAACTGAACACACTGAACCACAAAACTACAGAGCACTGCTGAACTGAACCACAAAACTACAGAGCACTGCTGAACTGAACCACACAACTACAGAGCACTGCTGAACTGAACCACACAACTACAGAGCACTGCTGAACTGAACCACACAACTACAGAGCACTGCTGAACTGAACCACACAACTACAGAGCACTGCTGGACTGAACCACACTGAACCACAAAACTACAGAGCACTGCTGAACTGAACCACAAAACTACAGAGCACTGCTGAACTGAACCACAAAACTACAGAGCACTGCTGAACTGAACCACAAAACTACAGAGCACTGCTGAACTGAACCACAAAACTACAGAGCACTGCTGAACTGAACCACACTGAACAACAAAACTACAGAGCACTGCTGAACTGAACCACAAAACTACAGAGCACTGCTGAACTGAACCACACTGAACAACAAAACTACAGAGCACTGCTGAACTGAACCACAAAACTACAGAGCACTGCTGAACTGAACCACACAACTACAGAGCACTGCTGAACTGTCCACAAAACTAAACCAGAACTCAGGCAGGCGGAGGGGCTGCATAATCTACTTAAGATTTGTGATTAAATAAATAAATAGTTTATCAGATTCTAACTAGATACAGTGTGGAATGTCTCCAGGAGGCTTGGAGTCTGTGATTAATGTTGGGAGAAATCAAGGCAGTTTTCTTGTGACAGAGACAGAAGACCCGTGGAATGTAAGCTAGTGTAGGTTCTGGTGCATTTTTATAAAGAGTATCCTTATTAAGTGCTCAAAAAAAAAGGCAGGGTGAATTATCATTGCAGACACCGTGGGTGAAAAATACTACAAGTAATCCTCCGAGATGAGGTGCTGAAAGAGAGAGATCAGTTTAACTAACCCCTTCATTAAAGCACTAAACGTGTATCGGGTCCTTTTACTGGCGTCACAGCAAAGCGTCCCAACCCTGAGTGATCATAGCAATGCTGGAGCTCCCCCTGGTGGAGATAGGCAGCATGAGCAGACTGCAGGGTGACCATGCTCCAGATCAATACCTGCAGTGCTGCAGCCCCCTCTGGTGGAAAAGATGCAGTCCCACGGCCAGCTTCTGTTCTACATGAAAATATACAGTGCTGTCCAGCTGTCTGTTTGCTCCTTGGTTTAGACTTTATAACACCATTTATAGAAAGATACAAGGTTATGGGTCTGTGTTTTTAGTGAATAGGTTTATAAAAAGCTGTTGATAAAGATACAGGCTGAATTGACAATATAAATAAACGGTGTGTCGAGATCACTGGAAACAAATAAGAGCAACTAGTCTTGAAGAGCTGTTCTGAGCTCCCTCTGCAGGGAAACCCTGTTCATAGAGTACAGATTCTAGGGTAAATCTATTGATTATCAACCTGAAACACCACAGTCTAAACACACCTGTCTATAAAATAGCACGAGGACTTAAAGCTCTCCATAAAACCTGCATGAGTTCATCTGATTCCGAGTTACTGTATCAGTGCTCATGCAAAGCTTACATGTAACTTCGTTAGTGATTCAATTCGTCTCGACAGCTCAATTGAAAGCAATTTGGTTGCTTGTGTAAAGGTGCAGATCAGCGGTTTTATACTAAACAATCCTAATGCCTGGGCAAAGAGTCTGCTAGTTGAGAACTGTGATGATGATTCTTCCATGATGAAATCTTCAATCCCAGTATGATCCAAAAACACAGTCTCTGTGCTTGCTCCATACAATCTTCAATCCCAGTGTGGTCCTTGCAGCCTGTGGGACTCTGCCCTGTCCTGTTGGTCCCTGCAGCCTCCTGTTGGTCCCTGTTGGCAGCCTGTGGGACTCTGCCCGCTTCGTCCTGTTGGTCCTTGCAGCCTGTGGGACTCTGCCCTGCTTCGTCCTGTTGCTCCTTGCAGCCTGTGGGACTCTGCCCTGCTTCGTCCTGTTGCTCCTTGCAGCCTGTGGGACTCTGCCCTGCTTGCAGCCTGTGGGTCCTGTTGGTCCTGTTGCCTGCCTGTGGGACTCTGCCCTGCCGTCCTGTTGGTCCTTGCAGCCTGTGGGACTCTGCCCTGCTTCGTCCTGTTGGTCCTTGCAGCCTGTGGGACTCTGCCCTGCTTCGTCCTGTTGGTCCTTGCAGCCTGTGGGACTCTGCCCCTGTTGCTTGCAGCCTGTGGGACTCCTGTTGCTCCTTGCAGCCTGTGGGACTCTGCTTGGTCCTGTTGCTCCTTGCAGCCTGTGGGACTCTGCCCCGCTTCGTCCTGTTGGTCCTTGCAGCCTGTGGGACTCTGCCTCGCTTCGTCCTGTTGTTCCTTGCAGCCTGTGGGACTCTGCCCTGCTTCGTCCTGTTGCTCCTTGCAGCCTGTGGGACTCTGCCTCGCTTCGTCCTGTTGTTCCTTGCAGCCTGTGGGACTCTGCCCTGCTTCGTCCTGCAGTTGTCCTTGCTCCTTGGGATTGAGCCCTGTGGGACTCTGCCCTTTGCCGTCCTGTTGCTCCTTGCAGCCTGTGGGACTCTGCCCAGCCCGTCCTGTTGGTGTGTTCAGCCTTTGGGACTCTTTTCTGTTGGTCCTCCATTTCCTTGCAGCCTGTGGGACTCTTCCCTGCTTTATCCTGTTGGTTTTTTAAGCCTGTTGGACTTGGGCCAGTTGGGGAAAGTCCTGTTGGTCCACACAGCCTGTGGGACTGTGCCTGTATTCAAGGCTCTGCATCTCCTTGCAGCCTGTGGGACTAATAATTCGTCCTGTTAATAATAATAAGCCTGTGGGACTCTGCCCTGGCACTTTTCTAGTTCTTGTTTTAAGTTTGTCGATGCAGTCAATCAGCATTGAGTCAGTGGTTGAAGGCTCCTGTGGACTTTGCTTGAGAGCTGTGGGTTCAAAGCAGGGTGGGGAGCAAACAGCAATTGCTGTGTGTGTGTATGTTCAGCTTTTATAGCCCTTTTCTGTTGGAAGGTCCATTTCTGGTATAAATGTGAATCTGTATGTTAAAATAAGAATCATGGATTTTGTTATAAATTCCGTTGAACTTGGGCCAGTTGGGGAAAGGAAAGTGTTAAGTTTTTAAACAGTTCTGTGGTGATCTGTATTCTGTATTCAAGGCTCTGCATCTGTCTAAGGGCGTCTGTATTAAATAATAATAATAATAATAATAATAATAATAATAATGTGTGGAGAAATGGCTTCCACTGTACTGGCACTTTTCTAGTTCTTGTTTACAAGTTTGTTCAACTATTAATATACAGTGTGGTATAGTGGTTAGGGATGGACTCCTGACACTGGTGGGGTTCAATGAGGGGTGGGGACACTGTTGCTGTACCCTAGTATTATACAGGTACTTTACCTAGATTGCTCACTGGTATAAAAACCCAACTGTATAAATGGGTAATTGTATGTTAAAATAATTGATATCTTGTAACAATTATAAATCACCCTGGATAAGGGTGTCTGCTAAGAAAATAAGAATTAATGTCTTTATTTTAAACTGTTCTTTTTATGAACCCTGTACATGGTATCGGTCCCACGAATACACTGGTATTGTACCGAGGGGATGTATTATACACTGGTATTGTACCGAGGGGATGTATTATACACTGGTATTGTGTCGTGGGGATGTATTATACACTGGTATTGTGTCGTGGGGATGTATTATACACTGGTATTGTGTTGAGGGGATGTATTATACACTGGTATTGTACTGAGGGATGTATTATACACTGGTATTGTACTGAGGGGATGTATTATACACTGGTATTGTAATGAGGGGATGTATTATACACTGGTATTGTACCGAGGGGATGTATTATACACTGGTATTGTGCCTAGGGGATGTATTATACACTTGTATTGTGCCGAGGGGATGTATTATACACTGGTATTGTGCCGAGGGGATGTATTATACACTGGTATTGTGCCGAGGGATGTATTATACACTGGTATTGTACCGAGGGGATGTATTATACACTGGTATTGTAATGAGGGGATGTATTATACACTGGTATTGTAATGAGGGGATGTATTATACACTGGTATTGTACCGAGGGGATGTATTATACACTGGTATTGTAATGAGGGGATGTATTATACACTGGTATTGTAATGAGGGGATGTATTATACACTGGTATTGTAATGAGGGGATGTATTATACACTGGTATTGTAATGGGGGATGTATTATACATTGGTATTGTATGAGGGATGTATTATACACAGGTATTGTAATGAGGGAGGATACACTGGTATTGTAATGAGGGGATGTATTATACACTGGTATTGTAATGAGGGGATGTATTATACACTGGTATTGTAATGAAGGGATGTATTATACATTGGTAAAGAAGACACAGTGAGACGGAGTGGAGACAGACGCAGTGTAGAGAGCAGGAGGACACAGTGAGACGGAGTGGAGACAGACGCGGTGCAGAGAGCAGGAGGACACAGTGAGAGAGACAGGAGGGAGACAGTGGAGACGCATGTAGAGAGCAGGAGGACACAGTGAGACGGAGTGGAGACAGACGCAGTGTAGAGAGCAGGAGGACACAGTGAGACGGAGTGGAGACAGACGCAGTGTAGAGAGCAGGAGGACACAGTGAGACGGAGTGGAGACAGACGCAGTGTAGAGAGCAGGAGGACACAGTGAGACGGACTCGGGACAGAGTGGGGGTAGAAATAACAAGCCAAGACCACTCAGTCTTTTAAATCAACTTATTTTAATTCAAAACTGAAATGATGTTCATTCGCCAAGAAAAAAATATCAAGACAGTCTACCTAGTGCACACCCTGTGGAAAGGCAAAGAGGAATATAGAGTTCAGCTTGATTATCAAGAATACACCGTCCACACGAGAGAGAGAGCGAGAGAGAGAGACTTGAAAAGGACTGGGAGGGAAGAGAAGAACTCTGTAGGGATGTATCTGAACTGTCTCTGTAGTGATGTACTCTCTGCGCCCCCCCCCTCTCTCTCTCTCAGCTCAGCTCGGCAGGTTGTCAGGAGTCCAGCTGTGTCCCACGGCACCCCCTCATGGCTGCGGGGTGTATCGCAGGTACTTCTTCCCTGATGGCAGGTCCTTGGTATAAACGCCGGCAGGAAACAGCTTGGCGGCCTCGTCCTCGGGAATATTGGGAAGCACCATGCAGCTGTCACCAAGCTGTGGAGACAGGAGCGCGCGGTTAGCTCTGTGTGCATTCCCTGAAAGCAGCGCCCCACACATACTCTGCATTTCCACAAGGTGGCAGAGTGCAGGGATGGAAAGACGACTCCTACTGCACAGCAGATTCACCCATTCCAGGTTTTACTAACAGCCTGGTCAGCCACAGTGTATATAGGTAACACGCTCAGGTGTGTCTTGTTAAACTCACAGTAAAACCAGGAATGGATCAAACTGCAGTGCAACGGGAGTCTTATTTCCATCCTTGGAGTGTAATCTATACCGCGCAGCTCTCTGTGCTGCTGAAGAGATCCCGTCTCTCTCTCTCTCTCTCTCTCTCTCTCTCTCTCTCCCACCTTCCAGTCCACGGGCGTGGCCACGCGCTTCTGCGCAGTCAGCTGCAGAGAGTCCACCGTGCGCAGAATCTCGTCGAAATTGCGCCCCGTGGTGGCAGGGTAGAGAATCGACAACTTCAGCTTCTTGTCAGGGCCAATGACAAACACCTGGGGGAGATAGTTAGGACAGACAGACGCACACAGATAGACAGACGCAAAAACACACACACACACACACACACACACACACACACACAGCCAGCACGCTCTCATTTGCTTCTCTACACAGGAGGAGAGTCTACTTCCAGCCTACTCGTTCATATTCTTCAGCCTCGATCTTCATGACTGCCAAAACAGTAACGCAAGACTCCCATTGCACAGCAGTGTGATCCACTCCTAAACAGACACACCTGAGCTTGATACCTATACACTGATGTGCACTGACTCTAGTCAGGCTTGTACTAACTCCTGGAATGGGTGAAAGCGCTGTGCAGTAGGAGTCTTACTCCCATCCCTGCAGCGAGACAGCGGGTTGGGGGTCGTGTCACTCACGCAGCGAGCGGTCAGCGGAATGCCATCCTTGTCCTTCTCATCGGGGTCCAGCATTCCCAGCTGGATTGCCAGCTCCCGCTTCTCATCCGCGATGATCGGGAAAGGCAGCGTGGAGTCGGGAGCCTCTCCGTTATAGGCGACGATGTCCTGAAAAGAGGGAGGGAGAGTCAGGCAGGGACTCTTATTTTGTGTGTCTTTAGTAAGCTGCTCTGTGTGGCTGTATCATTCCCTAGAAACCTGTCGTCATGGCAACAGGGTCAACGTCCAACTGTGGAAAATACAGGCAATGGAAGTGACCTGTGCAATCCTGGGTAATGAGTAATGACTTTGTAAACACACAGCTGCAGAAGTCAGCATGCAGAGTGGAGAAGCATGGCAGGTAAACTACTGCAATACCGAGCCCACTCACCAGTGAACAGGGGGTGCGTTAAGTGAGTGAGCGGCTCAGAGCGGCTCAGTAAAAGAATCAACTTCACGCCTCGCTCAGTTCCGCTCCCGCTGAGCCACTCAGAGCCGCTCCTGAGCATTTTTCATCAGTGATCAGAGTGAGCGGACGGAATGGCCACCGGCAGGAAACAAGTGGAGATGACAGGCAGGATTGAAATACGTTTGTCAAGAACGATGAACTGGTTTCGATTTATGAAGTTATGTATTATATTGGCTAAATAAGATGGTAAAAATTGTTGTTTTCGAATTTGTATCATTTAATTTCATTTTTTTAAATGTAGAGCTGTTTTATAGTTATTAATGTATTATTATTAGGCTTGTAGTATTAATATTATTCATAATTCTCATTATTAACGTCGGTATTGCCGGTATTAAACACAGCCAGATATGAGGTTCAGTCCAAACAGAGCGCCGAACTCAGAGAGGTACAGCAGGGGACAGTAACTTCACACGGGGCCATTTCATCGACCATCACCTCAGAAACACAAACAAGCAAATCATTATTATTCTTTTCATTTTTAAAAGTCGCTCAGCGCTCTCGTGGAGCAGAGAGTTAAATCATTTAAATCTGCTCAGTGTGCTTTCTGAGCGGCTCTCACTCTGAGCGGCTCACTCACTTAACATACCCAGAGTGAGAAGTCATTTAAATCTGCTCGGTGTGCTTTCTGAGCGGCTCTCACTCTGAGAGGCTCACTTACTTAACATACCCAGAGAGTTAAATCATTTAAATCTGCTCAGTGTGCTTTCTGAGCGGCTCTCACTCTGAGCGGCTCACTTACTTAACATACCCAGAGAGTTAAATCATTTAAATCTGCTCAGTGTGCTTTCTGAGAGGCGTCTCTCACTCTGGCTCACTCACTTAACATACCCAGAGTGTGAAATCATTTAAATCTGCTCAGTGTGCTTTCAGAGCGTCCTCACTCTGAGCGGCTCACTTACTTAACATACCCAGAGTGAGAAGTCATTTAAATCTGCTCAGTGTGCTTTCAGAGCGTCCTCACTCTGAGCGGCTCACTTACTTAACATACCCAGAGTGTGAAGTCATTTAAATCTGCTCGGTGTGCTTTCAGGCGCGCTCTCACTCTGAGCGGCTCACTTACTTAACATACCCAGAGTGTGAAGTCATTTAAATCTGCGGGGTGTGCTTTCCAGTCAATGGGGCTGAATTCCATTCTGAAATACCCAAGCTGACATGTTAAATTTCTTTCCTTCTTTGATGACTTGTGTTTTTGGGGGTGGGGGAGGCGTTATGTGAAGTCATTTTTGTCAGTATTTTGTTTGTAATTTCTGTATTAGTTTCTGGTGCATGTACATCATTTAAAATGGTGTGTTTCTCCTTTCAGGCTCTCACTCTGAGAGGCTCACTCCCTAACTTGCCCAGGCCAGGTGGTCCTGCACGCTGTCGATGGACAGGCGATCATCTTCAGGCTCACTTGCAAACTCTCCCGACAGCAGGTGTGAAGTCATTTAACCCTGCTCTGTGGTGCACACAGGGGTGAAGTCTCTGAGGCTCAGAGAACAGGATACCCAGGTGCAACACATTTAAATCTGCAGGTGTGAGACTTTCAGAGCGTCACACACACTGAGAGGCTGGTTACTTAACATACACACACACAGAAGTCATTTAAATCTGCTCAGTGTGCTTTCTGGAGGAGACATGAGAGGCTCACACACACCCAGGTGTGAGAGTCATTTAACAGGAGTGAGACACACACTCACTCTGAGAGGCTCACAGACACACACCCAGGTGAGAAGTCATTTAAACACACAGAAGTGAGACTTTTCACACACTCACTCTGAGACGGCTCACTTACTTAACACCCAGAGTGAGAAGACATTTAAATCTGCACAGTGTGGGAGCGAGCTCTCACTCTGAGAGGCTCACACAGGCACATAGTGGTTTATTTAAAACTGGGGTGGGATAGAAAGTTCTCATTCGTCCTGCAGCCAGTCCTGGGTTCAGAACTCCCCTTGTTCAGGTGTATTACTGAAATGCCCAGAGTGCCAGGAGTTTGAACAGTCAGCCTCCTGCTAAATGTGCTCTGAATGAATTGATCATTTAAATCTGCCTCACCTGTGAGTGACTGTTAGGAGCTGTTCATGCAGCTGGAATGGAAAGACAAAATGTTCAGTGTTTTTTCAGGGGCTGCTCAAACTCCTGGATACTGAATCATCTCAATCACTTTAAATCTGATCGGTGTTCAGAGACCTAGGGCTGGTGTGTTTCTGAAGGCTGCTGTTCTGTAAAGTTGACACAGTGGTCTGTGCAGCGCTGTGCATCAGCAGAGACAGTCACACTAACCAGCCAGACAGGAGACAATAGCCCCATTGCATTTAAATCTGCCTCGGTGTGCCTCTCAGCTGTCTAACACTGACAGCTGCCTACTTAACATACCCAGGTCAGAATAATTTTGAATCTGCTCAGGACAAACACAGCCCCTCCTGATCTGGGACTGCTTACAATCAAACAAACAGAGTGTGTGTCATTTAAATCTGCTCGTGCAGGGCAGGAGGCACTGCCCTGAGAACAGCACTGGAGCAGATAGCTGCAAAGGCGACAAATACAATACAAGCTACTAGCTACAGATACTGAACAGGGCTACTTAACATAAGACTCCCATTGCACAGCAGTGTGCTTTCTATTCCTGGTTTTACTAGAGTTTAATAAGACACAGAAGTCTTTTAAATGCTGCTGGGGCTGATCAAGCTGGTAGTAAAACCTGGAATGGGTGACTCTGCTCTGCAATAGGAGTCTTATTCCCTGGTGAACACTTCATGAACTGATAAGAAGTCATTTATGTTTCTTGTTCATTTCTGGTTTATTGATGGTTAAGATTTTAGACTTCATGAGAAGCATTTTAAATTCCCGAGACACAAAACGGTCTTTTCTGCTCCGAGTCAACAGTTCATTAAAGTGGTTCGGCAGCGTGTGCCTGGCCTGAGCTGTTCTCATATTGAATTACTTGGAGCTGATGAAAGGCTTCCAGGACAATCAGTTTCAGTCACTGACACTGAATCTCCTCTGAGGCTCCACAGCCCGGGATCTCCTGTCTCCTGCTCAGCAGCTCTGTATCGAGGCTGTGGAGTCTGACCCAGGTGCCCACCCATTTAAATCTGCTCAGTGTGCTTTCAGGCACACACCTGAGAGGCCCTCACTTACTTAACATACCCACCTGAGCTTTTATTATACTGCTCAATCTTTGCCCTAGAGAACTTCTCTTTACCTCTGTAAAGAGAATTTAAATCCACAGAGTCACAGATCAACTCGCTGGGACTTAACACCCAGAGTCTGCAGGTCCCAGTCTGGTGTCAATGCTAGGGCTGAATTCCATTCTGAAATCAAGCTAATGTTCGATTTCTTTCCTTCTTTCATGACTTGTGTTTTTTGGGGGGGCGTTATACACTTTGTCAGTATTTGTTTCAAATTTCTTGTAGGTTACTGCATCTACATCATGAACCTGTTTCTCCTTTCAGGAAGTGTCAGCTACAAACCTGCTGCAGGCCTGTGACCCTTAGAAAAACATGGCAAAGTGGAATAAACAGAGAGGTCTCTCCAAAAGCATAGGGAAGCATTGTGGTGCACAGAGGGGTCTGAAGTCTCGAGGGTGGAAGGATACCCCACCTGCAACACACACAGGTCTGGAGAAAGCACAGGGAAGCACACACACACACACACAGGTCTGAGAAGCAAACACACACAGAAGGAAGACATACGCACACAAAGGAGTGAGAGGTCTGCACACACACACACACACAAGCAGTGAGACACACACACAGAGAGGTCTGAGTAAAGCTTGAGACACACACAGGCACATAGTGGTTTAAATAACAGAGCAGGGATAGAAAGTTCCATTGGGCAGCCAGTTGGGTTCAGAACTCCCCTTGTTCAGGTGTATTACTGAAATCAACAGGAGCCAGGAGTTTGAACAAGCCTCACAGAGAGGTCTGAATGAACTGATCACCATTGAATGAGCCTCACCTGTGAGGTGACTGAGCTGTTCATGCAGCTGGAATGGAAGAGACAATAGGTTTAACAGGGGTCTGCTCAAACTCATGGATACTGAATCATCTCAATCACTTCCTTGATGATAGTTCAGAGACCTAGGGCTGGTGTGTTTCAGAGAGGTCTGTTCTGTAAAGTTGACACAGTGGTCAAAAGCGCTGTGCATCAGCAGAGACAGTCACACTAACCAGCCAGACAGGAGACAAGGTCTGCAGGGCCAGCTGCCTCGTGCCTCTCAGCTGTGTAACACTGACAGCTGCCTGAGGTCTGGTAAGAATAATCCCTGAACAAGCAGGACAAACACAGCCCCTCCTGATCATGGGACTGCTTACAATCAAACAAACAGAGACCCTGTGTTGCAGGGGCAGGAGGCAGGCCCTGAGAACAGCACTGGAGGGAAGCTGCAAAGGGCGACAAATACAATACAAGCTACTAGCTACAGATACTGAACAGGGCTGGGAATAAACTCCCATTGGGAAGCAGTTTGATCTATTCCTGGTTTTACTAGGAGTTTAATAAGACACACCCGAGCTTGTTACCTATGCACACTGGGGCTGATAAAGCTGGTAGGAAACCTGGAATGGGTGACTCTGGTCTGCAATGAGTCTTATTCCCTGGTGAAACTTCATGAACTGAAAGCACATTGATGTTTCTTGTTCATTTCTGGTTTATTGATAAAGATTTTAGACTTCATGAAAGCATAGGGAAGCATTCCCGAGACACAAAAGAGGTCTTTTTCTGCTCGAGTCAGAGCATTTCATTAAAGTGGTTGGTAAAGCATGGCCTGAGAGCTGTTCTCATATTGAATTACTGGAGCTGATGAAAGGCTTCCAGGACAATCGTCACTGACACTGAATCTCCTCGAGGCTCCACAGCCCCGGGATCTCCTGTCTCCTGCTCAGCAGCTCTCTGTAAAGCTGTGGAGTCTAGGAAGCGCCCCACCCACCACAGAGACACACACCTCGCCCTGCCCTGCAGAGTCCACCTGCTTTTATTATACTACAATACGCCCTAGAGAACTTCTCTTTACCTCTGTAAAGAGAACTTAACCACACGGAGTCACAGATCAACCGCACAGGAAGACAAACGAGTCTGTGTCCCAGTCTGGTGTCTAACTAGGGCTGGAGGAACACTGTTAATAAAAGCTCTTCTTTGGTCACAAAGATTACTTTGTATACACCGCAGTAACTTCAAACCACTTGCAGGTTACTGATCTGCAACGTAACCTGTTAACTCCAAGTGTCAGCTACAAACCTGCTGCACTGTGACCCTTAGAAAAAGCATAGCAAAGTGGAATAAAGCAGAGAGAGGTCTGGTAAAGCATAGGGAAGCATTGTAAAGCACAGAGAGGTCTGGTAAAGCATAGGGAAGCATTGTAAAGCACAGAGAGGTCTGGTAAAGCATAGGGAAGCATTGTAAAGCACAGAGAGGTCTGGTAAAGCATAGGGAAGCATTGTAAAGCACAGAGTTATGGTAAAGCTTAGGGAAGCATTGTAAAAGCACAGAGAGGTCTGGTAAAGCTTAGGGAAGCATTGTAAAAGCACAGAGAGGTCTGGTAAAGCTTAGGGAAGCATTGTAAAGCACAGAGAGGTCTGGTAAAGCAAAGGGAAGCATTGTAAAGCACAGAGAGGTCTGGTAAAGCATAGGGAAGCATTGTAAAGCACAGAGAGGTCTGGTAAAGCATAGGAAGCATTGTAAAGCACAGAGGTCTGGTAAAGCAAAGGAAGCATTGTAAAAGCACAGAGAGGTCTGGTAAAAGCATAGGGAAGCATTGTAAAGCACAGAGAGGTCTGGTAAAGCATAGGGAAGCATTGTAAAAGCACAGAGAGGTCTGGTAAAGCATAGGGAAGCATTGTAAAGCACAGAGAGGTCTGGTAAAGCAAAGGAAGCATTGTAAAAAGCACAGAGAGGTCTGGTAAAGCATAGGGAAGCATTGTAAAGCACAGAGAGGTCTGGTAAAGCATAGGAAGCATTGTAAAAAGCACAGAGAGGTCTGGTAAAGCATAGGGAAGCATTGTAAAAGCACAGAGAGGTCTGGTAAAGCATAGGGAAGCATTGTAAAAAGCACAGAGGTCTGGTAAAGCATAGGGAAGCATTGTAAAAGCACAGAGAGGTCTGGTAAAGCATAGGGAAGCATTGTAAAGCACAGAGAGGTCTGGTAAAACAGGGAAGCATTGTAAAGCACAGAGAGGTCTGGTAAAGCATAGGGAAGCATTGTAAAGCACAGAGAGGTCTGGTAAAGCTTAGGGAAGCATTGTAAAAGCACAGAGAGGTCTGGTAAAGCTTAGGGAAGCATTTTGTAAAGCACAGAGAGGTCTGGTAAAGCATAGGGAAGCATTGTAAAAGCACAGAGAGGTCTGGTAAAGCATAGGAAAGCATTGTAAAGCACAGAGAGGTCTGGTAAAAGCACAGGGAAGCATTGTAAAGCACAGAGAGGTCTGGTAAAGCATAGGAAGCATTGTAAAAGCACAGAGAGGTCTGGTAAAGCATAGGGAAGCATTGTAAAGCACAGAGAGGTCTGGTAAAGCATAGGGAAACATTGTAAAAGCACAGAGGTCTGGTAAAGCATAGGGAAGCATTGTAAAGCACAGAGAGGTCTGGTAAAGCATAGGGAAGCATTGTAAAGCACAGAGAGGTCTGGTAAAGCATAGGAAGCATTGTAAAAGCACAGAGAGGTCTGGTAAAGCATAGGGAAGCATTGTAAAGCACAGAGAGGTCTGGTAAAGCATAGGGAAGCATTGTAAAAGCACAGAGAGGTCTGGTAAAGCATAGGGAAGCATTGTAAAAGCACAGAGAGGTCTGGTAAAGCATAGGGAAGCATTGTAAAGCACAGAGAGGTCTGGTAAAGCATAGGAAGCATTGTAAAAGCACAGAGAGGTGTGGTAAAGCATAGGGAAGCATTGTAAAGCACAGAGAGGTCTGGTAAAGCATAGGAAGCATTGTAAAGCACAGAGAGGTCTGGTAAAGCATAGGGAAGCATTGTAAAAGCACAGAGAGGTCTGATAAAGCATAGGGAAGCATTGTAAAAGCACAGAGAGGTCTGGTAAAGCATAGGGAAGCATTGTAAAAGCACAGAGAGGTCTGGTAAAGCTTAGGAAGCATTGTAAAGCACAGAGAGGTCTGGTAAAGCATAGGGAAGCATTGTAAAGCACAGAGAGGTCTGGTAAAGCATAGGGAAGCATTGTAAAGCACAGAGGTCTGGTAAAAGCATAGGAAGCATTGTAAAAGCACAGAGAGGTCTGGTAAAGCATAGGGAAGCATTGTAAAAGCACAGAGGTCTGGTAAAGCATAGGGAAGCATTGTAAAAGCACAGAGAGGTCTGGTAAAGCATAGGGAAGCATTGTAAAAGCACAGAGGTCTGGTAAAGCATAGGGAAGCATTGTAAAGCACAGAGAGGTCTGGTAAAAGCTTAGGGAAGCATTGTAAAGCACAGAGAGGTCTGGTAAAGCTTAGGGAAGCATTGTAAAAACACAGAGGTCTGGTAAAAGCATAGGGAAGCATAAAAAAAAGCACAGAGAGGTCTGGTAAAGCATAGGAAGCATTGTAAAGCACAGAGAGGTCTGGTAAAGCATAGGAAGCATTGTAAAGCACAGAGAGGTGTGGTAAAGCATAGGGAAGCATTGTAAAACAGAGAGGTCTGGTAAAGCATAGGGATGCATTGTAAAAGCAGAGAGGGTCTGGTAAAGCATAGGGAAGCATTGTAAAGCACAGAGAGGTCTGGTAAAAGCATAGGGAAGCATTGTAAAAGCACAGAGAGGTCTGGTAAAGCATAGGAAGCATTGTAAAGCACAGAGAGGTGTGGTAAAGCATAGGGAAGCATTGTAAAGCACAGAGAGGTCTGGTAAAGCATAGGGAAGCATTGTAAAGCACAGAGAGGTCTGGTAAAGCATAGGGAAGCATGTTAAAAAACAAATGGCAAACGAGGGTAAGCTGTGGTAAACAGAACCATTAGAAAAGCATGGCAGTGAATATGTGGAAATACTGAGGAAAACCTTCATAAGGGAACCAGAGTGTCACATTTATTACAGTGTTTTTTCTACTTCTGTTCTACATTTTAACTGCTGGGTTTATTTACTGGCAAACAATCAGGTCAGTGAGTCAGGGCAGGACCAACCCAGTTATTTCTGCCGAGTGCTGCTGAGCAGAGGGGGAGGGGGGGGAATGTTTCCACTTCCGTCCCACATTTTAAAAGGTGGAATCGACACCGTGTACAAACAACAACCCTGCTGAAACTCCTGATCATTTAATAATAATAATAATAATAATAATAATAATAATAATAATAATAATACTACCAGACTTCATTGAGGGGAGCAGTGAACGCCAGGACTGGGTTGGAATAAGTCAGTGGCCTAGCCTGGATTTTGTTTCCGGAGTGGATGGAGATTTTTTGATAATGGTTAATAACACTGGCGTAGCAAGGATTTGGTCCTTCAAATAACTAAAACCACCCCCTAGCTACACCACTGGAATAAGCTGATGGTTTGGAATGGACTGAAAGGGAACCACAAGCGAGGAGCGCTGGAGGAGAGGAGAGGAATCACTTTCAATCCTCACTTCGGACTGTGTTCTGTGTTCACTGAGTTTTTTGGTTGCAACATTAAGACCGAATGATGATGCAATCAAACATTTTAAAAACATGGAGTAATTATACAAATGAATAACACAGAAAACATTAAGACACAAGACCACCAGCAAAAAAGTACAAGCTAAAAAACACCAATTATCTACTGTGTGGAGATGCACCAGAACACAAACCAAAAACACCACTTATCTACTGTGTGGAGAGGCACCAGAACACAAACCAAAAACACCACTTATCTACTGTGTGGAGATGCACCAGAACACAAACCAAAAACACCACTTATCTACTGTGTGGAGATGCACCAGAACTCAAACCAAAAACACCACTTATCTACTGTGTGGAGATGCACCAGAACTCAAACCAAAAACACCACTTATCTACTGTGTGGAGATGCACCAGAACACAAACCAAAAACACCATTTATCTACTGTGTGTAGAGGCACCAGAACACAAACCAAAAACACCACTTATCTACTGTGTGGAGGAGGCAAAACCAGAACAGAACTCAAACCAAAAACACCACTTATCTACTGTGTGGAGAGGCACCAGAACACAAACCAAAAACCCCACTTATCTACTGTGTGGAGATGCACCAGAACTCAAACCAAAAACCCCACTTATCTACTGTGTGGAGATGCACCAGAACTCAAACCAAAAACCCCACTTATCTACTGTGGAGAGGCACCAGAACTCAAACCAAAAACACCACTTATCTACTGTGTGGAGATGCACCAGAACTCAAACCAAAAACCCCACTTATCTACTGTGTGGAGATGCACCAGAACTCAAACCAAAAACACCACTTATCTACTGTGTGGAGATGCACCAGAACTCAAACCAGCACCACTGCTGCTGGTATTTAAAAGTATTCTGCCGAAGCCAAAGAAAGACTCAAACTGGCATTTCCAAATAAAACCATACTCGGCATGTAATCATTCTCCCTCAAATTCAAAGGTGCTTTATTGGCATGACTAAAATCGGCAGTATTGCCAAAGCAGTTACAGTACATGACATGTGAAACAACAAATCGTACCAAAACAAAAAAAAGAAAACATATTATCAGTATTGCTAAAGTTTTGCACGATGAGATAGAATAATAAGTATGGAAAAATACAGAATAAATAAATAAAGCAATCATATGTTCATGGTAATTTAAATGGTAAAGGAAATATTTACAGTAACAGTAAATAATATCAATAATAACAACAGTGCAGTGAGATTTCTAACAGTAATAAAACGAATCGCAGTTAACAGCATGTGCACCCCAGTGGTCTGTCTCTCTCGTTGTATAATGCAGTCCAGCCAGGCAGCGTGTTGTGTTGTGTTGCTGCTGTGTATGCAAACGCAATCCAGGCGTGTGATCGTTCGTTTTAATTTCGAATACAAACAAGCTGAAATGCAACTTACGAATCGCCGAGAAAGTCGTGGAATTGTATCTTCCCGATGGTGGTGTCAGCCTCGAAATTGGGGAACACGTCTCCGAGCAGTACCCCCGGCATGTCTGCAGTTAAACCGGTTTAGAGGAGAGAGGGAAGACAGGCGCACCCCGCTGTGCTGAGACTGGGGCAGACAGGCGGGCCACAGCACAACTAATATGACTCAATCATGGGCGGAGACTCAGCGTGCTCGGCAAATGAGAGACAAAAATAGACTTAAAAACATGATGCAATTAAGTCTTGTTTTTCCTTGGACCCTTATTTATTTATTTATTTGTTTGTTTGTTTGTTTATTGGTTTTGTTGCAGATATCGTGTCAGATTGTTTTATTATTGCTTGGTTTCATTGGCTCATGTGAAATGTTGCGGTCAGAAAGAGGATTCTGTTTATTTCCATGTTTTTAGCGCTCGTTTGCACAATCCTATAATACATAAATAACAGTACCCCGGGGTGACTGCGTGCCTTCTCTTATAACGCTAGAAGACATCATGTCAGAACCATGCTCTGTGTGTTACCGGTGACTGCGGCGGAGTTCCCTTCAGCTCGGCCCTGGACTCGCTGTGCACAGAACTCTGTTACAGTCGAGGACTTTCCAGCCGTGTCAGTAACTGTTCAATTGAGCGGTTTATACGGGTCATGGGTGTCCAGTCAAGTGATTTGGACGGGATGGGCTGACAGAACCACATAACGACTAGCTTTGCTATTCGTACAGTCAGTACTGCATTCCTATTTGAGGGAGCGCTTGCCCTCACTTGCAATGGCGGGCGGGCCCTCACATAGTCATGTGGTTCTGCTGTGCCCCAAGCCTACCCAATGTGCCCTGCGCTTGGCTGGAACAGGAAGGTGACGCCGTGGTGTCAGTAACACGAATCTGCAGAGAGACGCGCTCACCTGGAAAGCAATGAAGTAGGATCTGGGGTTTCTGTTCTGTTACTGTGTTCCCAGCGCAGACAGGGCTGCGGTACAGCGAGCGACAGCAGGACATGCCTTCTCCCAAAGCAAAAAACAACGCCGGCCGGGCTCTGAACCGAACCCCGTCGCCGCACTTGCTGCAGAGGCAGGGTTCGGACCCGACCTCGGCCCGGCTCAGAGCCTCCGAGAGCCCGACCCGGCGGCGCGGGTCCGGCTCGGCCAGCGCCTCCGCCACCGGCCCACAGCAGCAGCTCCCGGAGGAGGACTGCATGCGGCTGAACCCGTCGTTCGCGGGGATCGCGTTGAGGTCCCTGCTCGCTATCGACCTGTGGATGTCCAAGCGGCTCGGGGTGTGTGCCGAGGAGGATTCCTCCTGGGGCAGCGTCCGGCCGCTGATGAAGATCATTGAGATCTCCGGGCACGGCATCCCCTGGATAGCGGGGACTCTGTACTGCATGTGGAAGAGCGACAGCGCCGCCGGCCAGGAGATCATGCTGAATTTGCTGTTGGGTGAGTCCCGTCCGCCTCCACAGAGCCGGCTCCTCTCTCCTCATCTCCATTCCCTGCCGATCTGCGCTCCCCTCTCCTCGCCTCCGTCCTTTCTGTGTATTCTCTAACCCGAGGCAACACCGGCGGCACGTTCCCTACCTGAGCCGCCCCCTTTCCTTCCTAAAGCAACCTTTCCTTCCTTCCATGCATCCCACCCACCATCCGTCCATCCATCCATCCATCCATCCATCCATCCGTCCATCCATCCATCCGTCCATCCATCCATCCGTCCATCCATCCATCCGTCCTCACACTACCGGCTGCTCCGTCAAAGTCCCACAGGAGACTGATGGTACTTTCTTATGTTGTGTTTTTATTGAACATTGCCTGCTACTGCTTTATTATTATTATTATTATTATTATTATTATTATTATTAATTATTATTATTACTTCTCTAATTGTAAAGCCTCTCTCCTTGCCTGTGTAAGTGGTGTGATAAAGACTAGTTTTCCTGTCCAATGGAGGAGACAGTAGTCTTCAGGATTTCATGGATGTGGGAACATGACTCAAATAGCAGAATGTATTTGGATCATTGCACGAGTTTGCATTATTCCTGGAAGTGGGTATGAAAATAGCCCAGCACTTTCTACATATAGCCACTGGTTTTATCTCCATCCCTGGCATGCCAGTTTGTGCACATCCTTGTGTGTTTATATTATGTCCTGTTGGAGACTCCTAGGATAATCTAGTAGGGCACTCTATAGAGATGCTGATCCCTGTTATACAGTTCATTTACAGAAAGGGGGGTTCATGGCAATGTGTTTCTTATGAGATGAGACAGCTTACACACCTCACTCACAGGTATAGCAATGTGTTTCCTATGAGACAGCTTACACACCACACTCACAGGTATAGCAATGTGTTTCCTATGAGATGAGACAGCTTACACACCACACTCACGGGTATAGCAATGTGTATCCTATGAGATGAGACAGCTTACACACCACACTCACAGGTATAGCAATGTGTTTCTTATGAGACAGCTTACACACCACACTCACAGGTATAGCAATGTGTTTCCTATGAGACAGCTTACACACCACACTCACAGGTATAGCAATGTGTTTTCTGTTCAGTTATTGTCTGGAAAGGGAGCAGTTTACAGAACACTACAGCACACACATCAGTTATCAGAAAAGGTGTATTTCTTGCAAGCTGTGTGATTTTAAACCATAAAGGTTTATTTATAGTATGAATCAGCAGTCCTCATGCGTTGGACTTTGTTCTGCATTGGGTTACTGTTTTGCCTTTGCTAGCATATGACCTAAAATGTTCTTGGTTGAGCAATCTATTTAGTTCCGGCTCTAGTTGGATAGACACTTCAGGTAAGATAACATGTATGTTATGAAACTAGATGTAAGCCAGGGATGGAAATAAGGCTCCTGTTGCATAGCAGTTTGATCCATTCCTGGTTTTGCTAGTTTAATGAGGCACACCAGAGCTTGTTACCTATACACACTGTGGCTGATCAAGCTCATAGTAAAACCTGGAATGGGTGAAACTGCTGTGCAATAGGAGTCTTATCATCCAGTTTTGAAACCGATTGAAATGCACCTGTTGTGATAAGTGATGTGTGTGCTGTAGTGTTCTGTATCCCTGTTCTGTAAAGCTGTGCAATGGCAGTCTTATTTCTATCCCTGGTGTAACTATTGCAGTAGGTTAGTTTGCAGGCATGATGGCTTGGCATTTACCCTCCTCCTCCCCTCCTCCTCTCTGCACAGCCCTGCTCCTGGACGTGGTTCTCGTGGGGATTGTCAAAGCGCTGGTGCGCCGACGCCGGCCCTCTCACAACCGGATGGACATGTTCGCCACCTTCTCCGTGGACCGGTACTCGTTCCCGTCGGGCCACGCCACGCGGGCGGCCATGGGGGCGCGCTTCCTGCTCACACACCTGGTGCTGGCTGCGCCGGTCCGCGTGCTGGTGCTGCTCTGGGCCGTGCTGGTCGGGCTCTCCCGGGTCATGCTGGGCCGACACAACGTCACCGACGTGGCCTTCGGATTCTTCATGGGCTATTTCCAGTACAGCCTGGTGGAGGCGCTGTGGGTCTCCACCGCCAGCTTGCAGAAGCTGCTGAGAGTCTTGGGGTGATAGGGGAGGGTTGAAGGGGAGGTATGGAAGGGAGGGGTAGGCAGGGGCACTGAGGTCAGGGGGAGAAAGGACTGGTGTAGCTGCAGGACCTGGGATGAATTGATGAGGAGAGAAGTCGGGGTAGAGGGGGACTTAGGGGAGGGGAAGGGATAAGGAAGGAAGGAAAGGGGTCTGACTTGGTAGATGAGGTGTCTGATGACCCGCACTCTGCTCCTTGCAGCACTGGACCAGCGATTCTTGTTCATTTCCCCAGGAATGTCCAGCTAGGAAGCTGGGATTTGAAAGAAAAGGGTCTCCTGAACTCTGTCTCCAGCAAGTGAGATTCACTGTCTGCTTTTATTCAAACATCTGATATTACTGAAGCTATTCTTGCTGATATACAAAGAATAATTCGAGGCGTAATTAAAAGAAAACTGCATGTACAGGCGTCCATTACCTGCTGGAAATACACTCGCAAAAGAACCTGTACAGCACTTTCTCAAGAAAAAACAGAGAAGCTGTTTGAAAAAAGAGTGGTCACAAGCGAGGGCTCTGGTAATGAGATTATTACTGTAAATGTACATTGTGTTTGATACGTTTGTGAACACTGGCTGTACCGTTTCCATAAGCACCTCCACACATTCATTGCAATGCAGCGACTTTCTCTGACGTGAGGAGTGCAAGGGCAAACGCATGAAGTTTCACTGTGCTGTGTGTGATGGGGCTCAACACCCTTACAGAACACCCCATGCTGCAAAAAGCAACTACAGATTACTCAAATTCTCCCAAAAAGCCCAAATGAATGTAAGGACCAGGCCGGCCCATGGGTGGGCACTCAAACGGAGCTACAGTGGCAGTGGGGTTGGCGTGTCTTGTTTAGTGGCAGTGGGGTCGGCATGTCTTGTTTAGTGGCAGTGGGGTCGGCGTGTCTTGTTTAGTGTCAGTGGGGTCGGCGTGTCTTGTTTAGTGTCAGTGGGTCAGTGGGGTGGGCGTGTCTTGTTTAGTGTCAGTGGGCTGGGCGTGTCTTGTTTAGCGCAGTGGGGTCGGCGTGTCTTGTTTAGTGTCAGTGGGGTTGGCGTGTCTTGTTTAGTGTCAGTGGGGTCGGCGTGTCTTGTTTAGTGTCAGTGGGGTCGGCGTGTCTTGTTTAGTGTCAGTGGGGTCGGCGTGTCTTGTTTAGTGTCAGTGGGGTCGGCGTGTCTTGCTTAGTGTCAGTGGGGTCGGCGTGTCTTGTTTAGTGTCAGTGGGGTCGGCGTGTCTTGTTTAGTGTCAGTGGGGTCGACGTGTCTTGCTTAGTGTCAGTGGGGTCGGCGTGTCTTGTTTAGTGTCAGTGGGGTTGGCGTGTCTTGTTTAGCGCAGTGGAAACCTTTTCAGGCAACTGTGGAAACAACTGCTTGTAGGTGACATTCGCAAGCCTCCCCACCTCACCAAGCTGCTCAAATGGAAAGCGTGTTTATTTTTGTTGCTCACATTTTTCACTCAAGGAAAATTCCTTGGAAATGTCAGCAACAGCAAAGTCGCTTCAGCAGCTGCTGTGTGTCGCCTCGTCCTTCCAGCCAGGGGCTGGCTCAGGAACACAGCAGTCTCGTTTCACTAAGGGGTGCTGACACCGTTTTGAGCTTGCCTCTGCTGCAGTGGCAGCTAACAGAATTGAAACTGCGCTCAGGGACACGTTTACTCCGGAGCACCGACATGCTCCAAGCACTTCCTGTTAGTTTGGCAGGGCAGGCATTAACACTGATACTTTTTTAAAATGATTTTATTTCATCAGTAAATCTCTCACTGTATTGTTTGACTACAGTCATGCCTTCATGAAGAGGAGCAGTGACAGAGTAGGACAGGCGTGGAGTCTAATGCTGACCTCGTAATACATGGGCAGGTAGCTTCTGAGGAGTAACTCATCATGCAGTAAGTGAGAGGGCCTTGTTTCTCTTTCAGTCCATTCCAGCCCAGGGCCTTGTTGAAACCAGTAATTACTTATTGAATATAGCAGTGCAGAGCCTTGTTGAAACCAGGTCCTTGTTTTGAATGGACTGAAAGAGCCACAGGTGAGTACCACTGATCCAGGGCACTGAGAAGCTGTGTAGAAGACTACCTGTCCTAAACGACCAGCTGCCTTCAGAACAAATTCGCTGGAGTGCGCTGGATGAAAGCTGTTGTGGGAGACCTCCAGTTCAGGTCCATTTCATTGCAAGACTTCATTCCAACCAATCCAACATAACTTTCTAATTCAGGAGTGTCTACGTTTGGTCCTTCTCTGTTTTAAATTGTTTAATTAAACCAATTACATCTCCATCCAGACCCTGAAGTCGTTCATTCTCTCATTTTACTGGTCAAACCTGGAGTGGAACGGCCCTCCAGGACTGGGATTGGACACCCCTGTTTTCACTGATCTTCAGCAGCAGGGTCAATTAAAATATGAAGGACCTGGTTGGAGGTCCTGCAATGGAATGGTCTGGAGGAGCTATAAGTGCCTTTCCTTGAACTGGCAGGAGAACTCTGTCATGCAGATCCAAGCATGGTAAACTACGACAGGTTTCAGATTGTCAAACTCAGCCTGGTGTTTAAAGCAAGGCGCTTCACCTCAAGTGTCTCTATAGAGATCGTAGTGAGTGTGTGGGCTAGCAGGAACTAAGACCTTCGATCGCCAGGGACCTGCTCACAGTGCCTCCCTCCCAAGCCTGCTGAGTGCAGGACACCCTGGGAATAATAGAAAAGAGCTTTGTATGTGTTTACGCTGTTCAGAATAGAATGGGAACAAAACTAACACTCACATAAAACAACTGAGATTATTTAACTCAGTCACTGTCATATAAAAAGAGAAAAAATCAATAATATCTAGATCTGTCATGCTGTCAAATCACAACGTGTAATTTGTGTAACTTTTTGTTTTGGGGTTCGGGTAGATGTGTAATGTGTTGAAATGTTCTTGTGTTTTAGGGTTAGATGTGTAATTTATTGAAATGTTTTTGTGTTTTGGGGTTAGATGTGTAATGTGTTGAAATGTTCTTGTGTTTTGGGGTTGGGGTTAGGGTTCAAACTGGCAGCTCTGCAGGAGCTCCACACTAGCACTTCCAGCCCTGGAAAGCCCCGCTCCAGTCTCCGCTCTGAACGACAGCCATGTCTCCCTGGGTTTCACCTGGTTTTAACGGGGGCTGTCTCTCTGCTAGCAAACAGATTGATACGCGCTGGCTGGGTATTCCTCTTCCCTGCCACTGTGCATGGGGTTTTGTTTTTGCTGCTTGTCATCTGACTGGCCCATCCTTGAGGCATTCACAAGTATAAAGCTTCAATCAGTTACATACATTTATTTTTGTATTGCTTTTTTTTCATTGTTGTCACTCAGTTTATACCCATTGGAAGTAATGTGCTTCCCTCGTCTCTCACTAGGTGGCATTATCAAGCACCTGGGCGCCCTCCTCTGGTGCCCTCAGGTATTTGCCAGGGAGTGTACAAGTTCTTCCCCCTCTATCAAACAAGCTAACTTGTTTATTTTATTGCCAGTAAGAATCAGAGACTGCCTTTAAACAGTGTGTTGTTTCTGAATGCTGGTCCACTCAAGTCATTAATTACACCTTGAAGGGGATGAGAACCCCACAAGCCTTCTCTTGAGCCCTTATTGGAGTTCCTGCATTGCTGCACCCTGGGGAACCCTCACTGGGGCCCAGGTGGATATCACTGCTGTACAGGTCTCTGCAATGCATGTCACGTCACTTCACCAGCTATATAAAGATAGAGCATATACAGAGTGTTCATGTATTACTTATGAGACTCTTTGAAATTGAGATTTATTCTGATGTGGCCATATTGTGATTATATTATTGTGATTATATATTTTTTTTAAATAAATATAACATGTTGATAAGTTGAACACTTGTTTTATTTTGTGACTTCTCTGGTTCTCCAAACCAGGGGCAGACCACTTTGGTCCCAGAGTGCTGTTTCCATTACAGGTTTCGCAGGCCTTAAATAAAAGTAGTCAAGTGCTTTAGGACTCAGTCAGCTGTTAAACTGGTTGGAACATAGACCTGGACTGGAGGTTGCCTCCCCTGCTGTATAACATGTAATAAAAGAGATAAAAGACAATACAGTAGTTAAGAACAATAAAACATTCCTGATTAAAGAAAGCTCAGGTATGTTAAGAGTAACACTGATAAAGAAGGCTCAGATTGGTCACAGTCTTGCAGGTATGTTAAGAGTAACACTGATAAAGAAGGCTCAGATTGGTCACAGTCTTGCAGGTATGTTAAGAGTAACACTGATAAAGAAGGCTCAGATTGGTCAGTCTTGCAGGTATGTTAAGAGTAACACTGATAAAGAAGGCTCAGATTGGTCAGTCTTGCAGGTATGCTGATAGTAACACTGATAAAGAAGGCTCAGATTGGTCAGTCTTGCAGGTATGTTAAGAGTAACTGATAAAGAAGGCTCAGATTGGTCACAGTCTTGCAGGTATGTTAAGAGTAACACTGATAAAGAAGGCTCAGATTGGTCACAGTCTTGCAGGTATGTTAAGAGTAACACTGATAAAGAAGGCTCAGATTGGTCAGTCTTGCAGGTATGTTAAGAGTAACACTGATAAAGAAGGCTCAGATTGGTCAGTCTTGCAGGTATGTTACAGTAACACTGATAAAGAAGGCTCAGATTGGTCACAGTCTTGCAGGTATGTTAAGAGTAACACTGATAAAGAAGGCTCAGATTGGTCACAGTCTTGCAGGTATGTTAAAGTAACACTGATAAAGAAGGCTCAGATTGGTCACAGTCTTGCAGGTATGTTAAGAGTAACACTGATAAAGAAGGCTCAGATTGGTCACAGTCTTGCAGGTATGCTGATAGTAACACTGATAAAGAAGGCTCAGATTGGTCACAGTCTTGCAGGTATGTTAAGAGTAACACTGATAAAGAAGGCTCAGATTGGTCACAGTCTTGCAGGTATGTTAAGAGTAACACTGATAAAGAAGGCTCAGATTGGTCACAGTCTTGCAGGTATGTTAAGAGTAACACTGATAAAGAAGGCTCAGATTGGTCACAGTCTTGCAGGTATGTTAAGAGTAACACTGATAAAGAAGGCTCAGATTGGTCAGTCTTGCAGGTATGTTAAGAGTAACACTGATAAAGAAGGCTCAGATTGGTCACAGTCTTGGAGGTATGCTGACAGTAACACTGATAAAGAAGGCTCAGATTGGTCACAGTCTTGCAGGTATGTTAAGAGTAACTGATAAAGAAGGCTCAGGTTGGTGTGACAGTCTTGCAGGTATGCTGACAGTAACACTGATAAAGAAGGCTCAGGTTGGTGTGACAGTCTTGCAGGTATGCTGACAGTAACACTGATAAAGAGTAGAAAGTCACTTTGTCAGCATATTGAACAAATAAAGGGCGCTCCAAAAATTCCCTTCAGGGAGCTGCAGATGCCCCAGGAATTTCCAGACGGTTTCACGTAAAACTCATTATTACCAGTATTTATTTTTTAATTACCAGAATTTAACAGAAGAAAGGGAAAATAGATATATAGTATTGTGACAGAGATGGAATGATCTCCTTCCCGACCTGTGAGGGCGCTGTGTAAAGGGAACAGAGTACCCTGGACTCAGATTGGTTCATTCAGGGCAGGTATGCCATCTAGAAAGGGTGAACACTGGTAACCAAAATTGAGAAGGCTAACATGTGGCATTGGATTGGAGGAGCAGTCGTTAACAGAGGGGTCATGTTGACAGTATATAAACACTGATGAATGGTTATGCTAAGAACCTAAAAGGACTGATACTGTGATTATTACCGTGAGTGTTTTGTTTGTTTTGTCTGTCTGTCTAAAATGCCTTCAAAAAGCCTCTATCACTCCCTCCTCAAAAACCTACCCTCGACCCCACCTCCCTCCAGAGCTACCGTCCTGTCTCCTCCTACCCTTCCTCTCCAAAACCCTTGAGCGGACTGACAGTCTTGCTTTCCTGTCCAACCACTCTCTGCTTGACCTCTCCAAACTGACTCCACTGAAACCGCCCTCCCTGTCTGTCACCAACTCACTTGAGTGTGCCCGAGCTTCCTCTTCCTCTGTCCTAATTCTCCTCGACCTCTCTGCTGCCTTTGACACTGTTGATCACTCTATTCTACTATCATCTCTTGCTGACCTGGGGATCTCTGGCACTGCTCTGGCCTGGTTCTCCTCCACCTCTTTGTCTTACCAGGTAACCTGGCGTGAGCAACCTCCACACCTCACCCTCTCTTAAAAGTCTTGGGTCCTCTCCTGTTCTCTCAAAAAAGATATCGCATCCTATGGTTTCTCATACCATTTCTATGCTGATGATGCTCAGATTTTCCTCTCCTTCCCACCTCTGACTCCACCATCTCCTCCCCGTATCTCTACCTGTCTGTCTGCTATTTCCTCCTGGATGCACAGCATCACCTCAAACTCAACCTCTCTAAATCTGATCCTCCTCCTCCCCTCCTCTTTCTATCTTGTTTTGGAATCTACCACTCTCTCCCTCTTCCTCCTCTTAACAGAAGAACCCTGGACCCCTGCCTCTTATTCCCAGCACATCTCCATAGCACGCACTTGCCGATTCTTCCTGAGCAACATCCAAGAATGGACCCTTCCTCACCAACTATGCTACCCAGCTCCTGGTCCAGGCCCTGGTACTCTCCCGCCTAGACTACTGCAACTCCCTCCTGGCTGGCCTCCCTGCGTCCGCCTCAGCTTTTCAGTGAACCCACACCCAGCTTCCAGCCAAACTGGAGGCAACCGGCCAGCAGAGCTGCACGGAGAGGGCATTTCGGTGCAACAGGAGTCTGAGGCTGTTTGGAGAAGCACGGTAGATTAGGCCGGGCCTGTTCAGAGGTTTTTTTTTTTTTTTTAAACTCACTTTTTAAAATAAAAAAAGAAGGATAGTTGTTAAAATAGTCACATGTTAATGATCTTCTTGTTACTTTTAAGTTTTTATTTAAAATTGACCGGAAGTGTTAATGTTGGTGTATAGATCCGTGGATTAAAGGGTCTGTGTTTGCGTGTGTTTAAAACAGAGGGATTGCACATCATGGTGCATTTAAAATATAATAAAACGGGGGGGAATTCACGTGCTGGGATTCCTGTAATTAATTAGTAATTGGTTATGCTAAGAACGGGGAAGAGGAGGAGAAACTAAATGCAAAATAGTAAAACGTAAATTATTACCGTGTTTGTTTGAGTGCACCGTTTGTTTTGTTTGTTTTGTCTGTCTTTATTTTGGCTATCTAAAATGTTTTGTATTCCATTCAAAAGCCTTAATAATCGCTGAGTGCAGCCATTGCCTCAAAAACCTGTGTTTGAATTAAAAAAAAACCCCACCTCCGGCCGTCTTTGTGACACGTGGTGTCTCCCGCCTCCAGACCAGGAGGGGTTTGATTAAAAAAAAAAAAAAAAAAAAAGGATTACTCCAAAACCCATCAAACTGCGGGCTGGTTCCTGGAGAATGCTGGCTGGAGGCCCAGGCTGTCCAACCATAGTCGTCTTGGCCCTGTGGATGATGGACTGTGAGATGGGAGGCATATCAGGAGGACACACCCCAAACACCTTGGAGGAAGGGGTGGAGTTTCTCCTGTCTACCTGGAGCAACAATAAAAGGAACAGCAGCCCAGGTAGCAGGCCCACCAGCAGAGGGTGAATGCCTGCTGTCCCCATCTCCACCAGCTGTCCTGCTGTCCCCATCTCCACCAGCAGAGGGTGAATGCCTGCTGGTTTGCCTTCCACAGCCTGTTGAGCCCGGCGTCCCACGCCTGAGTTCTACTATCGCCTGGTGGGGCCCGCTTGCCTGGTGACCTGGGGATCTCTGGCCTGGGAGGAGCCCTCTGGCCTGGTTCTCCTCCTACCTCTCCAACCACGCCTGAGTGGGACCTGGTCCTACGCCTGAGTGGGGGAGCAAGCCAGCCCACAGCCCCCACGTCTACAGCCCCTCTCAGCCCAAAGGGGGGGAGTCCCCAAGGGTCAGTCTTGGGTCCACAGCTCAAAAGGGAGGTTCTCTCTACACCCAGCCCTGGGCCCCCCGGGGGAGGCAAGTCCACAGCCCTGGGTTTCCCAAGCCACCAGCAGAGGGATTGCTGGTTCTGCCCCAAGAGCGGGGAAAGGTTTCCTCTCTTCCCTGAAAATTTTTGACTGTCCCCATCAGCCTCTATTCAGGCTGATGAGGGCAGCCTGTCTGTCTGCTGGAGCCCTCCTGCCACAGCCTCCCTCTGAGTGGCCAGCATCATCACCTCCAACTCAACCTCTCAGAGGAAATCTGACCTCCTTTCTTTCCTCCTCCTCCCCCTCCTCTGATCTCTCCTCTCTGTTCCTCTGGAATCTGCTGGTCCCACCACCAGCACTCTCTCCTCTTCTGCCTCCACCCCTCCAGGAGCAGAACCTGGAGCTCACCCTGGACCCCGCCTGGAGCATTCCCAGGATCTGCCTCTCTGCTCCTCTTGCCGATTCTTCCTGAGCAACATCCGCCAAGAAGAAGGGGGGGAGGTCTGGGACCTTCCTCACCAACTATGCTACCGGAGATCGTGGGGTCCAGGAGACCTGGTCCCACTCCCGCCTGCCGGAGACTACTGCAACTCCCCTCCTGGCTGCCGGAGATCCCTGGAGACCGTCCGCCTCAGCTTTTCTGCCGGAGATCGGGGAACCCACTTTCCCCAGCTGCAGTTTATGGGGAGGAGCAACAGGCTGTCCAGCCAAACTGGCAGGCAATGGGCCCACGGCCAGCCCGAGACTTTGGCCTGGACTGCTGGATTTTATGGGGAGGTGGCCGTTGAGCGCCTCGGTGCAACATAATGTCTGTGGCTGTTTATTATGTGTTGCTGCGTGTTAATGTTGGTGTATAGATTGGGTACGCGGGATATAAACGGGTCTGTGTTTCAGTATATTTGTATTTAGGCGGGCCTGTTCATTCAAGGTTTAATTAGTTTTTTTAAAACATTTTAGTCACTTTTTTAAAATGAGAAAAAAGAAGGATAGTTGTTTAAAATAGTCACATGTCTCTTTATTTTTAAGTGCGTGTCCTGTTTTGATCTTCTTGTTACATTTTCAGCTCATTTTTTATTTAAAATTGTGTTTTAGGGGGTTAATTAGATAACTGACTGTTTAACTGATAAGTTACAAGGATTCAGAACAGATACCAGTACAGCATAAGGATTCAGAACAGATACCAGTACAGCATAAGGATTCAGAACAGATACCAGTACAGCATAAGGATTCAGAAAAGATACCAGTACAGCATAAGGGTATTGGAACAGATACCAGTACAGCATAAGGATTCAGAACAGATACCAGTACAGCATAAGGATTCAGAACAGATACCAGTACAGCATAAGGGTATTGGAACAGATACCAGTACAGCATAAGGATATTGGAACAGATACCAGTACAGCATAAGGATATTGGAACAGATACCAGTACAGCATAAGGATTCAGAACAGATATGTACATGGGGAGTGGTTAACATGTAGAAAACAGAAAGTACTGATTAGAGGAGAAACCTCAAAATGGAGCGAGGTAACCAGTGGTGTACCACAGGGATCAGTATTAGGTCCTCTGCTCTTCCTAATCTACATTAATGATTTAGGTTCTGGTATAGTAAGCAAACTTGTTAAATTTGCAGATGACACAAAAATAGAAGTGGTAAACACTGTTGCAGCAGCAAAGGTCATTCAAAATGATCTAGACAGCATTCAGAACTGGGCAGACACATGGCAAATTACATTTAATGGAGAAAAGTGTAAGGTACTGCACGCAGGCAATAAAAATGTGCATATAAATACCATATGGGAGATACTGAAATTGAAGTAGGAATCTATGAAAAAGACCTAGGAGTTTATGTTGACTCAGAAATGTCTTCATCTAGACAATGTGGGGAAGGTATAAAAAAGGGCCAACAAGATGCTCGGATATATAGTGAAAAGTGTTGAATTGAAATCAAGGGAAGTAATGTTAAAACTTTACAATGCATTAGTAAGACCTCACCTAGAATATTGTGTTCAGTTCTGGTCACCTCGTTACAAAAAGGACATTGCTGCTCTAGAAAGAGTGCAAAGAAGCATGACCAGAATTATCCCCGGTTTAAAATGCATGCCATGTGCAGATAGGCTTAAAGAATTGAATCTATTCAGTCTTGAACAAAGAAGACGACGCAGTGATCTGATTCAAGCATTACAAATTCTAAAAGGTATTGACAATGTCGACCCAGGGGACTTTTACGACCTGAAAAAAGAACCAAGGGTCACAAATGGAGATTAGATAATGGGGCATTCAGAACTTAAACAGGAGGCACTTTTTTACACTGAGAATTGTAAGGGTCTGGAACCAACTCCCCAGTTATATTGTTGAAGCTGACACCCTGGGATCCTTCAAGAAGCTGCTTGATAAGATTCTGGGATCAATAAGCTACTAACAACCAAACAAGCAAGATGGGCCAAATGGCCTCCTCTCGTTTGTAAACTTTCATATGTTCTTATGTTCTAATTAGGGCTGTTGTACCTCTCTTGCAGTGCTGCTGGCAGAAACTCATTTGTTGGAGTAAATAAATGGAGAACGAATGACCTGCTCTATAGTTGTGCATTACATGGTAGCATTGGGAGAGCCGCTGCACTTGTGGGGGACGCCTTGCTTATTGAAACTAGTGGTAGGGCAGCAGTGTGGAGTAGTGGTTAGGGCTCTGGACTCTTGACCGGAGGGTCGTGGGTTCAATCCCAGGTGGGGGGGACACTGCTGCTGTACCCTTGAGCAAGGTACTTTACCTAGATTGCTCCAGTAAAAACCCAACTGTATAAATGGGGAATTGTATGTGAAAAATAATGTGATATCTTGTAACAATTGTAAGTCGCCCTGGATAAGGGCGTCTGCCAATAAATAAATAATAATAATAATAATAATAGTGGTGGCCAAAACAGTTTAAACAAACAAACAAACACAAACCAAGTAATACCTGCAACGCACACACTGATAAAGCCTCTGTTTGGTTTTTGCACACACTGATAAAGCCTCTGTTTGGTTTTTGCACACACTGATAAAGCCTCTCTTTGGTTTTTGCACACACTGATAGAGCCTCTCTTTGGTTTTTGCACACACTGATAAAGCCTCTCTGGTTTTTGCACACACTGATAGAGCCTCTCTTTGGTTTTTGCACACACTGATAAAGCCTCTGTTTGGTTTTTGCACACACTGATAAAGCCTCTCTTTGGTTTTTGCACACACTGATAAAGCCTCTCTTTGGTTTCTGCACACACTGATAAAGCCTCTCTTTGGTTTTTGCACACACTGATAAAGCCTCTCTTTGGTTTTTAACCTTTAGCCTACTTGGCAGTCGAGTGTTCCAGTGGATGTCAGTGATTTCTTATTAACCAACTCAAGTGGAAACAAACAGAATTAATCAAACAGGATTTCAAAGTTCAATCCTCTCTAAATTCAGGGTTAAGCCAAATACCAGTGATCTAGGAGGGGAGGGGAGGGCTGTCAGCCGCCTCAGTCCAGTAACACAACCCTCAGAGACAGAGAGCATTTAGACCAACCACTTACACAATTCTGGATTCATCATAATATTCACATGCATAGCTGGGATATTCTCATTCTACATGTGCAAAACTGTTTTAAGTTTATTTTTAATTTATTTTTTAATTACTTCTTGTATTGAAGAAATTAATTATGTTACCTTTTTTCTTTTATTTAGAGAACACTAGACGTTTATTTGTCTTGCGGTGTGAGATGCTTTTAATCTCACACCTGATCCCTCTACCCTGTTCTAGTTAAAATGGAGGTCTGAGACTGCAATACAAACCTTTCACCCAGTCATTGGCAAACAGGAAGGTTGTATAACACTTGGTTAGGACTTTGTTCTCATCACGTTAACTTCTGTACTGTGCATAAGACTAGGAAGAGCTTTGCAAAGATCTTGCAGTGTGTGCCTGAGACTGAAACGGAGCAGGTAATGACAGCTGAAAAAACCTTGTGCTGTAACTAGTAAAGTTGCTACTGATGTTTATATAAATATTGCTATGTGTTTTCTCGGGTGGGATGTATTGGATAAGGGTGTGTGTTAGCCGTCGATGTGTGAAGTGCATATCAATGTGCAGTAAGCGCCCCTCTCCCTCTTCCCCATGGCAGCGGCAGTGAGATGGGGCGGCGGATAGCTGTGATCGGGGCTGGAGCCACGGGGCTCACCTGTATTAAGAGCTGTTTGGACGAGGGGCTGGAGCCGGTCTGCTTCGAACGCAGCAAGGACATCGGGGGGCTCTGGAGGTTCAAGGTGAGGGGGTGCTTTTAATTCTTTCTGATTCTGCTTGTTCCTTTAAAGAGAGCCCATATCACAAAACCTCACGTCAACTCTGCAGAGTCTTTGTCCCACATGTAACAGGCAGTGTTGTGTGATGCACTGCTGTTACAGATTCTATCCCGTCGATGAGAGGAGGTTAAAAGCTCTAAAACCATGAATGCAGAGAAGACTGGCTCTTTTGCATTGTGGTTAAGACACTTGCTTGCAGGGCGCTGGATCACACACAGCCTGTCTTGTTACACACAGATGCTTTCATCAAGTCCAAAAAAACATGACCTGTACAAATGAGTTTCTTGCTGCCAGGGAATAATGTAAGCCTCGATTGTAAGTGGCTTGCACAAACGATGCATCGTGTGTCTAATTTAGGCTCCAGTTTGTCCAGGTAAGATCAAATTACTGTACAGGCTGGAATGCATCAGACTGCTAAGCAATGTGTCTCAGATAATTCCCTGGATTTCTCAAAGGCAGATGAGTGTTTTTGAGCAAATTTTTCTCAAACTTACAGCATCATGATAAAAATATTATCTTAAATTTGACCCTGGACCTATTTTTTTTCAGCATTTCTTTGCTAATAGCCCCCCCACCCCTCACTCCCAATCTTTCAAGCTCAAGCACGTTGAGATGTCCTGGTTTTGTTCAGCATTGTACAGGCAGGTTTTATTTGAATATGTTACAAGTATACGAGTCATCTGGGTTTTACAAACATATATACGTAGAGATCTTCTGTTTCGCTCATTCCACAGCTCATTAGGAGCCCAGTGTACCGTACAGTGTGTGAACAGCACACAGTTTGCACTACCCTTTCAGTCAGCTGTATAATTGTGTCTCTCGTTTGCAGGAGGAAGCGGAGGCTGAGCGAGCCAGTATCTACCGCTCTGTCATCATCAACACCTCCAAAGAGATGATGTGCTACAGCGACTTCCCCATTCCTGATCACTTTCCCAACTACATGCACAACTCCCGCATCCTGGAATACTTCCGCATGTACGCCCAGCACTTTGACCTGACGCGCACGTTCGCTTCCAGGTCAGTGTCGTTCCTTGCCCTGTCGCTCTGTGAAAACGACTGCACTGTGTAAATCTGCTTACTGACTGTTTCCTTTCCCCTGTGTGTGTGTGTGTGTCAGACCGCAGTGCGCAGTGTGAAGAAGCGTCCGGATTTCTCCCTCTCGGGACAGTGGGAGGTGGTGAGTGTGAGCAGTGCGGGGCAGGAGCAATCAGAAACCTTCGACGGGGTGATGGTCTGCACTGGACACCACACCCACCCCCACATGCCTCTGCACGACTTCCCAGGTAGGGACTCCCACACAAGTGCTGTGTGCAAGACGGGTAACATTGAGGGGCTGAACTGGACTCTGGGGTAACAGCAACATTGTCTATTGATAATGGGGTTAATGTACATTAATACAACAGTACACTGGCACCGGCACACAACAACAGGTCACTCTTTTACTCTATTTCAATTCTATTGCTTTGCATTTATATAGCACCTTTCATACCACCATACTAAAATACAAATAAAACAATTGAAGAAAACAAGAAATGAATAAGAATGAACAATAAAACCCAAAACAATCACAAAAATAAATAAATCAAAGAGATACAAACAATTATGTTTGTAAGTCAAGTTAAAAAGGCTATAAAAGTAAGTCTTTAATATTGACATAAAAATATTGCCAAAGGCAGCATCTCTAATAGAAAAGGGCAATGAGTTCCACAATCTGGAGACCTGAATTTAATCACGCTTTCTTCACGCCCTCTAGGGATCGAGAAGTTCGGAGGGCAGTATTTCCACAGTCGGGATTATAAGAGTCCCCAAGAATTCCAGGGGAAGAGGGTCCTGGTGATCGGGATTGGGAATTCGGGAGGCGACATTGCTGTGGAGATGAGTGGAGTCGCAGAGCAGGTGGGCCCCAGCAATGCACACAAATAAACAACCGAACAGAGACGTCAGTTTGTTTCTTCAGCTAGAGTTCAGAAGCACCATGACCAGCCCACGGTTCAAACGCTCTTCATGCACCCTTTAGAAAAGTGAGCCTAATGACAGAACACAGCTGAGTAACGAACGTTCAGAGAGTGTAAGTCAGGATCTCAATCCTCTGCAGGTGTTCTTGAGCACGAGGCGAGGCTCCTGGGTGCTGAATCGTGTCTCAGATAACGGGTTCCCTCGAGATATGATGTACGGCACGCGCGTCACGGCCCTGCTGAGGAAATACCTGCCTTCCAGCCTCCTGAACTGGATCGGGGAGAGGAAGATCAACACCCGCTTTGACCACAGTCTGTACGGACTCCAGCCCGAGCACAGGTAATATCCAGGCATGGCTCCTGAAGGGACCAGGTGAACAGTAAGACCCTGAAGAGATCACCATGTTTTCTCCCTCCCTCACAGGCTCTTCAGCCAGCATCCCATGGTGAACGACGATCTCCCAAACCGCATCCTCTCAGGGAGGGTTCAGGTCAAACCCAACGTGAGCGAGTTCAGGAGTGCGAGCGTCGTGTTCCAGGACGGGAGCGTGGAGGACAGAATTGACGTGGTGGTCTTCGCCACGGGATACACCTCTCCTTCCCTTCCTCGACGACTCTGTCCTCGCCTGCGGCCGACAACCAGGTGTCTCTGTACAAGCACACGTGTTCCCTCCTGCCCTGGGCGCCCCACACTGGCTGTCATTGGACTCATCCAGCCTCTAGGAGCCATTATGCCCATCTCGGAGCTGCAGGCGCGGTGGGCAACGCGGGTCTTTGCAGGTAGGAGCCGGTGACTGAAGCTTGCAAATTAACAGTGGATTGCTGGGATGGGGTTGAGATGGGGTTTAGATGGTTAGAGGTTTTGGGCATGACAGATGCACTGAACACTTTTAAAAAATTAGAATTTTTTCTACATCTGTCTTGGCCTGAAATGTAATGGTGTGCAGTCAGTCCAAGTAAATGCTTAACACGGCAGAATTTAGATTTTCTGTGCACATGTCATTGTCTTATAGTTGTGGAGTCATATGACAGTTTTGGAATGTCGGTCCAAAGCAGCCATACTTAAATGGAAACAAGAAAATCGTATTGCTGTCTTTTAACATGACATGGACTGCGTAATTATATTACATTTGTTTCTTATCTTTAAATGAGCAGTCTATCTTTTGAAGTTTATTTAAAGATTAAGAGTATTCCAGATACATAGCTGTATATGTGCAAAGTCTTGGTTCAGTTAAAAAGCTCTACAAATATTACTGGTGAAGACTGCTTCATAAGGACAGCTGCCACGTTGATGAGGGAGGGAGACGGTACAGTAGCTGAGAGCTGTGGTGGTGGTGTGCGGCGGCAGGCTGGTGTCGGGGGGGTATTGTTTTACCCTGTCTCTGTCTTCTACTCTCTTCTCAGAATTACAAAAGCTGCCACCGGAGAAAACTATGCTGAAGGACATTGAGAATAAGAAAAAGGCGATGGCCAAAAGGTACAGATACAAAAACATATCATCTGATATATATATATATACAGACGTGCTCAAATTTGTTGGTACCCCTCCACAAAAAACGAAGAATGCACAATTTTCTCTGAAATAACTTGAAACTGACAAAAGTAATTGGCATCCACCATTGTTTATTCCATATTTAATAGAAATCAGACTTTGCTTTTGATTTTTATTCAACATAATATTGTAAATAATAAAACAAATGAAAATGGCATGGACAAAAATGATGGGACCGCTTAACCTAATATTTTGTTGCACAACCTTTAGAGGCAATCACTGCAATCAAACGTTTCTGTAGCTCTCAATGAGACTTCTGCACCTGTTAACAGGTAGTTTGCCCACTCTTCCTGAGCAAACTGCTCCAGCTGTCTCAGGTTTGATGGGTGCCTTCTCCAGACTGCAAGTTTCAGCTCTTTCCATAGATGTTCGATAGGATTCAGATCAGGACTCATAGAAGGCCACTTCAGAATAGTCCAATGTTTTGTTCTTATCCATTCTTGGGTGAAGTGTGTTTTGGGTCATTATCCCTTGGAGGACCCATGACCTGCGACTGAGACAGAGCTTTCTGACACTGGGCAGTGCGTTTCGCTCCAGAATGCCTTGATAGACTTGAGATTTCATTGTGCCCTGCACAGATTCAAGGCACCCTGTGCCAGGCAGCAAAGCAGCCCCAAAAAACATAACCCAGCCTCCTCCATGTTTCACTGTAGGTATGGTGTGCTTTTCTTTGAAAGCTTCATTTTTCGCCTGTGAACATAGAGCTGATGTGACTTGCCAAAAGCTCCAGTTTTGACTCATCTGTCCAAAGGACATTCTCCCAGAAGGATTGTGGCTTGTCAATATGCATTTAGCAAATTCCAGTCTGGCTTTTTATGTTTTTCTTTCAACTTGGTGAGTCCTCCTGGGTCTTCTTCCATGGAGCCCACTTTCGCTCAAAAAGCAAACGGATGGTGCGATCAGAAACTGACATTACCTTCACCTTGGAGTTCAGCTTGTATCTCTTTGGCAGTTATCCTTGGTTCTTTTCACCATCTGCTTTTATCCTTCTGTTCACTCTGGGGTCGATTTTCCTCTTCTTGCGTGTGCGCCTGGGGAGGTTGGCTACAGTTCCATGGACCTTAAACTTCTTAATAATATTTGCAACTGTTGTCACAGGAACATCAAGCTGCTAGGAGATGGTCTTGTAGCCTTTACCTTTACCATGCTCGTCTATTATTTTCTTTCTGATCTCCTCAGACAACTCTCTCCTTGCTTTCTGGTCCATGTTCAGTGTGGTGCACACAATGATACCAAACAAGCACAGTGACTACTTTTCTCCATTTAAATAGGCTGAATGACTGATTACAAGATTGGAGACATGTGTGATACTAATTAAAAAACTAATTAGTTTGAAATATCACTATAATCCAATTATTTATTATCTTTTCTAAGGGGTACCAACAAATGTGTCCAGGCCATTTTAGAATATCTTTGTAGAATAAGCAATAATTCATCTCTTTTCACAGCTTCTTTGCTTTATTCTATGACATACCAAAGGCATGCAAGTATACATGATAAAATAGCTTTTAATTTCATCACTTTTCAGGAGGAATGAAGCATTATTTCAATGAGCTGTAAGGGTACCAACAAATTTGAGCACGTCTGTATGTGTTATTTCATCTCGTGAGGGATAAAATAGTGAAAGCTGGAGGCTGCACCTTTTAAACTCTCCCCCCCCAATGCAGGTACGTGCTGTCCCAGCGCCACACCATCCAGGTGGACTATATCCCTACATGGATGAGCTGGCTGCACAGCTGGGCGTGCGCCCAGGCTGGGCTGGCTGCTGCTCAGGGATCGAGGCTGGGTCTGCAGTTGCTGTTGGGACCCTGCACCCCATACCAGTACCGCCTCTGTGGGCCGGGGCAGTGGGCTGGTGCCATCCTCACGCAGTGGGACACGTCGTCAAGCCGCTGAGAACACGCGTGCTCCCAGAAACACCCCGCCCCTCGCGGTGCCTCTGCTGCTCAAACTGTCTGCTACCTGCCTGCTGTGCACTGCAGCTTCCCTTACATCCACCGCTACCCCCCCCTTTATCCAGAACCTCCCCCTTTATCCAGAGATTTGTACCCAACTTAGGGTGACCAGATGTCCTGGTTTACAGAGACCATCCCTTTTCCCATCAAATGTCCCAGTGTCCTGAGATTTTTCCAGAAACCTTAAAGTCCCAGTTTGCAAAGGAGCCAGATAGCGCTCCTTGCGTTAATTACATAAATAATCAGCGATCATATTAATGGGTCATGCGTAATATTTTTCATATAGGTTAGTGTACTAAATTCAAAATGTGCAAAAGCAGCAGTAAAAACAGCAATCCATATGATTAGAACATGTAGTTCAACATGGCCAGGAGCTGGAAAGGGAAGGTGCCGTGGTTGTGCAGCAGACAGAGCTTGATGTTTTTTGTTAGTTTAATGTGAAAACAGTAATAGTGATAAAAGCACTATATTCAAATAAGAAGCATGCTTTAAAAAAAGTGTCGTTTTATAACTATTCTTAATCTATGTGCCCTGGTCCTGAGCTTTGAAATCTGGGGACTCTTACCCAGCTAGGCAGAAAATACAATTCAGAACTTTCCATTGTCTGGCTCCTAGTTACCGTCCTGTTACCTCACCCCTGACCCGGGACTTTGGTGACCATCAGCTGTATTTTGAATTAACAAGAGAAATTGCCAACATGAAAACATGTTGTAAAGGTGTCACATTTGTAATTGGTGTTTTGTTATAAAATGAATAAATGATTATATTTAACCTCAATCATATTGCTGTGAAAATCTCATTGTTGGTGGGTAGTTTGTTGTTTGGGTAATTGGAAAACTTCCCTTTAAACTAACTGCTATTAATTCATGAGATAAGGGTGTCTAAAAAATTGTAATGAAGATGTAATAATCCTGAATTATATGATTGCACGTATACTTTAGCCCAGGAGTTCCCAATTTTTTTTTTTTTTTACCTGAGGCCCACCTGTTCAGCTGCATTAGCCACTGCGGCCCTCTATAGCACTCCTTGGGGAAATGTCAAATTAAAAACATTTGATATGTTTAAACCTGTAACATTATAAATATACCTAATCTAAACTGTGCTTTATTCATTTGAATAAATATTGTGAAACATGGAAATCACATGGAATATGCACTGAGTGAATATGCACTTTAGTAAATAAAATAAATTGCAAAAACTGAACAGACGTTTTTCTCAAACCTTTAAATTAGATATCTTTGTATAATTGAACATTATAGAAATGCAGTTATTTTTCTTGCTCATCAAACAAGAAAGAAGTGCATGTCTCTTATTATTCCCATTCATAAATACCTGCACAGGAATCACTTTGAGTAAAACCAGTACAACTTGCACAAAATCATAACTCTTAAATCCTAATTTCTGAACACTGTGTAACTAAAACGTCCAGCCGTTACCTCATACGCCATGCACACAATACAGAAGGAAACGAGAGCCTTGCATAAGTTACTTTTTTTCGCAACTACCCTGTACACTCAAATGCAATCAAATGCAACTTGCAAAATCACATTCAGTTAGCTTGCATGCCTCCCCCCCCCCAAAATTTTTTTTTTAAAAAAAAATCGGAGCGCAGCGGCGCCACGTAACAAGACGAAAAAGTACGAAAATAAATCCATCTGCAGCGAAAACTGAATCCGTCAAAAAAACTTTTTTTTTCCCAACAAAACGTATTCTAGTGTTATTTTAAGACGACTGTGAACGAGCCAGTAATCAATAAAATAGCAGTATATCCAAACATTTTAATAAATCAATTACCGGCGTGTAACAAGACTTATCAGTTTGATTAATAACTTGATTTAATTAATATTGAAACATACATCAAAGTACTCAACGTTTTAAATGTAATTAGTCACAAAAACGTATTCATCATATCATAGGAATCAATTGAATTTTTAAATTAATCTTATCAAGTACAAAAGTTAGTATGAAAACGTTTCTACAAAAGAAAAAAAACACTCCAGCAACTCAAAACTGAGCCCGCGGTACAAATACATTCAAACTCCTGTAGCTGCCTTTTTCGTTCTTTATACTTTGTAAAACGTGCTCTTTTGTAGTGTATTCGACATATTGTAATTGTATTAATGCTGAACACGCTGTTTACATCTGCCAGTGCAGAGCGATCACATGACGTTGACACCGCCCTATTGTCAGAGCTCTCGCTCTACAGGCAGGCAATCTGTTCGCTCTGATTTGTGAATTTCTGCTTAGATTGACAGTCCGTTAATACTCCCTGCTACGCTTTATTTTTTCTAGTTACAGCTACCGCCGGCGCCTGCTTTTCACTATGAATATTAAAAAATACATAGAATGTCATTGCTCCGCGGCACACCTTTGGGTCGCCGACCACAGTTGGGAACCCGTGCTTTAGCCAACTGTACACAAGATGAAATATATAACGAGTTATTGTAACTCAGATGCCTGGAATACAAGATTATAATAAATACAGTCGAGAGCGACACCTAGTGGCGAGCCTGGCGCCCAGTCTGCTGAGACCGGAGTGTTGTCAAGGTCATACGACTACTTTGCACTCATTTTACAGTAGGTATGGGATCTGGCATGAGGGCACATACACACTGCAGGCCGGCGCATTGTCTTACCACTAAACTGCTCCTTCTCGCCGCCCGCGCCCACGCCCACGCCCACGCCCCTCTGCCCCTCTCATTCTATACGTCATTTCGCTGCCTGTTTGTTTTCCCTCGGCTGATACAGTTTCAGTACATAGTTCACGAAAACAAAACGATTGGAGACCTTTGTTCTGAATATCTACAGTGCTACCGAGGTAGCAGGTAACTTTGGCAAACTCGGCGGAATTGAATCTTGACGCTCAGAAACGACAGGTAAGATTGTATTTGCTTAGAACTATCATGCATGATGGACGCTGTTACTGTTCACGTTAACTGAAGCCCGTGGAATAAAGTATAAAGACACCCAGCAATGATCTCGTCAGCATTCAGAACTGGGCAGACACATGGCAAATTACATTTAATAGAGAAAAGTGTAAGGTACTGCACGCAGGCAATAGAAACGTGCATTATAAATATCATATGGGAGATACTGAAATTGAAGAAGGAATCTATGAAAAACACCTAGGGTTTATGTTGACTCAGAAATGTCTTCATCTAGACAATGTCGTAAGCAGACAGGCTTAAAGAATTGAATCTATTCAGTCTTGAACAAAGAAGACTACGAGCGATCTGATTCAAGCATTACAAATTCTAAAAGGTATTGACAATGTCGACCAAGGGACTTTTTTCGACCTGAAAAAAGAAACAAGGACCAGGGTCACAAATGGAGATTAGATAAAGGGACATTCAGAACAGAAAATAGGGGCAGTTTTTACACAGAGAATTGTGAGGTCTGGAACCAACTCCCAGTAATGTTGTTGAAGCTGACACCCTGGGATCCTTCAAGAAGCTGCTTGATGATTCTGGGATCAATAAGCTAATAACAACCAAACGAGCAAGATGGGCTGAATGGCCTCCTCTCGTTTGTAAACTTTCTTATGTTCTTATGTTCACACCAGCGACCCCTGTAGTCTGGCCGGGCACCTGCGGAACTTGCCTGTAAGCTGCTCAAGCTGCGTTGTCCTTATGTTTTTGTTCTTATGTTTTGCTGCAATCAATGTATCAAGCCTGTAAAGTTATGAGGAAAACGAGAGAAAATACCTTGAGAGCGTAGTGACGTGCTGACAGTGCAGCAGTTAATGGAAATGCTGTCAAGAAAGATTCAACTGAAAATCGCTTCAATGTAAAGTAAGCAGCAGACACTACAACTCTGTAATCCAATCCATATATTGGTAATGGTATCATTTCAGATGGAACACCTTTTCTTTCAGTTTTGATATTCTCATCAAAATATTGTTATGTAAAATGTCTAACCCGCAGTTGCCTAAATGGGTGACGTTTTGTGTTTAGCTTAGAAAAAAAAAAAGCTAGTGCTTTAATGGACCTTTTTATCATATTAATAAAGCATGTGCCTGAGGTCCTATATGATTACAAGACCACCATTCAGTTAACTTAAAGCCTTAATGCCCTCAACCATGTTCAGTTTTACAATATTGATCACTCAACCCTTTGTAACCCTTTCTTTTTTTTTTTGCCTATAACTTGGATTTGAAAATATAGATTACCACACTATTTCAGTGTTAAATGTGCTGATTTCAAAAGTGTGTGCAGTGTTTGAGATGCTGGTTTGCACTACCTTTGACACGGACTGTCTTCAAGATGAAACAGCGGCAGTATTTGAACCAGTAACCTCTCCCTCTTCCCCACGGCGTGACAGTGAGATGGGTCTCGGATAGCTGTGATCGGGGCGAACCCACGGGGCTCACCATGCATTAAAGCTGTTTGGACGAGGGGCTGGAGCGGTCTGCTTGGAACGCAGCAAGGACATCGGGGGGCTCTGGAGGTTCAAGGTGAGGGGTGCTTTTAATTCATTCTGATTCTGCTTGTTCCTTTAAAGAGAGCCCATATGTGGCAATGTGTGCCCCGCCCCTGTGTGCATGTGTGGGTTATATGTTGTATGTTGCGTGTGGTGTGTTAAATGTTGGTGTATAGTCATTGGTACACGGGATATAAACGGGTCTGTGTAACACACAGTATTTAAAATGTATAATTGTATTTCGCACGGATTGCACATCACTTCACGTGCATTTAAAGTATAGTATGTGAGCACGGGTTGCACAAATTATTATTATTATTATTATTATTTATTTTTAGCAGACGCCCTTATCCAGGGCGACTTAAAATTGTTACAAGATATCACATTATTTTACATACAATTACCCATTTATACAGTTGGGTTTTACTGGAGCAATTTAGGTAAAGTACCTTGCTCAAGGGTACAGCAGCAGTGTCCCCTACCAGGGATTGAACCCACAAACCTCCGGTCAAGAGTCCAGAGCCCTAACCACTGCGCCCACACTGTTGCCATTCACGTGCTGGGATTCAAGTGAATAATTAATTAGTAATTGAATCCCAGCACAACAGTATATATAGACACATTTTCATTTACTCGGGGTTGGTTGTTGGAGTGGAGAACGGTGAGAGAGAGAGGAGAAAAGAAAGAAAGAAAGAAAGAAAGAAAGATCGTAACGTTTGTTTTTTGCTTTACTCACCGTGTTTGTTTGTCTCCGTGCAACCGTTTGTTCAGTGTTAGTTCGTTTTGTTTATATATTTATTTTTCGGCGCAAGTGCCGTGTCCTGTTTTGTGTTCTGTCTGTTTAAACCTTTTATTTCGTTTAATAAGCGCTGGTGCCACCATTGCACTCAGCATTACTCATCACCACCGTCTGTCTGTGTATTCCTTTCTGGTCTGGCGCCACCCACTCCAGCCGTCTTTGCGACACCATATCACAAAACCTCACGTCAACTCTGCAGAGTCTTTGTCCCACATGTAACAGGCAGTGTTGTGTGATGCACTGCTGTTACAGATTCTATCCCGTCGATGAGAGGAGGTTAAAAGCTCTAAAACCATGAATGCAGAAGACTGGCTCTTTTGCATTGTGGTTAAGACACTTGCTTGCAGGGGCTGGATCGCACAGCCTCTGTCTTGTTACACACAGATGCTTTCATCAAGTCCAAAAAAACATGACCTGTACAAATGAGTTTCTTGCTGCCAGGGAATAATGTAAGCCTCGACTGTAAGTGGCTTGCACAAACGATGCATCGTGTGTCTAATTTAGGCTCCAGTTTGTCCAGGTAAGATCAAATTACTGTACAGGCTGGAATGCCTCAAACTGCTATGCAATGTGTCTCAGATAATTCCCTGGATTTCTCAAAGGCAGATGTTGAGTGTTTTGAGCAGATTTTTCTCAAACTTTTTTTTCAGCATTTCTTTGACCCTAATAGCCCCACACCCCTCATCCTCCCACCCCCAATCTTTCAAGCTCAAGCACGTTGAGATGTCCTGGTTTTGTTCAGCATTGTACAGGCAGGTTTTATTTGAATATGTTACAAGTATACGAGTCATCTGGGTTTTACAAACATATATACGTAGAGATCTTCTGTTTCGCTCATTCCACAGCTCATTAGGAGCCCAGTGTACCGTACAGTGTGTGAACAGCACACAGCACTACCCTTTCCAGTCAGCTGTATAATTGTGTCTCGTTTGCAGGAGGAAGCGGAGGCTGAGCGAGCCAGTATCTACCGCTCTGTCATTATCAATACCTCCAAAGAGATGATGTGCTACAGCGACTTCCCCATTCCTGATCACTTTCCCAACTACATGCACAACTCCTGCATCCTGGAATACTTCCGCATGTACGCCCAGCACTTTGACCTGACGCGCCACGTTCGCTTCCAGGTCAGTGTGCGTTTCCCTTGCCCTGTCGCGCTCTGTGAAAACGACTGCACTGTGTAAATCTGCTTACTGACTGTTTCCTTTCCCCTGTGTGTGTGTGTGTCAGACCGCGGTGCGCAGTGTGTGAAGAAGCGTCCGGATTTCTCCTCTCGGGACAGTGGGAGGTGGTGAGTGTGAGCAGTGCGGGGCAGGAGCAATCAGAAACTGCCGACGGGTGATGGTCTGCACTGGACACCACACCACCCCCACATGCCTCTGCACGACTTCCCAGGTAGGGACTCCCACACAAGTGCTGTGTGCAAGACGGTAACATTGAGGGGCTGAACTGGACTCTGGGGTAACAGCAACATTGTCTATTGATAATGGGGTTAATGTACATTAATACAACAGTACACTGGCACCGCACACATCAACAGGTCACTCTTTTACTCTATTTCAATTCTATTGCTTTGCATTTATATAGCACCTTTCATACCACCATAATAAAATACAAAATATATATATATATTTAATTTAGTAGTCGCCAACTAGTTTTTTTGTTGTTTTCTCCCCAATTTAATAGTGTCCAATTATTTTTGTTTAGATTAGAATACGCTGACTCGGAACGGCGAAATGAACACACGCTGTCCTCCGAAGCGTGTAAATTTTTTTTTTTTACACTGCAAAAATAAAGTTACAGCGTCCGGAGGACAAAGCTCTGGGCAGCTTACAGGTAAGCCTGCAGGCGCCTGGCCAGACTAAGGGGTCGCTGGTTGCGGTGAGCCGAGAACACCCTGGCGACCTAACCCTCCCCTAAATTGTGTGCCGCCCCGCGAGCTCCAGTCTCGGTCGGCAAAGGAAAGCCTGGACAAACCGATGAGTATAGGGCGCATCCTGCAAGTGCTTTTACTGGATGCGACGAGAGCCCCTAAAAGTAAGTCTTTAATCTTGACTTAAAAATATTGCCTAAGGCAGCATCACTAAATAGAAAAGGGCAATGAGTTCCACAATCTGGAGACCTGAATTTAATCACGCTTTCTTCACGCCCTCTAGGGATCGAGAAGTTCGGAGGGCAGTATTTCCACAGTCGGGATTATAAGAGTCCCCAAGAATTCCAGGGGAAGAGGGTCCTGGTGATCGGGATTGGGAATTCAGGGAGGCTGACATTGCTGTGGAGATGAGCGGAGTCGCAGAGCAGGTGGGCCCCAGCAATGCACACAAATAAGCAACCGAACAGAGACGTCAGTTTGTTTCTTCAGCTAGAGTTCAGAAGCACCATGACCAGCCCACGGTTCAAACGCTCTTCATGCACCCTTTAGAAAAGTGAGCCTAATGACAGAACACAGCTGAGTAACGAACGTTCAGAGAGTGTAAGTCAGGATCTCAATCCTCTGCAGGTGTTCTTGAGCACGAGGCGAGGCTCCTGGGTGCTGAGTCGTGTCTCAGATAACGGGTTCCCTGTCGATATGATGTACAACACACGCATCATGGATCTGCTGAAGAAATACCTGCCTTCCAGCCTCCTGAACTGGATCGGGAGAGGAAGATCAACACCCGCTTTGACCACAGTCTGTACCGGGACTCCAGCCCGAGCACAGGTAATATCCAGGCATGGCTCCTGAAGGACCAGGTGAACAGTAAGACCCTGAAGAGATCACCATGTGTTTCCTCTCCCTCCCTCACAGGCTCTTCAGCCAGCATCCCATGGTGAACGACGATCTCCCAAACCGCATCCTCTCAGGGAGGGTTCAGGTCAAACCCAACGTGAGCGAAGTTCAGGAGTGCGGCGTCGTGTTCAGGGCGGGGCGTGGAGGACAGAATTGACGTGGTGGTCTTCGCCACGGGATACACCTTCTCCTTCCCTTCTCGTGAATCTGTCCTCGCTGTGGCCGACAACCAGGTGTCTCTGTACAAGCACGTGTTCCCTCCTGCCTTGGAGCGCCCCACACTGGCTGTCATTGGACTCATCCAGCCTCTAGGAGCCATCATGCCCATCTCGGAGCTGCAGGCGCGGTGGGCAACGCGGGTCTTTGCAGGTAGGAGCCGGTGACTGAAGCTTGCAAATTAACAGTGGATTGCTGGGATGGGGTTGAGATGGGGTTTAGATGGTTAGAGGTTTTGGGCATGACAGATGCACTGAACACTTTTAAAAAATTAGAATTTTTTCTACATCTGTCTTGGCCTGAAATGTAATGGTGTGCAGTCAGTCCAAGTAAATGCTTAACACGGCAGAATTTAGATTTTCTGTGCACATGTCATTGTCTTATAGTTGTGGAGTCATATGACAGTTTTGGAATGTCGGTCCAAAGCAGCCATACCGAAATGGAAACAAGAAAAACGTATTGCTGTATTTTAACATGACATGGACTGCGTAATTATATTACATTTGTTTCTTATCTTTAAATGAGCAGTCTATCTTTTGAAGTTTATTTAAAGATTAAGAGTATTCCAGATACATAGCTGTATATGTGCAAAGTCTTGGTTCAGTTAAAAAGCTCTACAAATATTACTGGTGAAGACTGTTTCACAAGGACAGCTGCCACGTTGATGAGGGAGGGAGACGGTACAGTAGCTGAGAGCTGTGGTGGTGGTGTGCGGCGGCAGGCTGGTGTCGGGGGGGTATTGTTTTACCCTGTCTCTGTCTTCTCTCTCTTCTCAGAATTACAAAAGCTGCCACGGAGGAGAAAACTATGCTGAAGGACATTGAGAATAAGAAAAAAGGCGATGGCAAAAGGTTAAGATACAAAACATATCATCTGATATATATATATGTGTTATTTCATCTCGTGAGGGATAAAATAGTGAAAGCTGGAGGCTGCACTGATGCGCTCTCTCTCCTCAATGCAGGTACGTGCTGTCCCAGCGCCACACCATCCAGGTGGACTATATCCCCCTACATGGATGAGCTGGCTGCACAGCTGGGCGTGCGCCCAGGCTGGGCTGGCTGCTGCTCAGGGACCCAGGCTGGGTCTGCAGTTGCTGTTGGGACCCTGCACCCCATACCAGTACCGCCTCTGTGGGCCGGGGCAGTGGGCGGGGCTCGCCGTGCCATCCTCACGCAGTGGGACCGTCGCCAAGCCGCTGAGAACACGCGTGTGCTCCGGAAACACCCGCCCCTCATGGTGCCTCTGCTGCTCAAACTGTCTGCTACCTGCCTGCTGTGCACTGCAGCTTCCCTTTACATCCACCGCTACCCCCCCCCTTTATCCAGAACCCTCCCCTTTATCCAGAGATTTGTACCCAACTTAGGGTGACCAGATGTCCTGGTTTTACAGAGACCATCCCCTTTTCCCATCAAATGTCCCAGTGTCCTGAGATTTTTCCAGAAACCTTAAAGTCCCAGTTTGCAAAGGAGCCAGATAGCGCTCCTTGCGTTATTACATAAATAATCAGCAATCATATTAATGTGTCATGAATAATATTTTTCATATAGGTTAGTGTGTACTAAATTCAAAAATCTGCAAAAGCAGCAGTAAAAACAGACAATACATTTTTTTTTTATTTTACTGTGAAAACAGTAACAGTGATAAAAGCACTATATTCAAATAAAACATGCTTTAAAAAGTGTTGTTTTATAACTATTCTTAATCTATGTGCCCCGGTCCTGAGCTTTGGAAATCTGGGGACTCTTACCCAGCTAGGCAGAAAATACAATTCAGAACTTTCCATTGTCTGCTTCAGTTACCGTCCCTGTTACCTCACCCTGACCCGGGACTTTGGTGACTGATGTAACTTAAAAAAAAGATGGTGAGTATCGATGTTTCTTAAGAAACTGCACAGACGCCATTTCTTAATCAGTGTGAAGTTTATTTCATACATGCAGGGAGTCTGGTCCCAGGTATAGGACAAACAGAATACTCGTTCTTACAATCTTTTGCATGACATTAAATACCCCTCTGTATAGATGGTCCACCTCCTCTTTCTATGACACTTAACCAATAGAAAAGGTACAACACATTATCCTGTTACCATATATTTCATTTAGTGTGAGTGTGTGTGTGTGATGTGTGTGTGTCTGTGTGTGTAGTCTAGTGTGACGACCTCTGAACTCAGTGCATTCTTCAGACCCCTGGTGCCCCAAAAAGGTCCATACATCTGGTTTTTGTCATCTTCCTTGTTCCTATCTCTCAGTTTTGCCTGAGACCCTTTGAGTCCAGTGGCATTATCTCTTATTCTCCCTGTGAACCTTTGGGTCCAACGGCAGTCCCTGGGAGCCTTTTAGCTCCTTTATGCTTTGTATTCCAAAGGTCTTAGAGCCTGGCCCCTTCTGGTCCACAGCATTGTTATCTTGTTAGCTTGCAGTCAATGTTGGACAAGAAGCTTGTAGACGCAAGGTCTCTTATCAATTGTTAGCAGTACATGCAATTTGAACCAAACAGTCTGCTATCTGCAATATTAGTCTCTTTTCAGAAAAGAACACCAGTATAGCTCTGCCAGTCCACATGCGTAGCAAACTGCTAATCAATTCTCGAGCCATGTTTTCCAACAGTGACCATCAGCTGTATTTTGAATTAACAAAGAGAAATTGCCAACATGAAAACATGTTGTAAAAGGTGTCACATTTTGTAATTGGTGTTTTGTTATAAATATGAATAAATGATTATATTTAACCTCAATCATATTGCTGTGAAAATCTCATTGTTGGTGGGTAGTTTGTTGTTTGGGTAATTGGAAAACTTCCCTTTAAACTAACTGCTATTAATTCATGAGATAAGGGTGTCTAAAAAATTGTAATGAAGATGTAATAATCCTGAATTATATGATTGCACGTATACTTTAGCCCAGGAGTTCCCAATTTTTTTTTTTTTTTTACCTGAGGCCCACCTGTTCAGCTGCATTAGCCACTCGACCCTCTATAGCACTCCTTGGGAAATGTCAAATTAAAACATTTGATATGTTTAAACCTGTAACATTATAAATATACCTAATCTAAACTGTGCTTTATTCATTTGAATAAATATTGTGAAACATGGAAATCACATGGAATATGCACTGAGTGAATATGCACTTTAGTAAATAAAATAAATTGCAAAAACTGAACAGACGTTTTTATCAAACCTTTAAATTAGGTATCTGTATAATTGAACATTATAGAAATGCAGTTATTTTTCTTGCTCATCAAACAAGAAAGAAGTGCATGTCTCTTATTATTCCCATTCATAAATACCTGCACAGGAATCACTTTGAGTAAAACCAGTACAACTTGCACAAAATCATAACTCTTAAATCCTAATTTCTGAACACTGTGTAACTAAAACGTCCAGCCGTTACCTCATACGCCATGCACACAATACAGAAGGAAACGAGAGCCTTGCATAAGTTACTTTTTTTCGCAACTACCCTGTACACTCAAATGCAATCAAATGCAACTTGCAAAATCACATTCAGTTAGCTTGCATGCCGCCCCCAATTTTTTTTAAAAAAATCGGAAAGCAAATGGCGCCCACGTAACAAGAAGAAAAATACGAAAATAAATCCATCTGCAGCGAAAACTGAATCCTAAAAAAAAAAAAAAAGAACTTTTTTTTCCCAACAAAACGTATTCTAGTGTTATTTTAAGATGACTGTGAACGAGCCAGTAACACCGTGTAACAAATTTTTTTTTTTGGTTCCTGGGTGGTAAGTGTTATTTCCTAATTGCTTATGCCTCAAAAGTATAGAAAATGGCTATTATTCACCACAAACTTTGCTTTTGTGACCAGGACAGTGATATTTTGAAATTTACCTATTTCCAATGAGAAAACAGGCGAATTTGTGTCTTTTCGTTTCATAAAGTCAGAAAAAAACAACATATGAATCCAAATTAACATGTATTTATACTAAAAGTAATACAAAAATGACTACAAAAGATTTAGAAGTGAGTAGTTTTTGAGATTTACGATTATACTGTAAATCACTTTCACGAATCAACCCCCAAATGTAGTCTCCCATCATGTTCTCGTTATACTGTCCTTGGTAGCGGCGTTCAAAGTCCAGTATATCCTGGTGGAAGCGCACCTTGCTCCTCAGTATGCTCCCATGTTCTCCTTGAATTTATCAAGATGAGCATCAAGGATATGGACTTTGAGGGACATCCTACAGCCCATTGTGCGTAGTTCTTCACCAGAGTCTCAACCAGCTCCACATAGTTTTTTCGGCCTTGTGATTGCCCAGGAAGCCCCGAACCACTGCGACAAAGCTGTTCCAAGCCGCTTTCTCCTTACTAGTGAGCTTCTTGGGGAATTCATTGCACTCCAGGATCTTTCTTTATCTGTGGTCCGGCGAAGACACCGGCTTTGACCTTTGCCTCAGACAGCTTAGGGAAGAAGTCTTGAAGGTACTTGAAGGCTGCCGACTCCTTATCTAGAGCTCTGACAAATTGTTTCATAAGGCCCAATTTGATGTGCAGTGGTGGCATCAGCACCATCCGGGGTCCCAGCCATACCATCATACTTCAAGGCCCAGCAAGGTCTTGATGCTGTTGTAATCCTCTTTGAGGTGCACCGAGTGAGCCAGGGGAAGAGACGGTACTTGTTACCATTATGGAGCAGCACGGCTTTGAGGCTCCTGGATGAGCTGTCAATGAAGGACAGTATAACGAGAACATGATGGGAGACTACATTTGGGGCTGATTCATGAAAGTGATTTACAGTATAATCGTAAATGAAAAAAAAACTACTCACTTCTAAATCTTTTGTAGTCATTTTTGTATTACTTTAGTATAAATACATGTTAATTTGGATTCATAAGTTGTTTTTTTCTGACTTTATGTGAACGAAAAGACACAAATTCGCCCGTTTTCTCATTGGAAATAGGTAAATTTCAAAATATCACTGTCCTGGTCACAAAAGCAAAGTTTGTGGTGAATAATAGCCATTTTCTATACTTTTGAGGCATAAGCAATTAGGAAATAACACTTACTACCCAGGAACAAAAATTGTGTTACATAGTGTAATCAATAAAACAGCAATATATCCAAACATTTTAATAAATCAATTACCGGCGTGTAACAAGACTTATCAGTTTGATTAATAACTTGATTTAATTAATATTGAAACATACATCAAAGTACTCAACGTTTTAAATGTAATTAGTCACAAAAACGTATTCATCATATCATAGGAATCAATTGAATTTTTAAATTAATCTTATCAAGTACAAAAGTTAGTATGAAAACGTTTCTACAAAAGAAAAAAACACTCCATCAACTCAAAACTGAGCCCGCGGTACAAATACATTCAAACTCCTGTAGCTGCCTTTTTCGTTCTTTATACTTTGTAAAACGTGCTCTTTTGTAGTGTATTCGACATATTGTAATTGTATTAATGCTGAACACGCTGTTTACATCTGCCAGTGCAGAGCGATCACATGACGTTGACACCGCCCTATTGTCAGAGCTCTCGCTCTACAGGCAGGCAATCTGTTCGCTCTGATTTGTGAATTTCTGCTTAGATTGACAGTCCGCTAATACTCCCTGCTACGCTTTATTTTTCTAGTTACAGCTACCGCCGGCGCCTGCTTTTCACTATGAATATTAAAAAAATACATAGAATGTCATTGCTCCCGCGGCACACCTTTGGGTCGCCGACCACAGTTTGGGAACCCGTGCTTTAGCCAACTGTACACAAGATGAAATATATAACGAGTTATTGTAACTCAGATGCCTGGAATACAAGATTATAATAAATACAGTCGAGAGCGACACCTAGTGGCGAGCCTGGCGCCTCCAGTCTGCTGAGACCGGAGTGTTGTCAAGGTCATACGACTACTTTGCACTCATTTTACAGTAGGTATGGGATCTGGCATGAGAGGGCACATACACACTGCAGGCCGGCGCATTGTCTTACCACTAAACTGCTCCTTCTCGCCGCCCGCGCCCACGCCCACGCCCACGCCCCCTCTGCCCTCTCTCATTCTATACGTCATTTTCGCTGCCTGTTTGTTTTCCCTCGGCTGATACAGTTTCAGTACATAGTTCACGAAAACAAAACGATTGGAGACCTTTGTTCTGAATATCTACAGTGCTACCGAGGTAGCAGGTAACTTTGGCAAACTCGGCGGAATTGAATCTTGACGCTCAGAAACGACAGGTAAGATTGTATTTGCTTAGAACTATCATGCATGATGGACGCTGTTACTGTTCACGTTAACTGAAGCCCGTGGAATAAAGTATAAAGACACCCAGCAATGATCTCGTCAGCATTCAGAACTGGGCAGACACATGGCAAATTACATTTAATAGAGAAAAGTGTAAGGTACTGCACGCAGGCAATAGAAACGTGCATTATAAATATCATATGGGAGATACTGAAATTGAAGAAGGAATCTATGAAAAACACCTAGGAGTTTATGTTGACTCAGAAATGTCTTCATCTAGACAATGTCGTATGCAGACAGGCTTAAAGAATTGAATCTATTCAGTCTTGAACAAAGAAGACTACGCAGCGATCTGATTCAAGCATTACAAATTCTAAAAGGTATTGACAATGTCGACCCAAGGGACTTTTTCGACCTGAAAAAAGAAACAAGGACCAGGGTCACAAATGGAGATTAGATAAAGGGACATTCAGAACAGAAAATAGGGGGCAGTTTTTTACACAGAGAATTGTGAGGGTCTGGAACCAACTCCCCAGTAATGTTGTTGAAGCTGCTTGATGAGATTCTGGGATCAATAAGCTAATAACTACCAAACGAGCAAGATGGGCTGAATGGCCTCCTCTCGTTTGTAAACTTTCTTATGTTCACACCAGCGACCCCTGTAGTCTGGCCGGGCACCTGCGGGCTTACCTGTAAGCTGCCCAGAGCTGCGTTGTCCTTATGTTTTTGTTCTTATGTTTTGCTGCAATCAATGTATCAAGCCTGTAAAGTTATGAGGAAAAAACGTGAGAGAAAATACCTTGAGACGTAGTGACGTGCTGACAGTGCAGCAGTTAATGGAAATGCTGTCAAGAAAGATTCAACTGAAAATCGCTTCAATGTAAAGTAAGCAGCAGACACTACAACTCTGTAATCCAATCCATATATTGGTAATGGTATCATTTCAGATGGAACACCTTTTCTTTCAGTTTTGATATTCTCATCAAAATATTGTTATGTAAAATGTCTAACCCCGCAGTTGCCTAAATGGGTGACGTTCGTGTTTAGCTTTTGGAAAAAAGAAGCTAGTGCTTTTAATGGACCTTTTTTATCATATTAATAAAGCATGTGCCTGAGGTCCTATATGATTACAAGACCACCATTCAGTTAACTTAAAGCCTTAATGCCCCTCAACCATGTTCAGTTTTACAATATTGATCACTCAACCCTTTGTAACCCTTTCTTTTTTTTTGCCTATAACTTGGTTGAAAATATAGATTACCACACTATTTCAGTGTTAAATGTGCTGATTTCAAAAGTGTGTGCAGTGTTTGAGATGCTGGTTTGCACTACCTTTGACACGGACTGTCTTCAAGATCGAAACAGCGGCAGTATTTGAACCAGTAACCTCTCCCTCTTCCCCACGGCAGCGGCAGTGAGATGGGTCGGCGGATAGCTGTGATCGGGGCCGGAGCCACGGGGCTCACCTGCATTAAGAGCTGTTTGGACGAGGGGCTGGAGCCGGTCTGCTTCGAACGCAGCAAGGACATCGGGGGGCTCTGGAGGTTCAAGGTGAGGGGGTGCTTTTAATTCATTCTGATTCTGCTTGTTCCTTTAAAGAGAGCCCATATGTGGCAATGTGCCCCGCCCCTGTGTGCATGTGTGGGTTATATGTTGTATGTTGCGTGTGGTGTGTTAAATGTTGGTGTATAGTCATTGGTACACGGGATATAAACGGGTCTGTGTAACACAAGTATTTCAAATGTATAATTGTATTTCGGCACGGGATTGCACATCACTTCACGTGCATTTAAAGTATAGTATGTGAGCACGGGGTTGCACAGAATTATTATTATTATTATTATTATTTATTTCTTAGCAGACGCCCTTATCCAGGGCGACTTAAAATTGTTACAAGATATCACATTATTTTTACATACAATTACCCATTTATACAGTTGGGTTTTTACTGGAGCAATTTAGGTAAAGTAACTTGCTCAAGGGTACAGCAGCAGTGTCCCCTACCAGGGATTGAACCCACAACCCTCCGGTCAAGAGTCCAGAGCCCTAACCACTGCGCCACACTGCTGCCATTCACGTGCTGGGATTCAAGTGAATAATTAATTAGTAATTGAATCCCAGCACAACAGTATATATAGACACATTTTCATTTACTCGGGGTTGGGTGTTCGTGAGTGGAGAACGGGTGAGAGAGAGAGGAAAGAAAGAAAGAAAGAAAGAAAGATCGTAACGTTTGTTTTGCTTTACTCACCGTGTTTGTTTGTCTCCGTGCACCGTTTGTTCAGTGTTAGTTCGTTTTGTTTATATATTTATTTTCGCGCAAGTGCCGTGTCCTGTTTTGTGTTCTGTCTGTTTAAACCTTTTATTTCGTTTAATAAACGCTGAGTGCCACCATTGCACTCAGCATTACTCATCACCACCGTCTGTCTGTGTATTCCTTTCTGGTCTGACGCCACCCACTCCAGCCGTCTTTGCGACACCATATCACAAAACCTCACGTCAACTCTGCAGAGTCTTTGTCCCACATGTAACAGGCAGTGTTGTGTGATGCACTGCTGTTACAGATTCTATCCCGTCGATGAGAGGAGGTTAAAAGCTCTAAAGCCACGAATGCAGAGAAGACTGGCTCTTTTGCATTGTGGTTAAGACACTTGCTTGCAGGGCGCTGGATCGCACACAGCCTCTGTCTTGTTACACACAGATGCTTTCATCAAGTCCAAAAAAACATGACCTGTACAAATGAGTTTCTTGCTGCCAGGGAATAATGTAAGCCTCGACTGTAAGTGGCTTGCACAAACGATGCATCGTGTGTCTAATTTAGGCTCCAGTTTGTCCAGGTAAGATCAAATTACTGTACAGGCTGGAATGCCTCAAACTGCTATGCAATGTGTCTCAGATAATTCCCTGGATTTCTCAAAGGCAGATGTTGAGTGTTTTTGAGCAGATTTTTCTCAAACTTTTTTTCAGCATTTCTTTGCTAATAGCCCCACACCCCTCATCCTCCCACCCCCAATCTTTCAAGCTCAAGCACGTTGAGATGTCCTGGTTTTGTTCAGCATTGTACAGGCAGGTTTTATTTGAATATGTTACAAGTATATGAGTCATCTGGGTTTTACAAACATATATACGTAGAGATCTTCTGTTTCGCTCATTCCACAGCTCATTAGGAGCCCAGTGTACCGTACAGTGTGTGAACAGCACACAGTTTGCACTACCCTTTCCAGTCAGCTGTATAATTGTGTCTCTCGTTTGCAGGAGGAAGCGGAGGCTGAGCGAGCCAGTATCTACCGCTCTGTCATCATCAACACCTCCAAAGAGATGATGTGCTACAGCGACTTCCCCATTCCTGATCACTTTCCCAACTACATGCACAACTCCCGCATCCTGGAATACTTCCGCATGTACGCCCAGCACTTTGACCTGACGCGCCACGTTCGCTTCCAGGTCAGTGTGCGTTTCCCTTGCCCTGTCGCGCTCTGTGAAAACGACTGCACTGTGTAAATCTGCTTACTGACTGTTTCCTTTCCCCTGTGTGTGTGTGTGTGTCAGACCGCAGTGCGCAGTGTGAAGAAGCGTCCGGATTTCTCCCTCTCGGGACAGTGGGAGGTGGTGAGTGTGAGCAGTGCGGGGCAGGAGCAATCAGAAACCTTCGACGGGGTGATGGTCTGCACTGGACACCACACCCACCCCCACATGCCTCTGCACGACTTCCCAGGTAGGGACTCCCACACAAGTGCTGTGTGCAAGACGGGTAACATTGAGGGGCTGAACTGGACTCTGGGGTAACAGCAACATTGTCTATTGATAATGGGGTTAATGTACATTAATACAACAGTACACTGGCACCGGCACACATCAACAGGTCACTCTTTTACTCTATTTCAATTCTATTGCTTTGCATTTATATAGCACCTTTCATACCACCATAATAAAATACAAATATATATATATATATTTAATTTAGTAGTCGCCAACTAGTTTTTTTGTTGTTTTCTCCCCAATTTAATAGTGTCCAATTATTTTTGTTTAGATTAGCTCACCGCTACCACCCCCACGCTGACTCGGGAACGGCGAAGACGAACACACGCTGTCCTCCGAAGCGTGTGCCGTCAGCCGACCACTTTTTTTTACACTGCAAACTCACCGTGCAGCCGCCTCAGAGTTACAGCGTCGGAGGACAACGCAGCTCTGGGCAGCTTACAGGTAAGCCTGCAGGCGCCTGGCCAGACCATAGGGGTCGCTGGTGTGCGGTGAGCCGAGAACACCCTGGCCGACCTAACCCTCCCTCCCCCCGAGCGACGCTTGGCCAATTGTGTGCCGCCCCCTGCGAGCTCCAGTCCTCGGTCGGCAAAGGAATAGCCTGGACTCAAACCGACGACGTCCAGACTATAGGGCGCATCCTGCACTCTACGCGAGTGCTTTTACTGGATGCGCCACTCGAGAGCCCCCTAAAAGTAAGTCTTTAATCTTGACTTAAAAATATTGCCTAAGGCAGCATCACTAAATAGAAAAGGGCAATGAGTTCCACAATCTGGAGACCTGAATTTAATCACGCTTTCTTTCGCCCTCTAGGGATCGAAGTTGGAGGGCAGTATTTCCACAGTCGGGATTATAAGAGTCCCCAAGAATTCCAGGGGAAGAGGGTCCTGGTGATCGGGATTGGGAATTCGGGAGGCGACATTGCTGTGGAGATGAGCGGAGTCGCAGAGCAGGTGGGCCCCAGCAATGCACACAAATAAGCAACCGAACAGAGACGTCAGTTTGTTTCTTCAGCTAGAGTTCAGAAGCACCATGACCAGCCCACGGTTCAAACGCTGTTCATGCACCCTTTAGAAAAGTGAGCCTAATGACAGAACACAGCTGAGTAACGAACGTTCAGAGAGTGTAAGTCAGGATCTCAATCCTCTGCAGGTGTTCTTGAGTACGAGGCGAGGCTCCTGGGTGCTGAGTCGTGTCTCAGATAACGGGTTCCCTGTCGATATGATGTACAACACACGCATCATGGATCTGCTGAAGAAATACCTGCCTTCCAGCCTCCTGAACTGGATCGGGGAGAGGAAGATCAACACCCGCTTTGACCACAGTCTGTACGGACTCCAGCCCGAGCACAGGTAATATCCAGGCATGGCTCCTGAAGGGACCAGGTGAACAGTAAGACCCTGAAGAGATCACCATGTGTTTCCTCTCCCTCCCTCACAGGCTCTTCAGCCAGCATCCCATGGTGAACGACGATCTCCCAAACCGCATCCTCTCAGGGAGGGTTCAGGTCAAACCCAACGTGAGCGAGTTCAGGAGTGCGAGCGTCGTGTTCCAGGACGGGAGCGTGGAGGACAGAATTGACGTGGTGGTCTTCGCCACGGGATACACCTTCTCCTTCCCCTTCCTCGACGACTCTGTCCTCGCTGCGGCCGACAACCAGGTGTCTCTGTACAAGTACGTGTTCCCTCCTGCCCTGGAGCGCCCCACACTGGCTGTCATTGGACTCATCCAGCCTCTAGGAGCCATTATGCCCATCTCGGAGCTGCAGGCGCGGTGGGCAACGCGGGTCTTTGCAGGTAGGAGCCGGTGATTGAAGCTTGCAAATTAACAGTGGATTGCTGGGATGGGGTTGAGATGGGGTTTAGATGGTTAGAGGTTTTGGGCATGACAGATGCACTGAACACTTTTAAAAAATTAGAATTTTTTCTACATCTGTCTTGGCCTGAAATGTAATGGTGTGCAGTCAGTCCAAGTAAATGCTTAACACGGCAGAATTTAGATTTTCTGTGCACATGTCATTGTCTTATAGTTGTGGAGTCATATGACAGTTTTGGAATGAAGGTCCAAAGCAGCCATACTTAAATGGAAACAAGAAAATCGTATTGCTGTATTTTAACATGACATGGACTGCGTAATTATATTACATTTGTTTCTTATCTTTAAATGAGCAGTCTATCTTTTGAAGTTTATTTAAAGATTAAGAGTATTCCAGATACATAGCTGTATATGTGCAAAGTCTTGGTTCAGTTAAAAAGCTCTACAAATATTACTGGTGAAGACTGCTTCACAAGGACAGCTGCCACGTTGATGAGGGAGGGAGACGGTACAGTAGCTGAGAGCTGTGGTGGTGGTGTGCGGCGGCAGGCTGGTGTCGGGGGGGTATTGTTTTACCCTGTCTCTGTCTTCTATTCTCTTCTCAGAATTACAAAAGCTGCCACCGGAGAAAACTATGCTGAAGGACATTGAGAATAAGAAAAAGGCGATGGCCAAAAGGTTAAGATACAAAAACATATCATCTGATATATATATATGTGTTATTTCATCTCGTGAGGGATAAAATAGTGAAAGCTGGAGGCTGCACTGATGCTCTCTCTCCCCAATGCAGGTACGTGCTGTCCCAGCGCCACACCATCCAGGTGGACTATATCCCCTACATGGATGAGCTGGCTGCACAGCTGGGCGTGCGCCCCAGGCTGGGCTGGCTGCTGCTCAGGGACCCGAGGCTGGGTCTGCAGTTGCTGTTGGGACCCTGCACCCCATACCAGTACCGCCTCTGTGGGCCGGGGCAGTGGGCCGGGGCTCGCCGTGCCATCCTCACGCAGTGGGACCGCGTCGCCAAGCCGCTGAGAACACGTGTGCTCCGGGAAACACCCCGCCCCTCCGCGGTGCCTCTGCTGCTCAAACTGTCTGCTACCTGCCTGCTGTGCACTGCAGCTTCCCTTTACATCCACCGCTACCCTCCCCCCTTTATCCAGAACCCTCCCCCCTTTATCCAGAGATTTGTACCCAACTTAGGGTGACCAGATGTCCTGGTTTTACAGGGACCATCCCCTTTTCCCATCAAATGTCCCAGTGTCCTGAGATTTTTCCAGAAACCTTAAAGTCCCAGTTTGCAAAGGAGCCAGATAGCGCTCCTTGCGTTAATTACATAAATAATCAGCAATCATATTAATGTGTCATGAATAATATTTTTCATATAGGTTAGTGTACTAAATTCAAAATCTGCAAAAGCAGCAGTAAAAACAGCAATACATTTTTTTTTTATTTTACTGTGAAAACAGTAACAGTGATAAAAGCACTATATTCAAATAAGAAGCATGCTTTAAAAAAGTGTTGTTTTATAACTATTCTTAATCTATGTGCCCCGGTCCTGAGCTTTGGAAATCTGGGGACTCTTACCCAGCTAGGCAGAAAATACAATTCAGAACTTTCCATTGTCTGCTTCAGTTACCGTCCCTGTTACCTCACCCTGACCCGGGACTTTGGTGACCATCAGCTGTATTTTGAATTAACAAAGAGAAATTGCCAACATGAAAACATGTTGTAAAAGGTGTCACATTTTGTAATTGGTGTTTTGTTATAAATATGAATAAATGATTATATTTAACCTCAATCATATTGCTGTGAAAATCTCATTGTTGGTGGGTAGTTTGTTGTTTGGGTAATTGGAAAACTTCCCTTTAAACTAACTGCTATTAATTCATGAGAAAAGGGTGTCTAAAAATAATTTAATGAAGATGTAATAATCCTGAATTATATGATTGCACGTATACGTTAGCCAACTATACACAAGATGATATATTTAACCAGGTATTGTAACGCAGATGCCTGGAATACAAGATTATAATAAATACAGTAGAGAGCGACACCTAGTGGCGAGCCTGGCGCCTCCAGTCTGCCGAGACCGGAGCTGAGAAGCAGGATCATCTAGGCAAGACTGCACAGAGGGGAGGGGGCTGTTAGTGTAGGTTACAGTAACCCACAGTGAGACACTGAATTGCTGTCCTTGAGTGACACATTGCGAGGGAGGGCTTATTGAAGAACCTTTTTGTAAAATGTGTTTAAAAGTGGAGTGATCTGGTGCATTCTGGGAGCCAGTTACAATAAGTGTGGGCTGTGACAATGTACAGATACATCTGTCCCAGTCCTACCTAAGAGCCAGTTACAATAAGTGCGGGCTGTGATACATTTAAGATCTGTCACAGTCCTACCTAAGAGCCAGCCCTAACCATTCTCCAAGAACCCGAACACAAAACCCTAACCATTCTCCTAGACCCGAACCCAAACCCTAACCATTCTCCTAGAACCCGAACACAAACCCTAACCATTCTCCTAGACCCGAACCCAAACCCAAACCATTCTCCTAGACCCGAACCCAAACCCAAACCATTCTCCTAGAACCCGAACACAAACCCTAACCATTCTCCTAGACCCGAACCCAAACCCTAACCATTCTCCTAGACCCGAACCCAAAACCTAACCCTAACCATTCTCCTAGACCCGAACCCAAACCCAAACCCTAACCATTCTCCTAGACCCGAACCCAAACCCAAACCCTAACCATTCTCCTAGACCCGAACCCAAACCCTAACCATTCTCCTAGACCCGAACCCAAACCCTAACCATTCTCCTAGACCTGAACCCAAACCCAAACCCTAACCATTCTCCTAGACCCGAACCCAAACCCTAACCATTCTCCTAGACCTGAACCCTAACCCTAACCCTAACCATTCTCCTAGACCCGAACACAAACCCTAACCATTCTCCTAGAAGCCAAACCCAAACCCTAACCATTCTCCTAGAACCCGAACCCAAACCCTAACCATTCTCCTAGACCCGAACCCAAACCCTAACCATTCTCCTAGACCTGAACCCAAACCCAAACCCTAACCATTCTCCTAGACCCGAACCCAAACCCTAACCATTCTCCTAGACCTGAACCCTAACCCTAACCCTAACCATTCTCCTAGACCCGAACACAAACCCTAACCATTCTCCTAGAAGCCAAACCCAAACCCTAACCATTCTCCTAGAACCCGAACCCAAACCCTAACCATTCTCCTAGACCCGAACCCTAACCATTCTCCTAGACCCGAACACAAACCCTAAACATTCTATGAGAACCCGAACCCTAACCATTCTCCTAGACCCGAACACAAACCCTAACCATTCTCCTAGAACCCGAACATAAACCCTAACCGAGTTGAGATCATATAAAAGTGCTGAAAGCCTTTTAGTTCGCTGCAATTCACTCAAAGATTCTTAAACAGGAATGCAACTGAGTGTCTATCACCACTCTCAGTGATGTCTGCAGAGTTTCACTCCCACTCCCATGAAGAATGTGGACAGCAAAGCAGAGAACTTCTTACATTGGGAAACATTCCTTTGGTTTGTTGTCATAATACATTACGCATTACGCGCTAATGTATTTCTACATTAAAATAAACGAAAAGGCTCAAATTATCCCTCAAAAACCAAAGATTAAATTAAGTTAAACTTACCTAGGTATGCTGGTATTGATAACTGAAGATTTTTTTTTTTTAATTAATTCATTAAAACTCAGGCGGCGACTTCACTGTCTTGAGCTGTTTCGGAGTCTGAGGTAACTAACTGACGCGCGACCGTTAAAGAAGCCGCCGCTGCACGAGGACTGCTAGCTCGCGCATGAATACACAGCAGCAGCCTTTCCGCGTGCTCGTTATTATATTATTAAACATTATAAATCGTGCATCCTCCCTCAACCACACAAAGCACTGGATTCACGAAGACACTGTTCTTGTTTTTTGTACTATTCATGCTGTATGATTTCCGCACCTCCCCGCCCTTTGTTGCTCTTACAGTGTGTCCTGCAAGTTCAGTCAAATGCAATGAAGTAGTAACACTGTTGTAAGGTATCACAAGCACGGAGGTACAAATGCTTTGAGATGCGTGTGTTTTATTAATGGTATTACGGTTTAAAAAGCAAACACACTGGTATTGCATTGTAAAAGCTGAAGGACGACCTCAAGCCCACATCTCCAGCAAACCAATCCATCCAAACACTGTTACTATGTCACATTACGCGCTAATGTATTATTTCCCCATCCGATTGCACGAAAGGCGGGATTTCCGTGTGCCGCCGCCGTGACGCGATGACGTAGCGCGTCTCTGGATTGGCGGCCTGCCATCTTTGATTCTGCTATAGGCCGCAGCGGGAGCCGCTCGGTCTCTCAGAAAGAAATAAAGAAATAATAATAATAAAGTGAAGGAAAGAAAAGAACGAAACAAAGACACGTCTCGAGAAGGAGAGGATTACCAAGCGCTTCACCTCGACAGAGAAAGGGGAAGACATTGATAAAGAGGGCGGCTGAGGAGACACTGCAGTCACTATTGTAATTCGTCCCCCTACACTCACACTCCCTCCCAAACACAAAAAGAAAGAAACAAAGGCAGACTGAGGGGTGACACCTGCCTGGACTGGGGGAGTCTTCACCACGCCGAGCGGGACAAGAAGAGGAGAGGGACCGGCAGAGAGAGGTAGCGGGCTGGGATAGGGCGGGGAGACGCGAGAAACCATCCACAACACAGACACACACACACAGTGATGGAGACTTGCCATTATCTGCGCAGAGGAGGAAAGGGGATCGCGTGAATGGACGTGGTATTATTCTTTATCGTCGCTTGGGGACTGTGTCGTGTGGGACGAGAGAGATGGTACACACTGGCTTAGAGAGAGAGACAGAAAGGAGGGTTGGGGTGGTGTGGGTTTGGTACCGGGCCGTGGCCATGTTGTCTAATGGTGTTTTTATTGTGACCCACCTGCCGTCTGGTCTTCACAAAACGGGGGCCCTGTGTGATTATCTATACTATACCGATAGCTAGGTAGCTACCGCCGCGGAACTTCGCTGGTCTATCCGCCTGCCAGGTGCTGCACACAAAGGCGAGTTTGTAATAGGCTTTGCTTGGTCACTGCATCGTTTGTCTGAAGTGGTATTTTATCCTGAGCAAATACATCGATTTTTTTTTTTTTGGTCTCGCCACCATCAGCGTGCTAAATTGTAGTTATTCGCTTTTGGTCGCTATGCTACTGCCGTAATAATGATTAAACTATGCTCACTTGTATTAGTACGGACTGTGTGTCTGTGCGTGTCGTGAGAACTGGACAGGCCGGCCTCGACTGGCGTTTATTTCAGGCCAGGCCGCAGGTGTATTTCTGCGTTTCTGGCGTGTGTGTGTGGCGTGTGAGGTGTGTTTGTGTGTGTGTGTGTGTGTGTGTGTGTGTGTGTGTTAGTTTTTACTTTCACTATCCCGGTGCTGTGGTTCCTTCTGCAGCATGTTGTTATCGGCGCTACACTGTTCCGAAGCCCCGTGTGAGTAACACACGCTGGATTTATGCTCGGCGAGTCGTGACATTACCTCTGCTTGTTTCCTCAAACGCGTGGCATGTGGAGTAGAACAGTACGTAAACATATTATTCCTACGTAGAGAAAGAAAGCTTTTAAACAAGCATAACGTTTAGTTACAGCAGGGATGGAAATAAGGATCCCTTTGCGTAGTTTATTAAGACACAGCTGAGCGTGTTGCCTCAGACAGGGTGGCTCATCAAGCTCTTTATAAAACCTGCAATGGGTGACGCTGAGCTGCTGTGGGGAGTGGGGGAGTGGGGTGGGGGGGTTACTTTACGTTTTGAAGTACTAATATGTGGGACAAATGTCTTTGGTCCGGTACAGTTCTTTATAGAACCTGCCGTTTATTAAGGTGAAATAGAAACAACAGAAATGCATGTGCATAGACAGACTGCAGTGTAATCCCTGTCCGAATGCCAGCTTTTTCTTGTGTAGATGTATAGATAAACACAAAAACACACCCGCATTTCCATGCCTACCCGGCTTTAGAAACACATGTAGGGTGGCTTCATCACATCACATGGGCTTCTTTACTTTCACACATCGTCTCCCTCCCCTCCTCCCTCAGGGACTCCAGAAACCCTAACCCTCCCCTCAGGGACTCCAGAAACCCTAACCCTCCCCCCTCAGGGACAACAGTAACTCTCCTCCTCCTCCCTCCCCCCTCCGGGACAACAGGGACTCCAGTATTGCCCTCTATGCCAGATGTGGAGGGGTCGTCTAATTGGTGTAATAGTTAAGGAGACCCCCCCCCACACACACACACACACATCTGACAGGCAGACGGCTAAAGCGGACTGTCTAGATAAAACAGTTAACAGAATCCTGTAAGTAATAATTGAATTGAAAGGCACGCTTCGTCCCAAGACTTCTGTGGTGTTTAAATGAGGCCTTTTTAAATGAGCTTGGGTTAAAGCAAGTTCAATCAGCGCTTTGAGGGTTAATCCAGTGTGGGGACAGCAGCAGCCAGTGTGTGTGGTTTGAGTTGTTCTGCTCTGTTAGCTAGCAGGAGCTAGTTAGTACAGCAATTCACTGACTGTCTTCTTTGCATTGTCTCATTACATGGTACTGTTCTGTACTTGTAATCCACCATGAATGAAAAACTTTTAAATGCATTTTTTGTATCGTTGGTATGAATAAATATACATACAAGATGTGCCTGTCGACACAATAGTCATTGGTGATGTTTTGATCTTGACTGCCCAGGATTAGAATCTGGTAACTGTTGTTGTCAGTGCCTGTGCTACAGTACAGCAGTTATCTGAATTATTCTTTCACTGGGATTCCCAATCCAGTTCTCCTGCAGTCAGTTTGGATAAACGTGCCAGCCTGTCAAGCCCCATGACTCACTTTATATTACAGACACTGTTGTATTTTGAAATGATTATTTAGACTGAAACACTTCAGTCACAGTCGCTATAACTACAGGGCCCCTCTGGTAGTGAACAGTGTGTGTTATAATTACAAAGTGCTTTCAGTTGACATGCTAGTCTGTTTTTGATACAGTATATGACCATCCAGGTGTTAACATACTGGCTCCATAGTGCAGCTGTAAGTGACTGTGATTCTACTACAGCAAATTCACAGAGTCCCAATACATGTGCCTGAAAACACAGCCTTCTGATCCCTCCAGCACTGTCCCCTGCACCTCAATACTGAGCTCCAGTGTAAACGTGTAGGTTTAAACCAGAGCGTGGTAGACAGTGTCCTTCCTCCAGCACTGTCCCCTGCACCTCAATACTGAGCTCCAGTGTAAACGTGTAGGTTCAAACCAGAGCATTGTAGACAGTGTCCTTCCTCCAGCACTGTCCCCTGCACCTCAATACTGAGCTCCCGTGTAGGTTCAAACCAGAGCATTGTAGACAGTGTCCTTCCTCCAGCACTGTCCCCTGCACCTCAATACTGAGCTCAGTGTGTAAGTGTGACAGGTTTAAACCAAACAGTGTCCTTCCTCCAGCACTGTCCCCTGCACCTCAATACTGAGCTCCAGTGTCCTGTCAGGTTCAAACCAGAGCATTGTAGACAGTGTAGGTTTAAACCTGAGAGTGTAACAGTGCGTAGGTTCAAACCAGAGCATTGTAGACAGTGTCCTTCCTCCAGCACTGTCCCCTGCACCTCAATACTGAGCTCCAGTGTAAACGTTGTAGGTTCAAACCAGAGCATTGTAGACAGTGTCCAGCACTGTCCCCTCCAATACACTGTCCCATTGTAGACAGTGTCCTTCCTCCAGCACTGTCCCCTGCACCTCAATACTGAGCTCCAGAGGTTCAAACCAGTGTAGACAGTGTCCTTCCTCCAGCACTGTCCCCTGCACCTCAATACTGAGCTCCAGTGTAAGCGTAGGTTTAAACCAGAGCGTGGTAGACAGTGTCCTTCCTCCAGCACTGTCCCCTGCACCTCAATACTGAGCTCCAGTGTAAACGTGTAGGTTTAAACCAGAGCATTGTAGACAGTGTCCTTCCTCCAGCACTGTCCCCTGAGGCTGGTAGACAGTGTCCTTCCTCCCACTGTCCCCCTGCACCTCAATACTGAGCTCCAGTGTAAGCGTGTAGGTTCAAACCAGAGCATTGTAGACAGTGTCCTTCCTCCAGCACTGTTCAAACCAGTGTAAAGCAGGTTCAAACCAGAGCATTGTAGACAGTGTCCTTCCTCCAGCACTGTCCCCTGCACCTCAATACTGAGCTCCAGTAGGTTCAAACCAGAGCAAGACAGTGTCCTTCCTCCAGCACTGGTTTAAACTGAGCTCCAGTGTAAGCGTGTAGGTTCAAACCAGAGCATTGTAGACAGTGTCCTTCCTCCAGCACTGTCCCCTGCACCTCAATACTGAGCTCCAGTGTAAACGTGTAGGTTCAAACAGTGTCCTTCCTCCAGCACTGTCCCCTGCATTGTAGACAGTGTCCTTCCTCCAGCACTGTCCCCTGCACCTCAATACTGAGCTCCAGTGTAAACGTGTAGGTTCAAAAACATTGTAGACAGTGTCCTTCCTCCAGCATGTAGGTTCAAACCAGAGCGTGGTAGACAGTGTCCTTGTCCTTCCCCTGCACCCAGTACACTGTCCCCTGTCCCCCTGCACCTCAATACTGAGCTCCAGTGTAGGTTTAAACCACGTGGTAGACAGTGTCCTTCCTCCAGGTTCAAACCAGTAAGCAGGTTTTGTAGACAGTGTCCTTCCTCCAGCACTGTCCCCTGCACCTCAGTACTGAGCTCCAGTGTAAACGTGTAGGTTCAAACCAGAGCATTGTAGACAGTGTCCTTCCTCCAGCACTGTCCCCTGCACCTCAATACTGAGCTCCAGTGTAAACGTGTAGGTTCAAACCAGAGCATTGTAGACAGTGTCCTTCCTCAAGCACTGTCCCCTGCACCTCAATACTGAGCTTATGGTGTAGGTTCAAACCAGAGCATTGAGACAGTGTCCTTCCTCCAGCACTGTCCCCTGCACCTCAATACTGAGCTGAGCTCCAGTGTAAACGTGTAGGTTCAAACCAGAGCATTGTAGACAGTGTCCTTCCTCCAGCACTGCCCCTGCACCTCAATACTGAGCTCCAGTGTAAAGCGTGTAGGTTTAAACCAGAGCGTGGTAGACAGTGTCCTTCCTCCAGCACTGTCCCCTGCACCTCAGTACTGAGCTCCAGTGTAAACGTGTAGGTTCAAACCAGAGCATTGTAGACAGTGTCCTTCCTCCAGCACTGTCCCCTGCACCTCAATACTGAGCTCCAGTGTAAACGTGTAGGTTCAAACCAGAGCATTGTAGACAGTGTCCTTCCTCCAGCACTGTCCCCTGCACCTCAGTACTGAGCTCCAGTGTAAGGTAGGTTCAAACCAGAGCATTGTAGACAGTGTCCTTCCTCCAGCACTGTCCCCTGCACCTCAATACTGAGCTCCAGTGTAAACGTGTAGGTTCAAACCAGTGCGGTCATGGTGTGAGTTAAGGAGAGTCTGTATAGAAGTTATAAGTGCGCCATGTGCTTCATTCTAGACAGTGGCCTTCCTCCTGCACTAGTAGGAGCTGTAGCCATAGCAACCGGTAATGGTCTGCTGGGTTCATTTAATTTTGCTTTTACAGGAAGGTTTCAGCGAATCTGTGGCTGGATCTGTTTCACTTCGCTGTAAATTAGAAACGATTAATAGAGTGAACCTTTTGTGTGTGAAGTGAATGTCCGTTTAAAAAATAAAAAAAAAAAAAAAAAAAAAACGCTTTGTATTTATTTCAAATGTTGTATTTGTTTTCAAACGGTAGGGAGCCTTCTCAGTGAGGCGTGTAGGGCTTGTCTCTGTGCTGCAGAGGAGAGGTCTCAGTGAGGAGTGTAGGGCTTTTCTGTGCTGCAGAGGAGAGGTCTCAGTGAGGAGTGAGTAAGCCTTGCTGTCTGTGGCTGCAGAGGAGAGGTCTCAGTGAGGAGTGAGGGCTTGCTGTCTCTGCTGCAGAGGAGAGGTCTCGGTGAGGAGTGTAGGGCTTGTCTCTGTGCTGCAGAGGAGAGGTCTCAGTGAGGAGTGTAGGGCTTTTCTGTGCTGCAGAGGAGAGGTCTCAGTGAGGAGTGAGGGCTTTTCTGTGCTGCAGAGGAGAGGTCTCGGTGAGGAGTGAGGGCTTGCTGTCTCTCTGGCTGTAGAGGAGAGGTCTCGGTGAGGAGTGAGGGCTTGTCTGTGCTGCAGAGGAGAGGTCTCAGTGAGGAGTGAGGGCTTGTCTGTGCTGCAGAGGAGAGGTCTCGGTGAGGAGTGAGGGCTTGCTGTCTCTGTGCTGTAGAGGAGAGGTCTCAGTGAGGAGGAGGGCTCGTCTGTGCTGCAGAGGAGAGGTCTTGAGGAGTGAGGGCTCGTCTGTGCTGCAGAGGAGAGGTCTCGGTGAGGAGTGAGGGCTTGCTGTCTCTGTGCTGTAGAGGAGAGGTCTCAGTGAGGAGTGAGGGCTTGTCTGTGCTGCAGAGGAGAGGTCTCAGTGAGGAGGAGGGCTTGCTGTCTCTGTGCTATAGAGGAGAGGTCTCAGTGAGGAGTGAGGGCTTGTCTGTGCTGCAGAGGAGAGGTCTCAGTGAGGAGTGAGGGCTTGCTGTCTCTCTGGCTGTAGAGGAGAGGTCTCGGTGAGGAGTGAGGGCTTGTCTGTGCTGCAGAGGAGAGGTCTCAGTGAGGAGTGAGGGCTTGTCTGTCTCAGTGAGGAGTGAGGGCTTGCTGTCTCTGTGCTGTAGAGGAGAGGTCTCAGTGAGGAGTGAGGGCTTGTCTGTGCTGCAGAGGAGAGGTCTCGGTGAGGAGTGAGGGCTCGTCTGTGCTGCAGAGGAGAGGTCTCGGTGAGGAGTGAGGGCTTGCTGTCTCTGTGCTGTAGAGGAGAGGTCTCAGTGAGGAGTGAGGGCTTGTCTGTGCTGCAGAGGAGAGGTCTCAGTGAGGAGTGAGGGCTTGCTGTCTCTGTGCTATAGAGGAGAGGTCTCAGTGAGGAGTGAGGGCTTGTCTGTGCTGCAGAGGAGAGGTCTCGGTGAGGAGTGAGGGCTTGTCTGTGCTGCAGAGGAGAGGTCTCAGTGAGGAGTGAGGGCTTGCTGTCTCTGTGCTGTAGAGGAGAGGTCTCAGTGAGGAGTGAGGGCTTGTCTGCTGCAGAGGAGAGGTCTCAGTGAGGAGTGAGGGCTTGCTGTCTCTGTGCTATAGAGGAGAGGTCTCAGTGAGGGTGAGGGCTTGTCTGTGCTGCAGAGGAGAGGTCTCAGTGAGGAGTGAGGGCTTGCTGTCTCTGTGCTGTAGAGGAGAGGTCTCAGTTAGGAGTGAGGGCTTGCTGTCTCTCTGGCTGCAGTGACGTGGTAGACAGACTGACCTGACTGACCGCCCTGCCTCCTCCTCTGTCCTGTTCCCAGGAGGCTGGTTCTGCGGGTGAGGCGGAGGTACCAGACTCAATGAGGCAAGACATGGGAAGTCAGGCCAGAGCGCAAAGGCAAAGGATGGGAAGACCAAGTACGCGAGCCTCAGCCTCTTTAACACGTACAAGGGAAAGCCGCTGGAGACCCAGAAGACTGCAGGTCAGTACTGCACACGCTGCTCTGCTATAATATACTGTACTGTATTGACTGTGAGGGTCACTGGCCAGGGCTCGCACTGGTTAACTGTGGGGCCATCCTACTGACCAGTGCTGTCCTGTACTGACCGTCCTCTCCCAGGGAATGTCTTCATGATCGCAGGGCTGGAAATAATACTCCTATTGGACAGCAGTTTCACCCGTTCCAGGTTTTACTAGGAGCTTGATCAGCCCCAGTGTATCAGTAACAAGATCAGGTGTGTCTCATTAAACTCATAGTGAAACCAGAAATGGATTAACCTGCTATGCAAGGGGAGTCTTGTTTCCATCCTTGTATATGCAGAGTTGGTTCTGCAGGTAATTTTGTAGTAATTGAAAGGCAGGTTTGTTGTGCTGACTGTGTTCGGTTCCCCCTCTCTTCACAGTGGCTGCCAGGCATGGGCTCCAGAGCCTGGGCAAGGTGGCCTCCAACCGGCGCATGCCACCTCCAGCCAACCTGCCGAGCCTGAAAGCCGAGAACAAGGGGAACGATCCCAACGTGAACATCGTTCCCAAGGACGGGAGCGGCTGGGCGTCGCGGCAAGACCAGCCCGGGGAGGAGCGGTAAGGGGGGCATGGGGTCCTGGGGGTCCTTCACTGCTTCACCCATCACTGCCAATGTGTCTATCAGGGACCAGCACCTTAGCATTGGATACCGATAAATGAAGTCATATTTTATTAAACATTTAAACTGGATATGAAATTAATTTAGCTGTGTGTGTGTACTGAACAACCTGTAGTAATAACAGGATACAACATGTATTGCTTAAATAAAGATATCTATCTGTCGAGATACATATATATAGATAGATATATATAACACGTCATAATTTTAGATCCTTATATGAAACAGTGGCACTTTCTAAGCGGGCTTATTTTATTGCTGTTGTGTTTAAAGCCCTGTTCTAAAAGGCTGTGTCTCTGTCTGTGTTCCAGGCCCCCGGAGATACCCACACCCCCTCCCAAACCAGGGCCCCCAGCCCCCCAGGAGATAGCCAGTGGGGCCAGCCGGTCCTGGGGCAGCAGTAAGCAGGCGGGGCAGGGAGATGGTAGGTTACTGCTCGCAACCACAGAACAGAGTGTAGGGTGAAGCCTGAGTGTGGGGCTGCACCTGCAATACCTCTACAAGAGGACTGTAACAGAGTTTACTTCATACAATGTACTGCCACACAGACGTGTGTGTGTGTGTAGTGCAGGTATATGTTGTATATAATCTTGGAAGTGGTATAGCTCGAAGTTATAAAAGTATATGTTAATTAAAATACATTACTTTATATTAGAAAAAATGTCTTGGGGGAATTCAGAATCCCTAAATGATGATTTCTTCTAACTTTCTTCTGTCCGTTCCCTCACATGGTCTGCCTGGAGTTTAGAGAGAGGTGTATTTTTGTAAACTCTCATGCAGCAAAGCACTGTAGTAGCAGCAGGAGCAGAAGCGTGGCTTTTTGACTCAAGCAAACCAAGCAGGTTTTAGCAGCCAGAACAAAAAGGAAAATGTCGATAAACAGGACTGAGAAGTGCACAGGATGCCAGCGATCAGTCACCAACATGTAACCAATCAGTGTGTTTCAATCAACAGAAGCTGCTTTCATCAAAAACCAAACCACCCCAATGACTAGTTAAATATTAGTTTAGGTTATTTCCAAACCTCTCCCCCTCTGCTATGGTACTACAAATTGAATTAGACCTTTCTGTTGCAGGTGGCCCCCGGATAAACAGCCACTTCCAGCAGGAGTTTCCCAGTCTGCAGGCAGCAGGGGAGCCGGAGAAACCTGGATGGGACAAAGCAGCCAGAGGAGCCCACGGACCGGGGCCCAGCCTGCGACCCCAGAGTCTCTCAGGCAGCTTGAACACACAGCCAGCTCAGTGACCACACTGCTGTAAGCTTGAACACACAGCCAGCTCAGTGACCACACTGCTGTATAGAGAGCTTGAACACACAGCCAGCTCAGTGACCACACTGCTGTATAGAGAGCTTGAACACACAGCCAGCTCAGTGACCACACTGCTGTATAGAGGCTTGAGAACAGCCAGCTCAGTGACCACACTGCTGTATAGAGAGCTTGAAACACACAGCCAGCTCAGTGACCACACTGCTGCATAGAGAGCTTGAACACACAGCCAGCTCAGTGACCACACTGCTGTATAGAGAGCTTGAACACACAGCCAGCTCAGTGACCACATAGAGAGCTTGAACACACAGCCAGCTCAGTGACCACACTGCTGTATAGAGAGCTTGAACACACAGCCAGCTCAGTGACCACACTGCTGTATAGAGAGCTTGAACACACAGCCAGCTCAGTGACTACTGCTGTATAGAGAGCTTGAACACACAGCCAGCTCAGTGACCACACTGCTGTATAGAGAGCTTGAACACACAGCCAGCTCAGTGACCACACTGCTGTATAGAGAGCTTGAACACACAGCCAGCTCAGTGACCACACTGCTGTATAGAGAGCTTGAACACACAGCCAGCTCAGTGACCACACTGCTGTATAGAGAGCTTGAACACACAGCCATCTCAGTGACCACACTGCTGTATAGAGAGCTTGACACACAGCCAGCTCAGTGACCACACTGCTGCTGCTCAGTGACCACACTGCTGTATAGAGAGCTTGAACACACAGCCAGCTCAGTGACCACACTGCTGCTGCCAGCTCAGTGACCACACTGCTGTATAGAGAGCTTGAACACACAGCCAGCTCAGTGACCACACTGCTGTATAGAGAGCTTGAACACACAGCCAGCTCAGTGACCACACTGCTGTATAGTGACCACACTGCTGTATAGAGAGCTTGAACACACAGCCAGCTCAGTGACCACACTGCTGCATAGAGAGCTTGAACACACAGCCAGCTCAGTGACCACACTGCTGTATAGAGAGTTTGAACACACAGCCAGCTCAGTGACCACACTGCTGTATAGAGAGCTTGAACACACAGCCAGCTCAGTGACCACACTGCTGTATAGAGAGCTTGAACACACAGCCAGCTCAGTGACCACACTGCTGTATAGAGAGCTTGAACACACAGCCAGCTCAGTGACCACACTGCTGTATAGAGAGCTTGAGAACAGCCAGCTCAGTGACCACACTGCTGTATAGAGAGCTTGAGAACAGCCAGCTCAGTGACCACACTGCTGTATAGAGAGCTTGAACACACAGCCAGCTCAGTGACCACACTGCTGCATAGAGAGCTTGAACACACAGCCAGCTCAGTGACCACACTGCTGCATAGAGAGCTTGAACACACAGCCAGCTCAGTGACCACACTGCTGTATAGAGAGCTTAAGGACAGCAACTAATTGCTCCCAGTCTAATGCAAACAGTCCCTCCCAGTCTATCTGGCCAAATACCTCTAAAGCTTAAAATGGGTGCTTGCATTCCTGCGGAGCACACTGTCTCTGTATGTGCCTGTCTGTCTGTGCAACCCTTGCAGTGTACTTGCAGTGCGCCTCCCTGACCCTGCTGCTGCTCTTGTCTCTGCAGATGTTGGCAGCTGGAGGGAGGGCGGTGGAAGGAACCTGAGCATGGCCGGCTCCGAGCCTGACGTCGGAGCCCCTTCGGCGGAGGAGGGAGGCAGCAGCACCCCCTCTCCCACCCTGGAGCAAACCGAGCCCTGCAGGGCAGCGAGCGAGCAGCGGGAGGGGAAGAGGGAGGGCAGGGAGAGGCTCCCCTACGGCACCCAGCCTCCTCCGCAGGGGCTCGGCCAGGTCAAACTCAACGGGGGGCAGCCGTTGCCGTCGGGAGTGCCTCCACAGTTCCACCCCCAGTTCAGAGGCATCATGCCCCCCTATGTGAGTACAGCGAGGGGACCGGGGGCTTCCAGGGGTACACGCTACTGGAGTTCCTGTGGATAGGGACGTTGAGTCCAGGCGTTCTCCGAATGTTAAAGGTTTAGGATTGTCTAAGTATTATCAGAAATGTTCACGTGGAATATAGATGAGAGCCTTTGTCCAGTCGTAGTAACTGTACTGTAAGGTGTGATAGGAAACGTTTACTCTGTTAGGTGACTTAGCAAAATGGCTCGGCTTCTCTTTGTTTTTGTTTTCTTTAGTTGTAGACGCTTGTAGTTTGAAGACACTGGCCCATTGGAGGTCTAAACATCTGGGATGGAAAGAAGACTCCTATTGCATGGCCGTTTCACCCATTCCAGGTTTTACTATGAGCTTCAATAGCCACAGTGTGTATAGGTAACAAGCTCAGGTGTTTCTCATTAAACTTGTAGTAAAACCAGGAATGGATCAAACTGCTATGCAATGGGAGTCTTATTTCCATCCCTGGAAAGTGGTGGCGGAGTTAGGAAAGAAATTGTAAAATGTAATTCGGTTATTACTGAAACACAGAATAAATTGAGGGGCTTTTGGGTCAAATCAGATGCTAAATACAGATAATGTGCCAAATAGTAATAGAGCTGTTTTTCTCTCCACCCCTAGATGTTCCACGCCTGTCCCCGCATGCCCTTTCCACCGATGCAGGGCCCTTGCAGGTACCCGCTCCCTCCACAAGAAGCTGGGAAGTAAGTTCTCTCTTTCTATATTCCCTCTGTGGCTGAACCATGCATCTCTGGTCCAGTACCGTTCTACTGGACGGCTGGAGTTGAGGACCTTTTAAGGAACGCTTTCAAATTATTTATTTTTTTCTCTCCCTCCCTCCATGTCTGAAGAGGCCCCAGGGCTGCCGGTCGGCCCCCACAGTCGTGGCCCCAGGACGGGGTGGACAGGCCCTCCATCATCAGTGCCACGGAGCTCAAGGAGCTGGACGTTCTGGACACGGATGTGGACGAGGGCTGGGCTGGTAAGCGTGGGGCCTTCAGTGATGGACCGATTGTTTTTAAGTCTTGATTACCTTACACTACAGCAACACCTTTACTCTTGTAAGCTCTCTTCCTGCCGCGGCATCCCACAGCGTGTGGTGGTTATTGTAACCGTATAAGCATGTTAAACAGATATGCCTTACATTTTGAAAATGAGGTTTTACAGCAATTTCTGATTGCTTGTGCGTTTGGCACAGCAGTTTCATCGTTCCAGGTTTTAATATGTAGCCCCAGTGTATGGGTACCAAGGTCAGGTATAGTACTGTACAGTGTATTGGAGCAGTATGTATAAACTCAAGTCTTTACAGCCCAGTTTGACAGACTCAGTCAGTGTTGTGCACAGAGTTGAGTTTTCTCCGTGACTAAATCAGGCATGTGTTTGTGCTGCATGGTCAGGAGCCCAGATGGAGGTGGATTACACTGAGAAGCTCAACTTCAGTGATGATGAGGAGAACCAGGCCAACAAAGACAAGGGAGACAACTGGTGAGTGTCTGTGTCTGTCTCTCGCTCCCTCTCTGTGAGTGTTAGTGTTCATTAGCCCCTCCTTCACACCCTCTATGTTAGTCTCAGTGTTCAGTAGCCCCCCTCTCTCTCTCTCTCTCTCTCTCTCTCTCTCTCTCTCTGTTTGTCTGTCTGTTTCTCTCTCTCTCACTGTTTCTCTGTGTATGTCTCACTTTTTCTGTCTCTCACTGTTTCTCTTTGTCTGTCTCTCTCTCTCCTCTCGCTCTCTCTCTGCGGTCAGCGACGGTCCATTGTACCCCTCTAACTCCCCCCTCTGTCCGTCTCTCCCTTCCTTTCTTCCTCTCTCTGCAGGGAGTGGATGCGTGCTCGGAGTTCGCAGTGCACCGAGGGGTGGAAGGAGGGAGAGGGGTCCTGGGGCGAGAATGCTGCTCCCATACCCCGTTCATCCAACAGCAGGGGGCAGCACAGCAAGACCAGCCAGCCCCCGGAGTACCAGGTGAGACACACAGTACCCCTCACACCTCTGTTCTTAGTTACATTTATAACTTTTGCATAGTTCCTTCTTGCTTGTTAGTCACATCAGGCACAGGTTAATAGATAATTGGATAATAATAAAAACAGTTTGCCAGAATGATATAATAAGAGATGGGTGGCAGGCAGGCAGGCAGGCCATGTCCAAGACAGACTGAGCCTGTGACTGGAACTAGATTGTATTATTCTGTGGTCTTCAGGAGAGGAGGCAGACAGCACTGCCCTCTTCAGCAGCTCACCAGACAGTCGGAGCTCATTGTGGGGCAGCTTCTACACGTCCTATGGGAAGTGTTTTGTGCTTTCTAAACTGTGCCGTGTAGTTTAACAGGAATCGGGGGCCCAATGAAAGTGAATGGCATGGAGATTCATTATATTGTGTTGGAGGAGGAGGTGGGTTAGAATGAAAGTTTTAAAGAGTAAGGTGCTTTTGTCACACGGTCACCAGGTCTGAGTAGAGTGATGAAGCAGATTACTGTTTTAATAATGAAGTGCTTCTGTCTTTCTCCGTCTCTCTCCCCTTCCCAGGCACAGTCTGCAGGCCGCCCCCCAGCAGCAGCAGCAGGACCCGGAGCACCGTCCCGGGGGAAGCAGCAGCCGGTGACAGGGGCCCCTGAATCTGAGGACTCGGAGGCCTGGCGGCTGAAGCGCAAGAAGCAGACAGAGTCTAGCGAGGCCGTGGAGCGGGCGCGGCGCAGGCGCGAGGAGGAGGAGCGGAGGATGGAAGAGCAGCGGCTGGCAGCCTGCGCGGAGAAACTCAAGAGGCTCAACGAGAAATTCGGGACCCCAGCCACCCCCACCGCCACGGCAGCGTCTCCAGAGAGCCAGGCACCGGAGGCACGACCAGCGCCCGCTCCGGAAGAGAGCGCGGAGAAGACGACGATGACCGCCGTCCAGCCCCAGCCCCAGCCCTTACCCGAGCCCCAGCCTCAGCCTCAGCCTCCACCACGGCCACGCTCTCAGGAGAGAGTCCAGCCTGAAGAGCAGGAGGAGGAGAAGAGGGCGGTGATAGTGACTGCACCCCCACTGCCGGAGGCAGGAAGCAGGGAGGTGCAGGTGGAGAGCGAGGCTCCTGCCTCGGAGGAGACGGCCCCAGAGAGAGAGGGCTTCAACAGCGAGGAGGCTAGTAGAGGTAGGTGCGGGAGAGGAGAGGGGTAGCAAGGCTGTGGGAGGGAGGGCAGGAGAGTGTTTAAACAAGGAAGAGGTAGGCGGTCGCTCAGGTCGGGGAGAACCTTTGTGTGCGTGCTGAATTTAGAATAAAATCTGAAAATTCAATGATCAAAAAAAATCTTAAGATCCTTGAAAAAAATATATCTTTTTTATTTTTAGTTGTATTATTTTTCTAAGCTGTGTGTAACGCTGTTGTGTTTTATTATTAGTAGTTTTATTATTAGTTTTTTGTTTGTTTCCAGCCGAGGAGCCCCCTGTGCTGTCCCCTCTGGACCCCCGAGCCCTGACCCCCGAGAGTGGGGAGGGGGAGTCTGGCCACTCGCGCCCTGCCCTCCCCTCTGGATACTCCAAACAGTTCCAGAAGTCCCTGCCCCCACGCTTCCTGAGACAGCAGGTATGGCAATGTGTGAAATTCTCAAATACGATACGTTAGGGTTTGAAACGAACAGAGATTTGCACCCAGCCTTGGGTTTCAGAACAGCCCACTTTAAGCCAAATGTTTGACGTCAAATAAATTGTTCCTTCCTTTATAGCTGCGTGAACAATTTCTACCAGACGTGTCAGTTCAGAGCACATGGAGGAGGGGCCTGATTTCTCCCCTGGCTCCAGGTCCTTTCAGTAAAGTTCTGAAACCCAGCCCTAACTAAAATGCTATTGCTATAACGTCATGCTCCTCTGGCTGTCAGCATTTTTTTTTTCTTAGTTTTTGTATCTTCGACTCTGGGATAGTCCAGCTAGATGAGCTGAAACAGTAAAACAATCAAATGAATGTTATTACAGGTCATCTGACCTCTGCTTGTGTTACTCTGAACCAGCATTGTCTGTTTGTCTGTGTCCTGCAGGAGCAGATGAAGCAGCAGCAGCAGCAGTGGCAGCAGCAGCAGGCAGCGTCGGCAGCTCCCCTCTCCCCAGGGGCCCCGGCCCCCCCTCCCCAGCACCGCTCCCTCTACCAGCCCCTGGGGCCACACCAGCAGCACCTGGCCTCCATGGGGTTTGACCCCCGCTGGCTAATGATGCAGTCCTACATGGACCCCCGCATGATGTCAGGGCGCCCCCCTTCTATGGACATGCCCCCCATGCACCCAGGTACAGACGAGTCACACAGGACCTCTTCCAAACACTGCGTACAGTGTCCGTCGCTGACAAGATCACAATGAATCTTAGCTGTGTACCCCCTCCGGTCGCGCGCTTCACACATTTTAGACCTTTTACAACGAGGTGTGTGAACTCCATGGAGTTTGAGAAGTTGCCCTGCCATAACTAAAAAGAAAACCACATCTCTACATTATGAAATCGATCTTAGATAGGAGAGGTAACGAGGTCCAGTTGCACAGGCAGTGACTGAAGGGGACTCTGTAAAGTCCATGTGCTGTACAGTGATGGTCGTTAAGAATGATGTCCTCATTCTTCACCTGTGTGTGCACTACCATTCGCTCTGCAGGTCTCAGGTGTGCAGTCCTGAAAGCACTAGTGTTGTAACAGACCTGTCTATATATAACCTACAAACGGATGTTTCTTATAAAACCTTGTAGGCTTATCCTTGACCCCCCGTCTCTTCTCTCTCTCTCTCTCTCTCTCTCTCTCTCTCTCTCTCTCTCTCTCTCTCTCTCTCTTCCCCCTCCCCCCAGGGAGGATGCCTCACAAGCAGCTGCTTAGGAGAGATCAGGTGGAGGGCTCTGGCTCTGGGTCTGACTCGTTTGATCACCTGGCACGGCCTGTCAGAGACCACGGGCTGCCCGTAGAGCCCCGCATGGTGTGGGGGTCTGAGCCGTACCCCCAAACAGAGCCCCAGTCTGCTGCTACACCCCCCAAAGTACAAGATGATCCCAGGGAGCCCGGGTACGAGGTGCTGGTGGGGTGCATGAATGGAACTGGGGGGGGGTTGAAACATAATAAAATAGAAAGGGGAGAAACAGAAGAGATGAAAGGAGGGTGAACAGTGCAGCATGAAGGAACCCTTCTGCCCAGTAGAATTGGTAGAATCTGTATTTGGTTGTCTTGTAATGGCACATGTCCATAGATTTACAGGGTTAAAATTAAGACATGCACAACCTTTAACACAAAATGCAAAGGCCTGACCTCAATATTATACTGACTGTGTCTCATTGCTAGAGAGAACCGTGCCTCTGACTCTCGCTCCTGTCTGCTCTGTTCCTGTTCCTGTTAGGTCGGAGGTGGGGGTTGAGTTGGAGAGGAGCACTCCCACAGAGACCATTCCCCTCGAACCCAGCACCAAGACAGACTGCTTCAGAGACCCGATGGAGCATGAGGGCCACAGCTTCAGCAGCCGGGCCCCCGAGGACCTAGTGGGAGCCCTGCAGCTTGAGAAAGGCCCCGGGGTGCCTGGGTTCGAGCCCAAGGATGGGACCCTGGCCCCTGCAGAGGAGGCTCTGGGTGTGCCGAGGGAGAGCCCCGCGGTGCTGAAGAGGAGCGCGTCTCAGGGCTCCAGCCACTCTGTCAAGCTGGAGGAGCCCAGCTTTGAGGCAGCCTCCAAACCACAAGCCAAGGAGACGGCCGACCGCCCGGAGGACAAGCCCAGGAAGGAGCCCTTCTCTCTGGGCAGCAGCAGTGGCAGCAGGACCACCCCACCAGCCGAGGGCCTGCCAAAAGCGGACAAGCCACCCAAATCGAAATCCGAGACGCGCTGGGGTCCCCGGCCGGGGGTCAGCAGGAGGGAGGGGCCCGGTGGAGAGCGGCCGCTCCGCAGATCGGGGCCCATCAAGAAGCCGATCCTGCGGGACATGAAGGAGGAGAGGGAGCTGAGGAAGGAGAAGGAGGAGCGGCACGAGAGAGGAGGAGGAGGAGGAGGGGGGGGGAGGAAGGAGGGACCCAAAACAGAGAGCCAGAAAGCACCTGCTGGCGAGGGGGTGAGGAGGGAACCTCCAACCTTGGCCCCTGATACTTGGGATACAGCGAGCGCAGGGAAGCCTGCGGGGGCTCTGGGGCCACCAATGGGGCAGGCAGCCCGCGAGGAGAAACAGGAGAAGCAGCCAACGCCTGCCGTTGAGAAACCCCACCCCGAGACACCCAGGCCAGCCTCCAGAAAGGAATCGAACCTGCCCCCGAGGGCTTACCGGAGAGAAGACAGGGACCGAGATCGGGTTCAAGATAGGGACCGGGCTCAAGACAGGGAGAGGGACCGGGCTCAAGACAGGGAGAGGGACCGGGCTCAAGACAGAGACCGGGTTCAAGATAGGGAGAGGGACCGGGCTCAAGATAGGGATAGGGACAGGGACCGGGACAGAGACTGGGGCCCAGAGCCAGGCTTCCGGGGCCGCGGCAGGGGGGAGTACTACTCTCGTGGCCGCAATTTCAGAGGCAGCTACGGGGGCCGGACGAGGGCTAGCAGGGGCAGGAGCAGAGGGGAGTACCCCTACAGGGAGCCCCGGCCGCGCTCAGACCTGCCCCTTGGCTCGGCCGCCTCGTTCCGGCGACGGGAAGAGAGCGAGACGCGCAGCGAGAGCTCCGACTTCGAGGTGATCCCAGAGGAGGCGGCGCGCGGCTCCAACACGGACTGGAGAGCGAGGCCGGGACACGGCCAGCGACACCGGGGCCTCCGACAGGGAGAGCAGCAGCAAGGCCAGGCCGCTGCGCAGAGAGGACCCCAGGAGGATGTTGAAAGCAGCAGCAGCCTCCTTCCGCCCTCCTCCTCCTCCTCCTCCCCACACAGCGCAGCCCGGCTCCAGGGAGCCTCGAGAGGATGACGGGGGGCGCCTCAAGCCAGGCTTCCTCCCCAAAGTGGAGCCCTCCAGGCGGGGCAGGGGAGCAGGGATGTACAGGAGGGCCGCTGGAAGGGAGAGAGGCCCGCCCAGGTCGGCTCCGATGAGACGGCCGGGGCTGAAGGATTGCCAGTGGCCCTCCAAGCCCATGGAGACGTTCCGGCCAGAGGGGGAGAGGCTGGAGCACGGCCAGGGGCTGAACTCAGAACGACGGCCGCTCAGGTTCGAGGGGAAGAAGTACCCAGAGCCCAGCCGGGAGAGGCCCAGGAGACAGAGGCCAGCCCGACCGCCCAGGCAGGACAAGCCACCCCGCTTCCGCAGGCTGAAGGAGAGGGAGGCGGCAGCGGCCGAGGCAGGGGGGGGGCCCGGCAGGGCCATGCCCAGCGCCCCCCCGGACTCTGGGCGGCAGCGGGGGTCTCCGAGGCAGCAGGGAGCAAGTCCCCCGACCTGTCCAATCAGAACTCCTCCGACCAGGCCAACGAGGAGTGGGAGACGGCCTCCGAGAGCAGCGACTTCAACGAACGCAGGGAGCGCGAGGAACGCAAGGGCGAGGCGGCCACGGCCTCTCAGGGGGCCCCGCCCAAGGGCACGGGCTCAGAGGGGGGGGCCGCGGCCAAGCGAGAGGCCCTCGCCGCGGTAGCCAAGAGGAGCTTCTCCAGCCAGCGCCCCGGAGTGGATCGGCAGAACCGGCGCGGCAACAGCGGGCCCAAACCCGCCCGGGGCTACGGCGGGGGAAGGGGAGAGCGCAGAGGGCCCGGGGGCAAGCCAGGGCGCAGAGGGTGAGTAACTAGAGGGGGAGAGGGCTGTCTGTCTGCATACTGAGGCCACTCTGGAGTCTGCAGACGTTGAGAGTTTTATGCAGTGTGCGTTTGTTTTGATTTGAAATGTAGCTTTTGTTAAGTGATGTGTTTTGTTTTTGTCCTGCAACCCTTCCAATTGCTTGGGATTCCATCAAACCACTATATCAGAGACCTTAATACTCTGCTTCTGCATCCTGCACTTGTTCTTTGACTTTTCTTTCTTTCTTTCATCCTTTCTCTCTCTTTCTTTTTCTTTCTGGCCCTGCATGTGCTGAGTCTGCCTGGGGTGTAGGTGTGTGTGTGTGTGTGTGTGTGTCGGGGGATGGTGGCTAGCTTTCCTGTATTCTGTCGCTTCCCTCGGCTGGCTTTTGTAACTCAGCTGCTCGAAGAGCATGCTCAGGGAATCACTGCTCTTGATCCAACCAGCAGCACTGTATCCCAGCATCCGGACCAGCACTCCGGCTCGACTCAGCGGTCCGGGAAGGATCCGTCCGGGAGGCACAAGGAGGAGGCCAAGCCGGCCACCAAGAAACTCAAGGAGAAGGTGGACGCACTGTCACAGTTCGACCTGAACAACTACGCCAGTGAGTGTGAGAGCTGTGGAGCAGTGTGTGTGTGTGTGTGTGTGTGTGTGCGTGTGCGCTCTGGAGCAGTGTGTGAGTGCAGGAGCTCTGGAGCAGTGTGTGAGAGCTCTGGAGTAGGGGGGAGCAGTGTGTGTGTGTGTGTGTGTGCAGGTGAGGGGGGGCAGCAGCAGCTTCTGTCTGTGTGGGGGGTGTGCTTGTTAACGTAGTGCTTAAAAAAACAAAACAAAGTCCCAGAAGGTGGGGCTGTTTTTTACACATCCACTGTACTTCCCATTTCACGTCATTAGGACATGTGTTCAGACTATTGTTTTATTTCTTACAATGCTTTTATTTTTTAATCAATATTTTGTGTTCTCATGAATTGCCCTGCCCTACAACATTCCAGCTGTTCCTGAAGTACACCTTTTTATATCCCCGCAGATCCAGATCCTTTCCTATGCCCTAGACAGTATAGTGAATGACCTCCTGGCAGTGTGCTGGGCTAGATCCTTGCCAGGAGGTCACTGACCAGACCTCCCTGGTGCTGTTGCTTGGTTGTGAACCGACAGCCTTGCAGTTCAAGGAGAAACCCAGTCCTTTAACCCTTTGCGGTCCATTTATTCAGCGTGTCTCAGGCGCGTCAGGTCAAATTTATTTTAGACACGCTGTTTAAAAGTATTTTTTTTCACAGTAAAACAGGTTTAAAAGGCACTGCATATCAACAGGACACTCAGAACTGCATCTCCAGCCCCGCCCCACCCCTTGTTCGCTGTATTTTTCACATACGTCTTAATAGTACATACCGATAAATCATCTCCTGATCACTCGTTTTATCACCAAACTCCTCAATAATGCGATCCAAGTCATTATTTTATTACTATAACATCTCAAAAAAAAAAAAGCTCTGCAAATGTCTGTGCTATTCTTTGAGCGCTGGATGCAGAAGCAGCTACCTTGTTTGTTTATGTCGGGGCTATCTGTATTCATGAGATCCGCCCATTGTTTGTTTATTTTTTTTCGGCTTCTCTCGACTCCTATCGGTCTCACTCGGACATTTAATGGTTTTCACGTCTTTTTCTGGAGAAAAAACAACTAGAGACCTCCTCCTCCTCCCCTGTGCTCTCGTTTCAGGTGTGGTGATTATCGATGACCACCCGGAGGTGACCACGCTGGAGGACCCCCAGTCCAACACCACGGACGACGGCTTCACAGAGGTGGTGTCGCGCAAGCAGCAGAAACGACTCCAGGATGAGGAGCGGAGGAAGAAAGAGGAGCAGACTGTGCAGGTGGGGGGGGGTGCAACAGAGGTACAGTGCCAGGGATGGAGAGAAGAGTTCCACTGATCCATTCCTGAGTTACTGTGAGTTTAATAAGACACAGCTGAGCTTGTTACCTTTACACTGGGGCTAATCAAGCTTGTAGTAAAACCTGGAATGGGTGAAACTGCTGTGCAATTGGAGCCTTACTTTCATCCCTGGGTACAGTGTGTGTGTGTGCTGTATTTTGAGTGTGTGTGCTGTATTTAGAGTGTGGTCTGTATTTGTGCAAACGTTGGGCAGCAAAACACACAGGGTTAAAAATAAACCAATACAGCTAAAAAAATCTTTCTTGTATAGAAGAATCTGAAAGGTGCATTTTGTTTTTGGGGGAGAATTATTATTATTTTTTTTTTTTTAAGATGTTCTGTTCAGATTAGACGGCCACACCATATTTACTCTCAAACACCCCCCAGCAATATTGTCTGAGTTTGTTGCAGCTTTTTGCTTAGACATTTCACACCTGAAAGAAATGAGTGAACCAATATTAACAACAATAATAATAATAATTACAGAATTGGAGCAAGAAGGGTTCAGGTGAAAAGGGCAGAGGGGGGAGCTCCAAGCTGCCTCCCAGATTTGTGAAGAAGCAGCAGCAGAAACAGGGAGCGGCTCAGCCTCGGAGCCAGGCTCCCCCACAGCCTGCACCCCAGCCTCTCGAGGGGGCTGTCCCACCACCCAGCAGTGAGTTCCCCGGCCAGGCCAAGGGATTGCCTGCCAGCCAGCCTCCCAGCGCCCTGGGCACAGAGCTCTGGGAAAACAAGATGACCACATCCACCGTGCTCACAGAAGTGACCAAGATACGTGAGTGTGCATCTCGTGAAGCCCTTCTGAGGGGTCCGGTTCACTCCACCACAGCAGCAGGGATGGGAATAAGACTCCCATTGCATAGCAGTTTGATCCGATCCTCGAATGGGTGGTGCTATTCAATAGGGGCTCTTAATTCCATCCCTGAGCAGTGTATTTCCTAATAGAATAATAGATAAGTAGACAATTGATACAGTGAACACTCAGCACTGACGAGTGTGTGAGAGTCATTGATACAGTGAACACTCAGCACTGACGAGTGTGTGAGATTCATTGATACAGTGAACACTCAGCACTGACGAGTGTGTGAGAGTCATTGATACAGTGAACACTCAGCACTGGCAGTGTGTGAGAGTCATTGATACAGTGAACACTCAGCACTGACGAGTGTGTGAGAGTCATTGATACAGTGAACACTCAGCACTGACGAGTGTGTGAGAGTCATTGATACAGTGAACACTCAGCACTGACGAGTGTGTGAGAGTCATTGATAATGTTAAAAAGCAAGCAGCAAAAAAATTGTATTCTTTAAAGAATACAACTGAAAACATGCATGTGCATATTAATAATATCTTCAGTGTGGAGAGAGATACAGATAATAACCTATTTCTATTTCTGTGTGTTTTGTGTTAGTGGGACCCATCAGCCCTCCCCAGCCTCCCTCTGTCAGTGCCTGGAACAAGCCCCTCACGTCCTTCGTAGGGGCTGTGGCCCCGGAGGTGAGAACACAAAGGATCCAGGGACACCGCCCACTGTGCTTGTTAATGCGCTGGAATCCCCTGAGTGTCTGTTATAGACTCTGGAATCCCCCGACGGTCGCGTCTCTGTTATAGACTCTGGAATCCCCCGACGGTCGCGTCTCTGTTGTAGACTCTGGGGTCCCCCGACGGTCGCGTCTCTGTTGTAGACTCTGGGGTCCCCCGACGGTCGCGTCTCTGTTGTAGACTCTGGGGTCCCCCGACGGTCGCGTCTCTGTTGTAGACTCTGGGGTCCCCCGACGGTCGCGTCTCTGTTGTAGACTCTGGGTCCCCCGACGGTCGCGTCTCTGTTGTAGACTCTGGGGTCCCCCGACGGTCTCGACTCGGTCGCGTCTCTGTTGTAGACTCTGGGGTCCCCCGACGGTCGCGTCTCTGTTGTAGACTCTGGGTGTTTTGGAAGACTTCTCAGGCCTTGACACTGAGTGCACAAGAAGCCTCTCATCTATTCTAGCGGTCAGGGTAGCACATTTAGAATCTTATTATAGGGGGAGGTCTTCAAGTTGGCATTCAGAATGGTCTTCGCTTTTTATAGGACAATCCTACTATAACTAATCAAATAGTTTGGTAATATAAAAATGATCTGTAGGGGGACGTATCCGATGAGGGAGAGCTGGACAGTGTAGGTGAGCTGGTGCCTCTGGTGTGTGACTAACAGCTTCTCTTCCCATGGTGTCCAGCAGGGGGCGAAGCCTGGCCTGGATGCGGGTGTGGAGCTGGGCATAGAGAGCATCCAGTTTGGGGCTCCCTCGTCCTCGGGCAGCACGGACAGCGACTGCACCCCGACTCTGCTGGAGAAGGGCCCCGATAACAAACTGCCAGAGCCCAAGGAGCAGAGGCAGAAGCAGCCGCGCGCTGGGCCCATCAAGGCACAGAAGGTAAGCGGGCCAGCTGCCCCCCAGCTGTGCTGTACCTGCATGCTGTGTGAACTGTGTGCTGGAGGGGCACTGAGGTGGTATTGAGGATGGAAGAAAAGGAATTGAAATGAAAAAGCAGTGCAGGCACAGACAGAGAGAGGGTCCTCCTAATCGCACAGTACATCTGTGAGTGAAGTGAGGTGTATTGGGTTATAGTGAAGTGCACTCTGAAATGTCTGTAGGAGTGTATGCTGAAAGTTAAAACGAACAGACAGGATCAGCGCATAAGGGTCCATATTTTTGAATGAAGAGGCAAAAAACTAAAACCAAAACGGCCCCAGCGACGCACCGTTTCTGCCTGGTCCTCCTCACTGTCTGTGTCTCTCTTTCTCTTTCTCTCCACACCCAGCTGCCAGAGATGAGCCTCCCAGAGAATAAGGAGTACAAGCCGGGCCCCATCGGGAAGGAGCGCTCGCTGAAGAACCGCAAAGTGAAGGACGTCCGCCAGGCTGAGAACGAGGGGCCCGACAAGCCGGGTCCGGGGGCCGCCAGGAGCCCAGACCCCCACTCCCCTGCCAAGGACAGCAAGGACTCGGACATGGAGAGCATGATCTCTGTGTCCACGCCCGAGTTTGGAGCCAGCAGCAAGGTACTGCACGCCATGCACTTAGACTCTCTTACAGAATGGAAATTAAAAACAACTAACAAAGTTTAGTAAGAACCGTCAAGAGCTGTCCTGAGATCTAACATGTAAAATAGGGTTAATAAGAACCATGCGCTGTCCTGAGATCTAACATGTAAAATAGGGTTAATAAGAACCATGCGCTGCCCTGAGATCTAACATGTAAAATAGGGTTAATAAGAACCATGCGCTGTCCTGAGATCTAACATGTAAAATAGGGTTAATAAGAACCATGCGCTGCCCTGAGATCTAACATGTAAAATAGGGTTAATAAGAACCATGCGCTGCCCTGAGATCTAACATGTAAAATAGGGTTAATAAGAACCATGCGCTGTCCTGAGATCTAACATGTAAAATAGGGTTAATAAGAACCATGCGCTGTCCTGAGATCTAACATGTAAAATAGGGTTAATAAGAACCATGCGCTGTCCTGAGATCTAACATGTAAAATAGGGTTAATAAGAACCATGCGCTGTCCTGAGATCTAACATGTAAAATAGGGTTAATAAGAACCATGCGCTGTCCTGAGATCTAACATGTAAAATAGGGTTAATAAGAACCATGCGCTGTCCTGAGATCTAACATATAAAGTAGCCCATTGAAGATAAATGGAAGTCAGTCCTTGTCAGTGTATAATTCAAGTCCTTGAGGTCTGGAGCCCTCCTGATCTTTCTACCCTAAATTACCTGTAAGTCAGGTTTAATCGCTTGGTTCTCTAACGATGCCTGTGACCCTGGAGGACTGATCACCTCGGATTGTATTTGTGCACCCCTGCACCAGAGCCCCAGCCCCCCAGACTCTGACCTCTCTACCCTGCTGTGTTTCAGGAATCTGTGACGGACTACACCTCTCCCTCCTCTTCACTGGCAGACACAGTCTCCACAGGAAGCAGTAAGATGGAGGAGAGCCTGGTCTCCAATGTAAGTCCCTCCTCCTCCTCCACTGGGACCAGCACACTAGAACTGTAGAAAAGCGGACGGTCCTCTATCCCTCCATTGTATGTGGGGGTGGGTTAGCAGGATGTTGCTCTAACCTGGTACCAGCACAGTCTCCAGGGGAAGCAGATCCAGCAGAGGGGTCCCTACCAGCAGTACGGTTGAGACAGGCTTGCATGGGCAGTGTCAGTAGTGGATACTGGAGGTAGTGACTGTGTTCTCCCTGCTTTTCAGGTGCCCTTGCCCCACACCCTCCCCCTCCCCAGGAGGGACACTCTGCAGCAGAGCTCCAGCCTGACTCAGGTCTCTTCCGCTACCGTTGACCTCACCCTCAAGGTATGTACTCGCTTGCTCGCGGTTCAAGCTCATAGTAAACCGCCCACCAATAAAGGAACGTCTTTACACCCCCCAGTATTGTGTGTAACATGCACACACACACACGTGTAGATGCTGTGTACACGTGCACAGAGTTCCTGAATAAGAACAGTCCTCCATTATTATTGCATTGGAAACAGACTTGCATTATATTGCAAACCGTGCGGTAGTGAAGGCCCTGGGACAGGACAGGACAGCGTTTGTGGATAATTAGGGCTTCTGATTTTCGGGGTTTTCCTCTGACTTTTCTCCTCTCCTTTTTAAGAATCCAATTGATCCCTGTTAAGCCATTCGTGTATCTCAATCACAGCTGAGAAACGTGTTCATAGTAAAATTCATTTAGTTTACGAGGTTTTTCTGTGAAACAACTAAATGGGTTTTTAAATCGGAAGTCTTACTTTTTCATTTCAAAGCAGAAGCGGCTCCTCCTTTATTAAATAGTCATATAGAATGGTTGTAATAATGTGTCCAGCATAAACTTTTTTTTCATTCTAGCTTTAATAAAGATTAGTCGCTTATTAACATGCTGCGGTCTCGTTTGCACGTTCAGCTTGTTAATCAGAAATGAAGGCTTGGCCAGTTTTAAAGCCCATTTAGTTGTTTCAATGAAATCTGTTTTACTTGAACACGTTTCTCAGTTGTGATTGAGATCTGAAAGTGGGTTAACAGGGATCAATTGAATTCTTAAAGGAGAGGAGTAAAGACAAAGCCCTTAAATGATCGTACTGTCAGCGTGGACTGGCAGTGAATTGAGGAATTGTCGAATAGTGAAATATAAAGGGACGCTGTGTGTGTTTCTCTTTGGGTTGATGGATATGTATTATTCTAACTTGTACACCTCGGTGTGATTTATTTTTGTGTTCTGTCTGCATGTTTTAAAGATGGAGTCTGCGCGGAAGGCCTGGGAAAACTCCCCCAGCATGGGTGAGAAGAGTTCTCCAGTGACCTCGTCCGCCCCCCCCATCGCCAGCGGCACTGCAGCCAACAGCGCCACCTACAGCTCCTTCTCCAGCGCGTCCCTGCCTCCGATCCCAGTGGCCTCCGTCACGCCCACCACCTCCCTCCAGGGTAACTCAGCACAGGGACTCGCACAAGCATCGGGCTGTTTGTAGTCTGACCTTACAGGGGGACTACCCTCTCTGGAACCAAGAGGTTTCTGCACAGAGAACTCTGGAGTCTTGGACAGCCGTAGTTTGACAAACCATCTCAATGTGCTCTTAGTAGAGGCAGGTGAATTAACGTGTGGGGCAGTATCACGCACCCTCAAGGCCAAACTCATTGCAAAACCAGACTGACACAATAACGATCACCTGCAGAGTGCCCATTCTAGTTTGTGTGCAGGTACCGAATCTGTAATGGGCTACTGTAAAACACAAACTGTTCACCAGCAAGAAATCTTCATTTTAACTGGAAAGTACACATGCCGTCTAAATACTGCATTGACTGTATTTTATTTACAGTGTATGCATTCTTCATACACATGTTGCTGATTTTAATCTGTCCATGTCGGGACATCCTGCTTCAGTTTTTCAGATTTTTAAATTAAGTTAATGATCCTGTTCTTGGTAAAATTGACGTTCAAGTAGTTTGGCACTTTAGAAAAGCTAGAAAGAAACTGACAGACTTTTAGAGTTTTTTTCTTTCCAATGTCTTCATTGTCTCGCTGCACTCCCTCTCTCCCAGGCTCTGGTACCTACACCACCTCCTCCCTGAGCACCAAGACGACCAGCACCTCCGACCCTCCCAATATCTGCAAAGTGAAGCCCCAGCAGCTCCAGAGCAGCAGCATGGGCTCGTCGGCACACTTCTCCCCGCTGGGCTGCATCCCCTCCCTGCTCGCTCCCCAGCAGCAGCAGCAAGCCCCACAGGTCTTCGTCTCCCAGTCTGCAGCAGGTGGGTCTAACAGGCGCTGTGCTTTCTCACTGCGGGCATTGCAAAACACAAAAGCACACGTGCCCCTCCAGCCCCTTCGAGTAGCATTTATAGGTCATAGCTCTAGCTTGTTTAGAAGTGTTCTGTTCATTTTCACAGGGATTGCCATTCTGGTGTAGTTCTGTGCTGCACTAGTTTGAGCACGTAGCCGTTCATCTCAGAAAGCAGAAGCAATGTTCTTTCACAAGCAGCATGTTGGTTTAAATGCATCCATGTATTTATATGAACCCTTAAGCAACAGAGAAGTAAAGCTCCTTTTCCTTTGGTTAGGTTCTGCCGCTCAGATCCCTGCCTTCTACATGGACACCAGCCACCTGTTCAGCACGCAGCCCCCGCGCCTGGGCCCCCCCTCGCTGGCACAGCAGCAAGGCTTCCAGCCTGGGCTCTCTCAGGTACTTGGAGGCCCAGCCTGTAGAGAGGTGTGTGTGTGTGTGTGTGTGTGTGTGTGTGTGTGTGTGTGTGACACTGCCAGCCGCAGCTCTTCAGTGTGTAACCTTGTGTGTGTCTCTCTCTTAGCAGCACTAACCCTCTCTCTCTCTAACTGCCTGTGTGTGTGTGTGTGTGTGTCTGTCTGCGCTCCACTCACTGTAGTTCTCTCTGTGAAATCCTGTCTCATGTGCTCTGTTGTGACTTTGTTTGTAACGCTCTGCTCTGTCAAGGTTTCTAATAGCAGCTCTCTTTGAACCCTGCCTGCTCGCTCTAGGGCTGTAGTGTGCTTTACATTGAGGAATGTTTTTTTATATATGTAGTGTCTTGGAGTTTTATTTATGGGTTTGTGGTTAGTGCTAGAAATGTATTTTTATTTTTTTATGTAGAAGAATGTGTCTATACAATTTAAACATTTAAAAACTGGAGTATTGCTGGAGTTTGTTCACACGTGTGTATATTTATTTATTTATTCATTTATTTGTCGTGTACATCTTTAATAAAGACTCTGTGCCTATACTGTGTGAAGCGTTAAGTTAGCTACGAGGTGCAGTCGCCCCTGTTGCAGTCAGTCTGTGTGCAGTAATGATGCTGATAAGCTGTGATCCTGATGATTGACTTGTGCTCTCTTTCTCTCTCCTGGTTTGGGACGGCTCTCCTCAGACCCAGTCTCGATTGTTTGATTTTCCCTTACAGCCCACTGCAGTCCAGCAGATCCCCATCCCCATCTACGCCCCCCTCCAGGGCCAGCACCAGCACCAGCACCAGCACCAGCACCAGCCCCAGGGCATGGGCCAGGGCATGGGTCTGGGCACCGGCCCGCCAGTCTCACAGGCACAGGAGCTCTTCAGCACCTCCCTGCACCAGCCCTACAGGTCAGCAGCACAGCGCCCTGCACGCTGGGGAGGCTTGGAGCTTAGCTAAGTGGGAATGCACTGGGGGTGGGGGGGCTTGGAGCTTAGCTAAGTGGGAATGCACTGGGGGTGGGGGGGCTTGGAGCTTAGCTAAGTGGGAATGCACTGGGGGTGGGGGGGCTTGGAGCTTAGCTACGTGGGAATGCACTGGGGGGGGGGCTTGGAGCTTAGCTAAGTGGGAATGCACTGGGGTGGGGGGCTTGGAGCTTAGCTAAGTGGGAATGCACTGGGGTGGGGGGCTTGGAGCTTAGCCGTGGGAATGCACTGGGGGTGGGGGCTTGAGCTTAGCTAAGTGGGAATGCACTGGGGGGACTTGGAGCTTAGGGGAATGCACTGGGGTGGGGGGACTTGGAGCTTAGCTCGTGGGAATGCACTGGGGTGGGGGGGGACTTGGAGCTTAGCTACGTGGGAATGCACTGGGGGTGGGGTGGGGGCTTGGAGCTTAGCTAAGTGGGAATTCACTGGGGGTCGGGGGGCTTGGAGCTTAGCTAAGTGGGAATGCACTGGGGGGGGGGCTTGGAGCTTAGCTAAGTGGGAATGCACTGGGGGTGGGGGGGGGCTTGGAGCTTAGCTACGTGGGAATGCACTGGGGGTGGGGGCTTGGAGCTTAGCTAAGTGGGAATGCACTGGGGGGACTTGGAGCTTAGGGAATGCACTGGGGGGGGGGGGACTTGGAGCTTAGCTACGTGGGAATGCACTGGGGTGGGGGACTTCGTGGGAATGCACTGGGGGTGGGGTGGGGGCTTGGAGCTTAGCTAAGTGGGAATTCACTGGGGTGGGGGGCTTGGAGCTTAGCTAAGTGGGAATTCACTGGGGTCGGGGGGGCTTGGAGCTTAGCTCGTGGGAATGCACTGGGGTGGAGGGGCTTGGGCTTAGGGTGGGAATTCACTGGGGGGGGGGGCTTGGAGCTTAGCTAAGTGGGAATTCACTGGGGGTCGGGGGGCTTGGAGCTTAGCACTGGGAATGCACTGGGGGGGGGGCTTGGAGCTTAGCTACGTGGGAATGCACTGGGGGTCGGGGGCTTGGAGCTTAGCTAAGTGGGAATGCACTGGGGGTGGGGGGGCTTGGAGCTTAGCTCGGGGAATGCACTGGGGTGGGGGCTTGGAGCTTAGCTAAGTGGGAATGCACTGGGGGGACTTGGAGCTTAGGTGGGAATGCACTGGGGGTGGAGGGGCTTGGAGCTTAGCTAAGTGGGAATTCACTGGGGTCGGGGGCTTGGGCTTAGCTAAGTGGGGAATTCACTGGGGGGGGGGCTTGGAGCTTAGCTAAGTGGGAATTCACTGGGGTGGGGGCTTGGGCTTAGCTACGTGGGAATGCACTGGGGTGGACTCGTGGGAATGCACTGGGGGGTGGGGTGGGGGCTTGGAGCTTAGCTAGTGGGAATTCACTGGGGGTGGGGGCTTGGGCTTAGCTAAGTGGGAATTCACTGGGGTCGGGGGCTTGGAGCTTAGCTAAGTGGGAATTCACTGGGGGTCGGGGGCTTGGAGCTTAGCTAGTGGGAATGCACTGGGGTGGGGGCTTGGAGCTTAGCTAAGTGGGAATGCACTGGGGGTGGGGGGCTTGGAGCTTAGCTACGTGGGAATGCACTGGGGGTGGGGGGCTTGGAGCTTAGCTAAGTGGGAATGCACTGGGGGGACTTGGAGCTTAGCTCAGTGTGGGAATGCACTGGGGGGGGGGGACTTGGAGCTTAGCTGGTGGGGAAACTGCACTGGGGGTGGGGTGGGGGCTTGGAGCTTAGCTAAGTGGGAATTCACTGGGGTCGGGGGCTTGGAGCTTAGCTAAGTGGGAATTCACTGGGGTGGGGGCTTTTAGCTCGTGGGAATGCACTGGGGGTGGAGGGGCTTGGAGCTTAGCTAATGGGAATTCACTGGGGTCGGGGCTTGGAGCTTAGCTAAGTGGGAATTCACTGGGGGTGGGGGCTTGGGCTTAGCTCTGGGGAATGCACTGGGGGTGGGGGCTTTTAGCTACGTGGGAATGCACTTCGGGGGCTTGGAGCTTAGCTAGTGGGAATGCACTGGGGGTAGGGGGGCTTGGGAACATTGGGAATGCACTGGGGGTCGGGGGCTTGGGCTTACGTGGGAATGCACAGGCTAAGTGGGAATTCACTGGGGGTGGGGGCTTGGAGCTTAGCTAATTGGGAATGCACTGGGGGGGGGGGGGCTTGGAGCTTAGCTACGTGGGAATGCACTGGGGGTCGGGGGGGCTTGGAGCTTCTCAGTGTTAAAATGTTTAGAATTGTGTTCCTGAATGTTTAACATCGTTAGACAGGGCTGTCCAAGCACAGTCCTGGAGGGCCGTTCCACTCCAGGTTTAACAGGTCAAATGAGAGAATGAATGACTTCAGGGTCTGGATGGAGGTTTAATTGATTCAATTACACAATTTGGAACAGCGTTGGAACAAAGACCAGGACTGGAAGGGCTGACTTTGCCCCCCTGGTCAGACACGTTTGTCAAGTAGAGGCGCGCGGTAGTGTTTATACAGCAGGATGTGTGCAGCATGACAGTGCTGATTCAGTATTCACTAACATGAACACATGAGTGTTGTGAGCATGTAGTTTCCCCTGCATGACTGCTGTAGTGTGTCATAAAGTCAACAGCAGTCAGTGTAAGATAGAGAGAGAGAGATTATATATGTGTGTGTTACTGTGTGTATAACTTCTTTAATCATTTAAACATCTGGTACAATGAGTGTTGATTTAATCCCATCCTGTTTGACTGTCCTGCAGGTCCCAGCAGGCGTTCATGCAGAGCAGCCTGTCTCAGCCCTCGCCGGTGGTTCTGTCTGGGGCTGGCCAGCACTCCCCCATGATGCTGTCGGGGACCGCGCTGCACAGCTACCCCGGCGTGCAGCCCTCCGATCTCAGCAAGGCTCAGTCTGGCCTGGCCTTCCAGCAGACCTCCAGCGCCCAACACATCCCCATCCTCTTCGAACCCCAGCTCAACCAGCCGTCCGGCCTGGGGGGCTCGCAGCTCATGGACACCCACACGCACCTCTTGCAGGTAGGAGGAGGCGGGAGGGACGGGGAGAGGGTGGCCTGGGAGTTCAGGAGCACCATGAAGAGCCAGGGACAGTGGCACTGGCTGCAGCCAGGCACTAGCCAGCGGACACCACGAGATACGTGTGTGTGTCTGTGTCTGTGTCCTGACCTGGAAATTTAGAAACACTGAAAGAAACTCTAATAAATTAAATGACAGACTAGAAATCTTTTTCTCAATGTCTTCTGCATGCTCTTGACATTCAGTTCTGGGCAGAAACTTGACACGATAAAAGGCTAGTAAAGTGACTTGCTGTTCAATCAAGTTGTCTTGTATTTACTGATGTGTTTAATGACTGGGAAGGGGTAGTGCAGCAGCAGTAGTATTGTATTGTACTGATGTGTTTAATGACTGGGAAGGGGTAGTCAGCAGGCTGCTAGATCGGATCTTGCATTGGCTATCTCAGGTATTGTTTAAAGGGAGTAGAGGAGGGGCACCTTGTCCTTCAGGCTGTGAGTGTAAGGATGTAGGACGAGGTATTGAACACCGATGAAGCCCTGATTAGACTTTGCCTTTGTGTTGCAGGCACGCCAGGGACTGAGCCAGCCCTCCAACTTGTACTCTGGGCAGGTGCAGCAGCCTGGCCAGAGCAGCTACTACAGCTCCACACAGTCTGCCAGCTCTGCCCTGCAGCAAGTAAACATGCCCACACACTGCTTTGCAACGGGCCAGAGCAGCTACTACAGCAGCAGGCAGTACCCCAGTGCAGCCGTGCAGCAGGTAAGCCCAGCCGAGCCCCCGGCACCCTCCCTCCCTCCGCTCTCTCTCAATTTTAATATCCAAGCCGCTTTCCCTGTCTGACAGTAATGGCATCCCTTCCCTTCCCTGCCAGATGACGGTGCCTCTCCCGGGCTCCCAGCTCGCCCTCTCTAACTTTGGCTCGACTGGGGGCCACCAGCCCCTGATCGCGCTGCCCCAGTCCATGCAGCCGCAGGGCCCCCAGGCTCAGGCACAGAGCCTCGGCAGACAGGCTCAGCTCAGCCAGCCTTTCCGGGGGCTCCTGAACCAGAGCCAGCACGGAATGATGCAGGCTTCCAGCAAGGTGAGACAGCCCCCAGGCACAGACACTCGGGCTCTTCCAGGGAAATCCATTTCTTTCTTTATACAGCGCTCCTTCGATACTGCCCAGTTCAATACTTCTGTGTTTTGGTTAATTCACTTGTCAGTCCGCGCTGACAGTAATCTGCTGCTCTGCCTGTCCCTGTGCAGATGTGTGAGATGGACCTGAAGCTGTTTGGCAGTGGGATGGATATGAAGCCTGGGACCCCTCCGATCAGTGCCAGGAGCACCACCCCCACCTCCAGCCCCTTCAGGTAGGACCTTCCTCACCTGGGTCTCCATTCACTCACACCTGGTCCTTTTAAAATAAATAATGAAATCCATACATAAACGAACACCCGAACAACAAGAAGCCACTTCCTGGAGATTTCTTTGTGTGTTTAAGACACTTGGAAATAAGTAGAGGAGAGGTTCCCAGGCCTAGAATAATAATGTAACAAGTCTTCACCCTGATGTGTGATTGTGTGGGTGATTTTACTCTGATCTCCTCGTTCCCAGGGCCAGCTCCACCAGCCCCAACAGCCAGTCCAGTAAGATGAACAGCATTTTGTACCAGAAGCAGTTCCAGTCTGCAGCGGCGGCAGCGGCAGGGGTTCGAATGCCTCCGCACTTCCAGGCACAGTTCACACCGCAGGTAGGAAACTGGACTCCCCAACACGGCTGCACTCGCCACAGCAACACCACACAACTGCTGCTCTTCTTTATATCTGGAGAATAAATCTCATACAGCCCCAGGGATGGAAGTAAGATTCACTGCATAGCAGTGTGATCTGTTTTGGCCATAGTGAGTGGTGGATATCACACCACCCTTGAGTGCAGATAACTGGTGCTCTGGTTGATCCCTGTCTGCCTCTGACCCTCCCCGATCCCTGTCTGCCTCTGACCCTCCCGATCCCTGTCTGCCTCTGACCCTCCCCCTCCCGATCCCTGCCCTCCCTCCCTCCCTCTGCCCTGTCTGACCCTCCCTCCCTCCCTCTGTCCCTGTCTGCCTCTGACCCTCCCTCCCTCCCTCCGTCCCTGTCTGCCTCTGACCCTCCCCCCCTCCCGATCCCTGTCTGCCTCTGCCCTCCCCTCCCGATCCCTGTCTGCCTCTCCTCCCTCCTCCCTCCGTCCCTGTCTGCCTCTGACCCTCCCTCCGTCACTGTCTGCCTCTGACCCTCCCTCCCTCCCGATCTCTGTCTGCCTCTGACCCTCCCCCCTCCCGATCCCTGTCTGCCTCTGACCCTCCCTCCGTCCCTGTCTGCCTCTGACCCTCCCTCCCTCCCGATCTCTGTCTGCCTCTGACCCTCCCTCCCTCCGTCCCTGTCTGCCTCTGACCCCCCCTCCCTCCCGATCTCTGTCTGACTCTGACACCTCCTGCTGGTTGATCCTGTGTCTCCATTTCTCTCCCCAGATGATGTCTCAGCCCAGCCTGGTGCCTCCCATGGCGAGGCCTCCCCACGGCAGTTCTTTCAACCCGGGGGTGCAGCGGACGCCCATGGGCCCCCCGATGTCCCCCTCCCTCATGAGTCACCCCGCCCATGATCGTGAGCGCGGACCCCCTGGGCCCTCCATGGGACCCCGCGGAAACCAGGCCATGCTCAAGGCAGAGCAGGATATCAAGGTTGGTGTCCGCTGTATTAAAAAAATAAAAGTAAGTAATGGCTCAATCTGCGTAGCCGTCAAGTGATTTTAAACATTCTGTAATGTTTTAATTTGTGAGGAATTCTCTGTTTTTGAAAGGCACACAAGGCTTCACAGTAGACCAGAATACATGAGCAAGGTATTGCTGATAGGAGAGCAGTTAGTTGCTTGCTCCTTGGCTGTGGGTTCTAGGGGGAGTTGGGGAACGATGCATAGCGATGCTCCTCGTTAGTTAGGGTTCATGCTTTCTCTGTCTGTCTCTCAAGTCCTGCTCCCTCTCTCCCAGGCGAAGCAGCGTGCGGAGGTGCTCCAGTCCACTCACAAGTTCTTCTCTGAGCAGCAGCAGCACAAGCCCACTCTGAGCAAACCCTCCGATGGGAGCCAGCAGCCCGCGGAGAGCTTTACACCACAGCCCCTCTCCCTGGGGCACGAGGGGGATAAGGGGTCCTCCCAGCCCCCCTCCTTCACTACCCCCGGCTCCAAACCTGTCCGGACCGGGCCCATCAAACCCCAGGCCATCAAACCTGAGGAGACCAAATAACAGGAGGAGTCGTCGCACCGCACTGCGCCTTTCAGACATGAAGGGGATGTTCATGAAGACTGAAGAGATTCAATAACACTGTCGCATCCACTCTCACACACTCGCATATATAATGAAACCCCTTTCACTGAGGCAGGCCCTGGGCTGAGTTGAGGCTGCATTGTGCTCAGAAGAAGAGCTCCTGGCCAGGCCTGTGTGTCTCTCTCTCTCTCTCTCTCTCTCTCTCTCTCTCTCTCTCTCTCTCTCTCTCTCTCTCTCTCTCTCTCTCTCTCTCTCTCTCTCTCTCTCTCTCTGTCTCTCTCTCTCTCTCTCTGTCTGTTTCTCTGCCTCCCTGTGATACGGTGCAGTTTTCTCATATTTGAGTCCTTTGTGTTTTCCCTGGCTGCTGGGGGTGAGAGAGGAGGTGCCATGCCGACAGTGTGGCTGTCAAACCTTGAAGTTGCTGCTGAGTTTGCAAGGAGTTTGATTCCTGGCTTTTTGGTTCTGTTTTTTAAAATGTTTTTCTTGCTGTGACTTCCATGGAGTCTGCTGCCATTCCTCCAGGGTGAAGCGCCTGACTGACGGAGGGCATTGTGTTCTGCACCATGGCGACACCAGAGACGCTTTTATTAAACACCAGATCTGTCATCGCCACAAATTAAATCTGTCTACCTTTTGTTCTAGCTAGTACAGTACTGTATCACACAGATGTGGATGGAAGATGAACTGACGATAACATTTGAGAGCTGTACGTAGTTGTGGAGACAGACTGCTGTAGCAGAGCTCTGCTCGTAACTTTTATTCACCTTCCTCCCCCTCCTAATCAGCGCGCGCTCGCTCTCTCTCTCTCGCTCTCGCTCTCTCTCTCGTTGTTATTATTATGACCCCCCCCCCCCCCCCCAATGGTCCTGTCTGATTGGCAGACTGGTATCCCTGAGTGCTGAGTGACCCTGTTGGCACTGTACAGACAGCCATGCTCGTTCTCTTTCATTTCTACAGGGTTAATCACTCTTACATATATACCATCTTTCTTACATTCTTTTTTTTTTTTTTTTTTTTGGTTTGGTTACAGAAACTAATAAAATTATAAGCTGAAAAAAGTTTGTTTTTTTTAACCTTTTGTGCTAAACTGAAACGGGTCTCAAAACAAGGACATACTTTCTATTCTCCTACTAATCAAAGAGAATGCCAAGAGCCTTTCAAGCTGATCTTATTAGGAATGCATTTGTGGGGCTTTTAAGTTGTATGTTGGTAGCGCGGGTGTGTGATACAAGCCGCACCTCTTGTTCATGTTACGTTCCATTCCTACTCTTGGGAGTGCCCTGTTCTGGAAGACTCCCTCAGTGCTGGGGTTTGAAACGCAGGAATGAGGGGGGCTTCACACCTACGAAGGACGGATCACTGGTGGAATGTTTTGTTCCAGTGTTGGTTGGTGCAGAAAATAAAACTCAAAAACGTATCACAAAACAATAGGTTATTCAATGTCATACTGAAGTTTGTTTATGAATTTAAAAATAATGCCAAATGTTTACACAAGGAAGTGAAGAAAACAGTCATAACTATCTACAGTATATCAGTGTTGAGTTATCGCATTATTGGAAACAGTTCGCTCTGTATCAACACGCCAGGCATGTTCATTGAAAACAATGTCCCTGAACAGCACTGCCACGACGCGCCAGCAGAGGGCAGTGTGGCGTGAATCCGGCCCCACGGGTTACAGGAATGAAGATTTCTCGCTCTGTCCATTATGCTGCTCTGGATCCTCAGGGGTTCTACCAGCTGCAGCGTCACTGACTTCAAGAGGTGCGCGGAGGAACAAAAGAGCACCACCTCAGTGAAAGCTAGTGGATGCACTAGCCGGTGTTTTACGTCGCTGCTCAGGTTGCTAGGATACGGTCGATGGTGCTGGAAGTTGTACGTCGTGTTTCACTTGGAAGTGAGTCGTTTTAATCAGCAGAACCGCGTGTGTGCGTCAGCGTACGCAGCACGTGTAATAAGGGCTGGTTTTACACAAAGAAAATAAACGCGTATGCCTAAATGACGCCTTGTCATGATGCCCCGTTATCCCATTGTGCATACAATATAAAATCAGCTAATAATAATAATAATAATAATAGCTGGTCTCCAAACCCCGTTAACTCGTCGCTTGATCTGAACTCTGGTCTCCGCCCCCGCGTGCTGCACAACACTCCCTAATTAAGACAAACGAACAAGAGCTAATTGACAATGAAAGAAAGAACCGTGATCCACAAAACCCGGGTACACGCGTTTCTGCGCGGTTATTTGTTTAGTTAGTTAGTTTTGAGTACGTGCAAAATTAATATTTTACGTTATTTGTATTTGTTTTAATTCTTCGTGTGTAAGTTTGAACCCGTACGATGACATCAGGTAAGTGGCGCTCCATCCTTTATATTTACCATTAGGGCTGCGCATTGTTTGATATGCAACGTTGGAGCTTTGCTAAATTAAACAGAAAATGAGTACTAGCTGTGAAACCACTCCTTACTAATCCTGTCTACTATTCATGCTGTCTGTGTGCGTTTCCATTAGGGATGCATCATGCACACAGCATCTTCGTCGTTTTCAGAAAAGTAATGGTTTCAAAACACTTGTCAAACACAGTTTGCTGATTAACATATCGAAACACTGCTGTTGGAGTTAAGTGTTTCAGTGGAAACTCGTAGTATCTGTTTTAGTTTTCAGAAAATGTTCATTTGGAATTAATGTCGGAAGCAAAATAATGGAAACAAATATATAAATGACATAATAAAAACTAACCCAAATGGCTTCTTTAGATTTACAATTGAAATGCAGCTGAGGAATAGTAACAGCTGTCAGTCAGTGTGCTTTATGCAATGTTCTGTAAAATAAATCGCTTATTCTTTCTCCAGCGGAGGACCTGGAGATGCGTCAGAAGCAGGAGGCGGAGCTTAGCGCCTTCAACAAGGTAGGAGGGGCGGGGACTGGCTGTCCTGACAATTCCACATTGCAGTCAGCAGGGGGAGCCATCTCCCCAGTCACGGAGAGGGATTGCTGTTCTTGCAGGCTGTCCTGTGTGTGTGTTTATTTTGACAGTGTGTGGTAGTGCTGTATTGGATATACAGGGGGAGTCCTTCAGTAAGCAGCCATCCTCTTTCTCCACACCAGCTACACCCCCTGTAGTGTGTTTGCATAGCCCTTTCCAGTTACACTCCAGTAACACTCGCTGTGCTGAACCTGCGGGACAGGTGAAAGACAGAAGAGCCCCCATCCCTGCCGGTGCTGGGTGCTGTAGCCGGGTCGATGGGAATGCAGGGGAGCTGGGTGCTGTAGCGGGTCGATGGGAATGCAGGAGCTGGGGCTGCTGGGTGCTGGGAATGCAGGGGAGCTGGGTGCTGTGGCCGGGTCGATGGGAATGCAGGGGAGCTGGGGTGCTATGGGAATGCAGGGGAGCTGGGTGCGGGTCGATGGGAATGCAGGGGAGCTGGGTGCTGTAGCCGGGTCGATGGGAATGCAGGGGAGCTGGGTGCTGTAGCCGGGTCGATGGGAATGCAGGGGAGCTGGGTGCTGTAGCCGGGTCGATGGGAATGCAGGGGAGCTGGGTGCTGTTCTACATGTAGCCGGGTCGATGGGAATCCTGTCAAAAAGGGCTTCACTTTGCCCAGTTTAACCAAAGACGAGACCTGGCCTGCCTGCCTCCCTCCGTACCAGTCTAACCCCTTTGACACCCTCCTCCCTCTCTCCTTCTCCTCCTTCTCTCTCTCCTTCTCTCTCCCTACCGCACCCCTGTGTCTCTCCCTCCTCACAGGAGTTCCTTGCAGACCTGCCGTTTCTCAACATCCCAGACCTGCGTGGCAAACTGGAGAGACTGAAATGTGAGTAGCTGATCTGTGTCTGTGCTGAGTCTAGGAGGCAGTGCTGGTGTTAATCCTGCAGATCTGTGTCTGTGCTGAGTCTAGGAGGCAGTGCTGGTGTTAATCCTGCAGATCTGTGCTGAGTCTAGGAGGCAGTGCTGGTGTTAATCCTGCAGATCTGTGCTGAGTCTAGGAGGCAGTGCTGGTGTTAATCCTGCAGATCTGTGCTGAGTCTAGGAGGCAGTGCTGGTGTTAACCCTGCAGATCTGTGTCTGTGCTGAGTCTAGGAGGCAGTGCTGGTGTTAATCCTGCAGATCTGTGTCTGTGCTGAGTCTAGGAGGCAGTGCTGGTGTTAATCCTGCAGATCTGTGCTGAGTCTAGGAGGCAGTGCTGGTGTTAATCCTGCAGATCTGTGCAGATCTAGGAGGAGGTGCTGGTGTTAATCCTGAGTCTAGGGAGGCAGTGCTGGTGTTAACCCTGCAGATCTGTGTCTGTGCTGAGTCTAGGAGGCAGTGCTGGTGTTAATCCTGCAGATCTGTGTCTGTGCTGCTAGGAGGCAGTGCTGGAGTTAATCCTGCAGATCTGTGCTGAGTCTAGGAGGCAGTGCTGGTGTTAATCCTGCAGATCTGTGCTGAGTCTAGGAGGAGGAGTGCTGGTGTTAATCCTGCAGATCTGTGTCTGGCTGAGTCTGGGAGGCAGTGCTGGTGTTAATCCTGCAGATCTGTGCTGAGTCTAGGAGGCAGTGCTGGTGTTAATCCTGCAGATCTGTGCTGAGTCTAGGAGGAGGTGCTGGTGTTAATCCTGCAGATCTGTGCTGAGTCTAGGAGGAGGTGCTGGTGTTAACCCTGCAGATCTGTGTCTGTGCTGAGTCTAGGAGGCAGTGCTGGTGTTAATCCTGCAGATCTGTGTCTGTGCTGAGTCTAGGAGGCAGTGCTGGTGTTAATCTGTCCTGAGTCAGATCTGTGCTGCAGATCTGTGCTGAGTCTAGGAGGAGGTGCTGGTGTTAATCCTGCAGATCTGTGCTGAGTCTAGGAGGAGGTGCTGGTGTTAATCCTGCAGATCTGTGTCATTGATTGTGGTGACCCACTGTCTGAGCCCATCCAAAGCCTCACTCCACAGTGTCTTTGTACAGCGTGCATGTCCCAGGGTTAGTCTGGATCTCACCCAGGCATTTCTTCACAGCTCTCCACTTCCTGTTTTAAAGGCTGCTTCACCCAGCAGGGGGAGCTACAGAACTCTACACAGGATCTAAAGGTGCAATAATAGCTGTTTACAGCAGCGCCGTGTCTGTGTGTCTCGGTACACACTGCTGTCCCATTAACACTGTGCTGCCCTGCTGGCAGAGAGTCTGTCCTGACCAGTCTGCTTGTCTTCCAGGGAAGTTCATTGAGCACGACCCCCAGCACAGCGGTGAGATCGGTAAGTGTCTCTCTTCAGTGAATCAAGAGCTTCCATGCAGGAGCTTTACTGGCTCCAGTTTGGTCCAGTGTGTGTCTGTGATTGCCTCCTACCTCCCTGCAGACCTGCTGGTTTTGGGGTGCACGGTGCAGGAGTTGGGTTCCCCAGGACACAGGCAGAGCTCACAGCACTGGTGCAGGACCTCACAGGGAACCACGGCAACAACATCCCATACCGCGACTTCGTCATGGTGATGCTGGGCCGCCGCTCCTCCATGTGTGTGCGGTACGGACCCCCCCCCCCCCTCCCCTCCCCTCCCCTCTCCTCTACCTCTAACCCCTCCCTCTAACCCCTCCCTCCTGCACTCCACAAGGCAGGCTCAGCAGGGTGAGTTTGGTGTGTGTGGAAGCTGAGGGACAGACAACAGTGTAATCAGTGCTCAGCTTTAGCACATTATACAGGGTTGGAAATCAGACTCCCATTGCACAGCAGTGTGATCCATTCCTAGTTTCACTGGGAGTTTAATAATAAGACATACTTGAGCTTGTTAGCTAGACACACTGGGGCTGATCAAGCTGGTAGATAATGCGCTGCAGCGGCGTCGGTAACAGCCTCTCTGTCCCTCGCGCAGGATAATGCGCTGCAGCGGCGTCGGTAACAGCCTCTCTGTCCCTCGCGCAGGATAATGCGCTGCAGCGGCGTCGGTAACAGCCTCTCTGTCCCTCGCGCAGGATAATGCGCTGCAGGCGGCCGGTAACAACCTCTCTGTCCCTAAGCGCGGGATAATGCGCTGCAGGCGGCGTCGGTAACAGCCTCTCTCTCCCTCGCGCGGATAATGCGCTGCAGCGGCGTCGGTAACAGCCTCTCTGTCCCTCCTGGGGATAATGCGCTGCAGCGGCGTCGGTAACAGCCTCTCTGTCCCTAGCGCAGGATAATGCGCTGCAGCGGCGTCGGTAACAGCCCTCTCTGTCCGTCGCGGGATAATCTTTGCTGCTGGCGTCGGTAACAGCCTCTCTGTCCCTCCCGGGATTGGATAATGCTGCTGTCGTCGGCTGTGTGGAGGTAAGCCTTGTCTGATCTCTCCCCACCCCGGGCTCTCCTGTGGAGCACTGCCCTCCCTCTCTCCCTCCTGCCCCTCCCCCCCCCCCTCCCTGTGCGTCGGTAACAGCCGAAGTGTTCCCCCGCCTGAGCCCGAGGAGGGTGAAAGCGTCTGTGTCTGTCACAAATACTGAACATCTGTAAATGCAAAATAAAGAGGTTGTTTTTTGAGTACGGAGCTCCTGAGTTATTAATGCTGAGCTCCACTTGATTTTTACATCTTGACTCTTCCTGTGCTCTGTAATGAGGAATGAAATGAACGTTACCCCCCCCCCACACACACACCCTCCTCCTCACCCCCCCACACACACCTCCCTCCTACACACACACACCCTCCCTCCTCACCCCCCCACACACCTCCCTTCCTCACCCCCCCACACCTCCCTCCTCACCCCCCACGCACACATCCTCCTCCTCACCCCCCGCACTCTTCCTCCCTCTCACCCCCCACGCACACACACCCTCCCTCCTCACCCCCCCCCACACACACACACCCTCCCTCCTCCCCCCCCACACACACACCCTCCCTCCTCACCCCCCCCACGCACACATCATCTCCCTCCTCATCCCCCCACCCACACACCTCCTCCTCCTCCCCCCCACGCACACACCTCCCTCCTCACCCCCCCCCCCCGCACACACACACACAATCATCCTCACCCCCCCACGCACACACACACACACCCTCCCTCCTCACCCCCACGCACACACACCCTCCTCCTCATCGCACACACACACCCTCCTCCTCCCCCCGCACACACACACACCCTCCTCCTCCCCCCCACGCACACACCTCCTCCTCCCCCCACCCCCCTCCTCCTCCTCATCATCCCTCCTCACCCCCCACGCACACACATCCTCCTCCTCACCCCCCACGCACACACACCCTTCCTCCTCACCCCCCCGCACACACACACCTCCTCGCCCCCCCACGCACACACACACCCTCCTCCTCACCCCCACGCACACACACACCTCCTCCTCACCGTGGCGCACACACACCTCCCTCCTCACCCCCACCATCACACATCCTCCTCCCCCCCACCCCCGCGCCACCTCCCTCCTCACCCCCCCCGCACACACACACCCTCCCTCCTCACCCCCCCACGCACACACACCTCCTCCTCACCCCCCCACCCCCACACACCCTCCCTCCTCACCCCCCCCACGCACACACACAGACACAGACAGACACACACATGCACTGACACACACACACATGCATACGCACACAGACACACACACATGGCAAGCAAGACTCCAGACCAGTATATAGTCATGTTTGTTTATTTATTTACTTAATCCAGTATTCATTTACACCAAACAGGAAGCAGTTGAAAGTCTGTGTGTATATGTATGTATATATATGTATATGTTTGTGTATATTTATATATGTATGTGTATATATGTATATTAGAAAATAAATTCAGAAAGATTTGGTTTGGTTTGGTGATTCTTTAAAGGACTTTTAGTGAAAATGTTTGCCTGTGAGTATTTCTAGATGTCAAAACATAACAGTATTAAATACATTGATATAACCCTCTGCCACGGCTTAGAGTAGCATAACATAAACACACTGCGCTGCTCCCAGCACACACAACTAAACAACAACACAAATTATACAACAATACAGATTCACTTTGCTTTTCAATCCCCTTCAAAGAGTCCTGACTCGGCTCGGAGCCAAACCTGCCCTACCATCCGACCAGCTAGAAAACAAGGGTGCGAGGGAGTGGGGTCGGGGTTCGGGTGTGAGGGAGTGGGGTCGGGGGTCGGGTGTGAGGGGCAGGGCTCTCACATCGTGCCGAGCCGCACGTCGTAGGTCACCATGTGGTAGTTGTCCCAGGAGAAGAGCTGCCTGCGGGCCGGGTTGTAGTCGATCATGCTGTTGTAACGGTAGCGGTTCAGGAAGGGGATGCTGAGCGCCCGGCCGTGCCCGCTCTCCGTGCTGTAGCTGTAGTTCACCGTGGTGTTGGGCATGGTGTAGCTGGCCACGGTGTAGAGTGTGCCACAGATCACGAAGGCGTTGGCGACGGACTGCTTGCGCACGTTGGTCTCCCAGCTGTGCAGCACCTCCAGGCTGTCGGGATCCAGCCGGGACAGCACGATGGCACCCTTGGCCTTGCTGGTGCTGTAAATGGCAGAGCCCCGATCTCATCCACGGCCAGGTGCGATGCGGGTGTAGCCACCCAGGGTAGGGGTACTGCCCGTGAAGCGGGCGTGGGGCAGCTCCTCGGCGGCCCGCTCTCCGTGCGCAGGTCGAGCGGAGGAGGGTGCGGGACGCAGGCGCTGATAGTAAGTGAGCCCCGGCACACCCGGCCCGGTGCTCTCCTGGGACTCAGGCAGCAGGACACCTTGCTGGGAAGCTTTGGGAGAGCTGCTTGAGTCCCTCATAGCCGAAGAGCTGCCGCACTGCGCTGCCCACCGCGTCCAGGCGCCACGTCATCTCGGGTCCGTAGAGGGGCACCGGCTCGGGGTCCTGCATCCACACACCGTACTTCCCAGAGATGCTGTCTGCCTTCCGGTGACTCTCCGGCTCACCCACCCACACCAGCTCACCGCAGCCTGGGGGAGGGAGGGAGATGAGGGAGGGAGAGGGGAGAGGAGAGAGGGGGGGAGGGGGATCAGTATCGACGCAGCTGTCTCGATGTTTTGTGTACATTTCTTTCTTTCTTTTATTTATGTAGTGCCTTACCATACCACAGAATCTCAAAGCGCTTTACAGACAGTATGTATCATGATCAAGAAACAAGACAGATATTAATAAAATACAATGAGATTAATAACAACAATACATAGCAAATATCTAGATAGGACAAAAATAAAATAAATAAGAATAACAAACACAATACAAAGTTAGCAGATCAAAATTAGGTTAGGTTAAAAAAGCTGATCTATAAAAATGAGTCTTTAATCTTGATTTAAAAATGCTGACCGAAGCAGCGACAGAGGAAGGCAAAGAGCTGTACCTGTGCTGTCCTCTGTGTGGGGGGGGTCTGTACCTGTGCTGTCCCTCTGTGGGGGGGTCTGTACCTGTGCTGTCACTCTGGGGTGGGGGTCTGTACTGTACCTGTCACTCGAGGGGGGGGGGGGGTCTGTACCTGTGCTGTCACTCTGGGGTGGGGGTCTGTACTGTACCTGTCACTCGAGGGGGGGGGTCTGTACCTGTGTTGTCACTGTGGGTGGGGGCCGGGGGCAGCAGGCTGGAGGCCCGCACCTCTGTCACCTCCGATTTGAACTCTTGGAACCTGGGGCTGCTGTAATCCAGACTGGAGCCTGAGGGAGTGAGATAGAGAGGGGGTGAGAGTGAGACGGAGAGGGGGTGAGAGTGAGACGGAGGGGTGGAGGTGACGTTGCTGAATCTGTTACAGATGCTGTTTATTTATGAATTCTGTGCAAAAAAGGACAAAAAACTAACTGATCTAAGTGTTGTGTGAGCATTAGAAACCAGACCCTGTGTGTGCGCTGGAAACAGAGCCACCTAGTGTTGGGCAGGGATAATTCCAGGACTGAAATATAAAATTCCTCGTGTTTAACGATCAGAGACCGAGGGAAGAGAAGAGCCAGAGAGGAGAGTCAGAGTGCATGCAACTGGGAGAGGAGAGGAGAGGAGGAGAGGAGAGTCAGCGTGCATGCAACTGGAAGAGGAGAGGAGAGGAGAGAGGAGAGTCAGAGTGCATGCAACTGGAAGAGGAGAGAGGAGGAGAGGAGTCAGAGTGCATGCAACTGGAAGAGGAGAGGAGAGTCAGTGCATGCAACTGGAAGAGGAGAGGAAGAGGAGAGGAGAGTCAGAGTGCATGCAACTGGAAGAGGAGAGGAGGAGAGGAGTCAGAGTGCATGCAACTGGAAGAGGGAGAGGAGGAGGAGGAGAGTCAGAGTGCATGCAACTGGAAGAGGAGGAGGGAGAGTCAGAGTGCATGCAACTGGAAGAGGAGAGAGAGGAGGAGAGTCAAGTGCATGCAACTGGAAGAGGAGAGGGAGAGGAGAGGAGAGTCAGAGTGCATGCAACTGGAAGAGGAGAGAGGAGAGTCAGAGTGCATACAACTGGAAGAGGAGAGGAGAGTCAGAGTGCATGCAACTGGAAGAGGAGAGGAAGAGAGGAGAGTCAGAGTGCATGCAACTGGAAGAGGAGAGGAGTCAAGTGCATGCAACTGGAGGAGAGGAAGAGAGAGTCAGTCAGGTGCATGCAACGGGAAGAGGAGAGGAGGAGGAGAGGAGAGTCAGAGTGCATGCAACTGGAAGAGGAGAGGAAGGAAAGAGTGCATGCAACTGGAAGCATGCAACTGGAGGGGAGGAGAGGAAGACTGGAAGAGGAGAGTCAGAGTGCATGCAACTGGAAGAGGAGAGGAGGAGGAGGAGTCAGGTGCATGCAACTGGAAGAGGGAGGAGAGAGAGTCAGAGTGCATGCAACTGGAAGAAGAGAGGGAGAGAGGAGAGAGTGCATGCAACTGGAAGAGGAGAGGAAAGAGGAGAGGTCAGTGCATGCAACTGGAGGAGAGGAGGAGAGAGTGCATGCAACTGGAGGAGAGGAGGAGGTCAAGTGCATGCAACTGGAAGAGGAGAGGAGGAGAGAGGTGCATGGAACTGGGAGAGGAGAGGACTGGGAGGAGGAGAGGAGGAGAGTGCATGCAACTGGAAGAGGAGAGGAGGGGAGAGGTCAGAGTGCATGCAACTGGGAAGAGGAGAGGGGAGGAGGAGAGTCAGAGTGCATGCAACTGGAAGAGGAGAGGAAGAGGAGAGGAGTCAAGTGCATGCAACTGGAAGAGGAGAGGAGAGGAGGAGTCAGAGTGCATGCAACTGGGAAGAGGAGAGGAGAGGTCAGAGTGCATGCAACTGGAAGAGGAGAGGAAGAGAGGAGAGTCAGAGTGCATGCAACTGGAAGAGGAGAGGAGTCAGTGTGCATGCAACTGGAGGAGGAGAGGAGAGTCAGAGTGCATGCAACTGGAAGAGGAGAGGAGGAGAGGAGAGTCAGAGTGCATGCAACTGGGAGAGGAGAGGAAGAAAGGAGAGGAGAGTCAGTGCATGCAACTGGAAGAGGAGAGGAAGAGGAGAGGAGAGTCAGAGTGCATGCAACTGGAAGAGGAGAGGAGAGGAGGAGAGTCAGAGTGCATGCAACTGGAAGAGGAGAGGGAGGAGAGGAGAGTCAGAGTGCATGCAACTGGAAGAGGAGAGGAAGAGAGGAGAGGAGAGTCAGTGCATGCAACTGGAAGAGGAGAGGAGGAGAGGAGAGTCAGTGCATGCAACTGGAAGAGGAGAGGAAGGAGAGAGAGTCAGAGTGCATGCAACTGGAAGAGGAGAGAGAGGAGAGGAGTCAGAGTGCATGCAACTGGAAGAGGAGAGGAGAGGAGGAGAGTCAGAGTGCATGCAACGAAGAGGAGAGGAGGAGAGGAGTCAGAGTGCATGCAACTGGAAGAGGAGAGGAGAGGAGAGGAGAGTCAGAGTGCATGCAACTGGAAGAGGAGAGGAAGAGGAGGAAGGAGAGTCAGTGCATGCAACTGGAAGAGGAGAGGAAGAGGAGAGGAGAGTCAGAGTGCATGCAACTGGAAGAGGAGAGGAGGAGAGGAGTCAGAGTGCATGCAACTGGAAGAGGAGAGAGGAGGAGAGGAGTCAGAGTGCATGCAACTGGAAGAGGAGAGGAGGGGAGAGTCAGAGTGCATGCAACTGGAAGAGGAGAGGAGAGGAGGAGAGTCAGAGTGCATGCAACTGGAAGAGGAGAGGGAGAGGAGAGGAGAGTCAGAGTGCATGCAACTGGGAGAGGAGAGGAGGAGAGTAATAGTAATAATACCAATTCTAACAAGAACAATGCCTATGCTAATAATAACAAGAATCATTATTATAATAACAACACCTATACAAATATTAGAAATAATTGTAATAACATCACCACCACCAACAATCATATTAATATCAATTAACATAATGACAAAACCTGTAATAGTTGAGGGGGGGTGTATGTGTGTGCGTGTTGAGAGGGGTGTGGGTGTTGAGAGGGGGGTGGGTGTGTGTGTGTGCGTGTGTTTAGTACTCACTGTCGGGGGGTCTCTGGTCAGGGTCCCGGAGGGGAGTCTCAGGGGGGCCGCACTGCCCCAGTCTCAGTCGGCTGTTCTCCTGCCCCAGCCTGTCCACTCTGCTCTGCAGCTCCTGCCTCTCAGCCTCCAGCCTGTCCCTCTCCCGCTGCAGTTCAGTCTTCTCCCTCATGGCGGTGCTGTATGCTGCTTCCAGACCCCCGTCCTGCCCCACGGCCCCTCCCGGCCCTGCCAGCCGGTTCACCAGCACCTCCAGCAGGCCCAGCCGTGTCTGCAGGGCCTCCATCTCTCGGCGCTGCAGCGCCCCCTGTCGGCGGAGCTCCTGCTCCGTGGCTGGCTCGGGGCAGCTGTGCTCCGCAGGGCTCGGCACGGTGAAGGTGTAGAGGCAGCGGCCGCCCCCGTCGTTAGCTCTGTGCAGAGAGGCAGTGCTGCACAGCGTCCCCCGCAGGACGGAGGACACACAGGCAGCCAGGAACAGCTTCCACAACATGACTCCTGTTGAGGTGAACCCTCTCTGTGTCTCTCTGGCTCTCCCTGTGTCTCTGTAGCTCTCCCTGTGTCTCTCTAGCGCTCCCTGTGTCTCTCTAGCGCTCCCTGTGTCTCTCTGTGTCTCTGTAGCTCTCTCTGTGTATCTCTATCTCTCTCTAGACTGGAGAGGAAACACAAGCTGGTAAAACAAACCCTGCTCCCTCACTCTCCCTCTCTCTGTCTCTGTGTCTCTCTAGCTCTCCCTGTGTCTCTCTGTGTCTCTCTAGCTATCCCTGTGTCTCTGTAGCTCTCTCTGTGTCTCGACTTGATCCCTGGGCTGTGCTTGGTATCCCTTCCTCTGTCTATAGACTGAAAGTCCTTCTGTCTGTCTGTCTGTCTGTATTCTGTAGCTGCTGAGTGTGTCTGCCTCCTGCTCCTTTGCTCTGCACCTCTGTCTGTCAGTGTGAGAGGCTGGACTGGGTATATTTATACAGGTTGGGGGCGGGGTTGGGTTTGGGGGCGGGGTTGGGTTTGGGCTGTTTTTTCAGGTTTGCACAAGCGATGGATTGGCAGCAGCATTTCAGAATTGTTGTTTGGGATTTCTTAAAGACACACCACTGAGAAGGGCTTCTTTACAGCCCACTGTGAAAGAAAGGACTGGAAACTCCTGCCACTGACAATATGAATCACCCAGAGCAGCAAGAAATAGCAGCAGCCTCCCAGCCCTCAGCATAGGGATCGAGGTTCACCCTGGAGACAGTTTGCAGGGCGACAGCAGTCTGTCTGTGTGTGTGTGTCTGTCTGTCTGTCTGTCTGTCTGTGTGTGTGTCTGTCTTTCTGTCTGTCTTTGTGTGTGTCTGTCTGTGTGTGTGTGTGTGTCTGTCTGTGTGAGTCTTTGTGTGTGTCTGTCTGTGTCTGTATGTGTGTGTGTCTGTCTGTGTCTGTATGTGTGTGTGTGTGTGTGTGTGTGTGTGTGTGTGTGTGTGTGTCTGCGTCTGTGTCTGCGTCTGTGTGTGTCTGTCCGCAGAGCAGTGACAGCGCCAGGGTGCATTGATTCAGTGCAAGGGCTCCCAGCCTCTCCGCCTCTCCGAGGGAAAGCCATGTCTTTAGATCTCTGCTGTATTCTGTATCCGCAGCCTGGCTTTCATTGGATAAATTCCAGGGCTCGGCGTCCTTCGGTCTCAATATTAATAGCACGCCAGGTCTGCTTACTGCTGGCCTGTGCATTCCTGCGGGACAGGGGGATCCGGGGGGGTGAGGAAGCCCTCTCCGGTGCCCCCCCTCCTCTCCCATGCACTGCTCATGTACTCGGGACTCACTGCAGGTCAGAGCTGTTTCAGAGCCCCTCACAGTAACTCAAGCTGGTGGTTTAAAACGGCACATTCCAGTCCACTGCCCTCGGAGCGGGACGGGGAAACACCCGACTGCCCTCGAAGCGGGACGGGGAAACACCTGACTGCCCTCGGAGCGGGACGGGGAAACACCCGACTGCCCTCGGAGCGGGACGGGGAAACATCCGACTGCCCTGGGAGCGGGGACCCGGGAAACACCCGACTGCCCTGGGGCGGGACGGGGAAACACCCGACTGCCCTCGGGCGGGGACACTGCCCTCGGGCGGGAAACACCGACTGCCCTCGGGCCCGGGACGGGAAACACCCTGACTGCCCTCGAGCGAGCGGGACTGCCCGGAGCGGAAACACCCCTGACTGCCCTCGGAGCGGGACAGGGAAACACCCCAGGAGGGAAGAAGATACAGAAGGGCAATAGATCCCAGGGGACAGTTACAGATTTACACTGCCATGAACAATATGGTGTGAGTGCAGCTGCACCCTATTCACCACAGCAGGGATATACTGCACTGCACTGCACTGCACTGTGTTTTTTTTTACAAAATTGCAGGCGGAGTATCCCAGGGTGCTTCATGAAACTGAACTCCTGCACTGCAGAACTGCTCACCCAGGACTGATGCAATGAGGCTGAACTGCACTGCAGGGCTGATGCAACGAGGCTGCACTGCACTGCAGGGCTGATGCAACGAGACTGACCTGCACTGCAGGGCTGATGCAATGAGGCTGCACTGCACTGCAGGGCTGATGCAATGAGACTGACCTGCACTGCAGGGCTGATGCAATGAGACTGACCTGCACTGCAGGGCTGATGCAATGAGGCTGCACTGCACTGCAGGGCTGATGCAATGAGGCTGCACTGCACTACAGGGCTGATGCAATGAGGCTGCACTGCACTACAGGGCTGATGCAATGAGGCTGCACTGCACTGCAGGGCTGATGCAATGAGGCTGAACTGCACTGCAGGGCTGATGCAATGTGCTGACCTGCACTGCAGGGCTGATGCACCGGCTCCAGGCACTGAGTTTAACAACATGTCTGTCTGACGGTTACTGGAAACTCTGACTGCTTACGGGAACGCTCCTGCACAATCTCCACCTCCCCTCGAAAACGGAACTGTGCGAACAGTCTCAATCCCAGGATGGTCCTTCAGTAATAAAAACAGGAAACTGCCTTCAGCCAGCTGGCAGACCGTAGCTGGCAGCATTACAAAGGCAGCGGCTTCCAGCCTCATGCACCAAAGAGATTCATATGATCAGGGTTAGTTTAATAGTTACTGCTGGTTGTAAAACATGCTTTTGGCCTGATTTGAACACTGCCAGTTGCAAGGTATTCCACCTGGTGGTTAAAGGATGCTTCAGTACCACCGGCATGCACGTTTCAGTGTGTCACTTTCGTAGCTGCTTTATAACCCCGTTAGTGTGCGTTCTCCATCCTTGTGATGAGAACAAACCCTGTCTGTGTCATCTCTCAGACCCCAGACCCACCTCTCTAACGAACTGACTGTCGAAGCAGCGCAGCAAAAACAAAATCGCATTCATATCACAGAGAGGGGATAACGGGTCACATTGAAATGACTTTATTTAAAGAAAAACAAACCACCAAAAAACCAGATCAAACCCTTTCTCATTACCGAGCGATGCCTGAATACTTTCAACAGCATAGGCACATACTTTATATAATCTACCTAAACACAATGGTGATGATGCGAGATTCTGCAGACTGGGGGGCTCCAGTGCTAGCCTTCATTCAGAGTGCTGTGCCTTCAGATGCGACATGAACAATGACAGCTGCTGGACTCGCCAACTATACCACAGCACTCCTCCAGAACTTAATAAGGTGGTTAATTCACTGGCAGGCCCTGTGCACAGCAATTTGTAAAAGTCTTCTATTTTACTGTAGATGGGGGGGGGGTATAGCATAAAACACAGCATTAGTGTAGCAAAGCACAGTGAAAGTGACGCGCTGTGTTCAGAGGACTGGGACTGCTCTGGGGAAGAAGAACAAGAGCATGGGCTTCACTCTTACAGTACTGTCTGGTAGAGATGAGCTTCACTCTCACAGTACTGTCTGGTAGAGATGAGCTTCACTCTTACAGTACTGTCTGGTAGAGATGAGCTTCACTCTTACAGTACTGTGTGGTAGAGATGGGCTTCACTCTTACAGTACTGTCTGGTAGAGATGAGCTTCACTCTCACAGTACTGTCTGGTAGAGATGGGCTTCACTCTTACAGTACTGTCTGGTAGAGATGGGCTTCACTCTTACAGTACTGTCTGGTAGAGATGGGCTTCACTCTTACAGTACTGTCTGGTAGAGATGGGCTTCACTCTTACAGTACTGTCTGGTAGAGATGGGCTTCACTCTTACAGTACTGTCTGGTAGAGATGGGCTTCACTCTTACAGTACTGTCTGGTAGAGATGAGCTTCACTCTTACAGTACTGTCTGGTAGAGATGGGCTTCACTCTTACAGTACTGTCTGGTAGAGATGAGCTTCACTCTCACAGTACTGTCTGGTAGAGATGAGCTTCACTCTTACAGTACTGTCTGTTAGAGATGAGCTTCACTCTTGCAGTACTGTCTGGTAGAGATGAGCTTCACTCTTAAAGTACTGTCTGGTAGAGATGAGCTTCACTCTTACAGTACTGTCTGGTAGAGATGAGCTTCACTCTTACAGTACTGTCTGGTGAGATGAGCTTCACTCTCACAGTACTGTGGTGAGATTCACTCACTCTTACAGTACTGTCTGGTAGAGATGGGCTTCACTCTTACAGTACTGTGTGGTAGAGATGAGCTTCACTCTTACAGTACTGTCTGGTAGAGATGGGCTTCACTCTACAGTACTGTCTGGTGAGATGAGCTTCACTCTTAAAGTGCTGTCTGGTGAGATGAGCTTCACTCTCACAGTACTGTGGTAGAGATGAGCTTCACTCTTACAGTACTGTCTGGTAGAGATGGGCTTCACTCTTACAGTACTGTCTGGTAGAGATGAGCTTCACTCTTACAGTACTGTCTGGTAGAGATGAGCTTCACTCTTACAGTACTGTCTGGTAGAGATGAGCTTCACTCTTACAGTACTGTCTGGTAGAGATGAGCTTCACTCTTACAGTACTGTCTGGTGAGATGAGCTTCACTCTTACAGTACTGTCTGGTAGAGATGAGCTTCACTCTTACAGTACTGTCTGGTGAACTTCACTCTCAGATGCTGTCTGGTCACTCTTGAGCTTCACTCTTACAGTACTGTCTGGAGATGGGCTTCACTCTTACAGTACTGTCTGGTGAGATGAGCTTCACTCTTAAGTACTGTCTGGTGAGATGAGCTTCACTCTTAAAACTGTCTGGTGAGATGGGCTTCACTCTTACAGTACTGTCTGGTGAGATGAGCTTCACTCTTACAGTACTGTCTGGTAGAGATGGGCTTCACTCTTACAGTACTGTCTGTTGAGATGGGCTTCACTCTTAAAAGTGCTGTGTGGTGAGATGGGCTTCACTCTTACAGTGCTGTCTGGTAGAGATGGGCTTCACTCTTACAGTACTGTCAGATGAGCTTAAAGCAAAGGAGATTTCACTCTGTCACAGATGACTGTCTGGTACTTTGGTTTGCTTTTTTTAAACTCCCCTGGCACAGTCACACATTCAGGATTTATTATTATTTTTAAATTTATTTTTTGTTTGAATTGTCTCCTCAAAACAAAACAATTGGACAGAAAGTGTAAGATATCACATGACTGTAAAATTGTAAACATCAGTTCCAGATGATTTGTTTTTTATACACAGATATGGGGTATGTACACTTGACCTTGTTATCCATATTGAACCCCAGCAGTGTTCTTGCACCCCCACTGCGTCTTCAGCGCCGGCTCCACAGTGCCCCCCACTGGTAGAGGTGGGAGGTGGAGAGGCTGCAGGCTCATTGGCAGAGAGCTGGGAAGGAGGGCTCTGATTGGTGGATGCTGAGTGATTATTCCATTGTTGAGTCACTGAGGTCCGCACACTGTGATTGGTCCGTTCTTCCATTGTTGAGTCACTGGGAAAGGGGCAGTGCTGAGGTCCTTGGCTCTCCCTGCCTGATTGGTGCAAATCTCTCGTTTGATTCCCAGCAGTGTCTCTTCCTGGTTCTGCACTGGAGCTGAATATACAGGGGGGAGGGGAGAGGGGAGAGGGGAAGCCACGAGTCCTCCGCCACAGCGCCCCCTGCTGGCTCCTCCTAGCCTGGCACTAACGGTACCGCAGGATCAGAGGAACTAGAGGACAGACACAAACACACACAGATCCACAGTCACTAATGCAAGACTGGCTTTTCAGTAAACATGAACATATACTTGTGTGCCTACCTGCTTATTTATATGCATTATAAGGGCCCTTCACTAACTCTATGGTTTCAATGTTTTTCTGTGTAAATCAGACAGCGAATTATCAAGGTAAAACTGTACATGTTTGTCTATCTTGTTAATTTCACTTGCTGGACGTTATTATACCTGACCGACGGCTAGTGTATGTGTGAGCACAGCAAGAATATCCTGATGCTGTGGAAGGATTCAGGGATGCACTGCATAGTATAGTATGTATGTAGGAGTGTGTCTGTGAGGGACGGGCTGTGTGTCTGTGAGGGACAGGCTGTGTGTCTGTGAGGGACAGGCTGTGTGTCTGTGTGGGACATGCTGTGTGTCTGTCAGGGACGGGATGTGTGTCTGTCAGGGACGGGATGTGTGTCTGTGTGTCTGTCAGGGACGGGCTGTGTGTCTGTCAGGGACGGGCTGTGTGTCTGTGTGTCTGTCAGAGCAGCTCCCTGTCACTCACCCACGATGATGAGCAGGATGGCCACCACCACCAGCGCTACGATTGCCTTCATCTACAAGAGAGGAACACAGCGATCAGGCACTCCACACACGAGAGAGGAACACAGTGATCAGGCACTCCACACACGAGAGAGGAACACAGCGATCAGGCGCTCCACACACGAGAGAGGAACACAGCGATCAGGCGCTCCACACACGAGAGAGGAACACAGCGATCAGGCACTCCACACACAAGAGAGGAACACAGCGATCAGGCGCTCCACACACGAGAGAGGAACACAGCGATCAGGCGCTCCACACACGAGAGAGGAACACAGCGATCAGGCGCTGCACACACGAGAGAGGAACACAGCGATCAGGCACTCCACACACGAGAGGAACACAGCAATCAGGCGCTCCACACACGAGAGAGGAACACAGCGATCAGGCTCCACACACGAGAGAGGAACACAGCGATCAGGCACTCCACACACGAGAGAGGAACACAGCGATCAGGCACTCCACACACGAGAGGAACACAGCGATCAGGCGCTCCACACACGAGAGAGGAACACAGATCAGGCCTCCACACCGCGAGAGGAACACAGCGATCAGGCTCCACACACAGAGAGGAACACAGCGATCAGGCACTCCACACACAGGGAGGAACACAGCGATCAGGCGGCCCCACACGAGAGAGAGGAACACAGTGATCAGGCTCCCACACACGAGAGAGGAACACAGTGATCAGGCCTCCACAGAGAGGAACACAGCGATCAGGCGCCCACACTGAGAGAGGAACACAGCGATCAGGCGCTCCACACAGAGAGGAACACAGCGATCAGGCGCTCCACACACGAGAGAGGAACACAGCGATCAGGCGCTCCACACACGAGAGAGGAACACAGACACACCAAGATAGAGACAGATAGAGATATAGACACACAGAGATACAGACAGACACACAGATACAGACGCACACACAGATAGACACACACACAGATAGATACAGACACACAGATACAGACACACACACAGAGATATAGACACAGAGATACAGACACACACACACAGTGATACAGACACACACACACAGATACAGACACACAGAGATACAGACACGCACACACAGAGATACAGACACACACAGAGATACACACACAGATATAGACACACACACACAGATACAGACACACAGAGATACAGACACACACACACAGAGATACACACACACACACAGAGATAGAGATACAGACGGGGTGCTGCTCACTTTGCACTCTCTCCACCACATCCTCCTGCGCAGCTGCTTGGCTCGGCTGCTGAATGCCGAGGCGTTATCTGACAGGCTTTCTGGAGAGCGAAAGAAAAACAGAAATCAAAACAGAATCAACACACATGCCTGGGGGAGAACTCCAGCAGACAATTCAGTGAAGCGTCTGGCGATGCCTCCTGCCTGTCTGTCTGGCGATGCCTCCTGCTTGCCTGTCTGTCTGGCGATGCCTCCTGCCTGCCTGGCGATGCCTCCTGCCTGCCTGGCTGGCTGCCTGCCTGGCGATGCCTCCTGCCTGCCTGCCGATGCCTCCTGCCTGCCTGCCTGCCTGGCGATGCCTCCTGCCTGCCTGCCTGACGATGCCTCCTGCCTGCCCGCCCACCTGCCCGGCGATGCCTCCTGCCTGCCTGCCTGCCTGGCGATGCCTCCTGCCTGCCTGCCTGCCTGGCGATGCCTCCTGCCTGCCTGCCTGCCTGGCGATGCCTCCTGCCTGCCTGCCTGGCAATGCCTCCTGCCTGCCTGCCTGGCAATGCCTCCTGCCTGCCTGCCTGCCTGGCGATGCCTCCTGCCTGCCCGGCGATGCCTCCTGCCTGCCTGCCTGCCTGGCGATGCCTCCTGCCTGTGGATCGGCGATGCCTCCTGCCTGCCTGCCTGCCTGCCTGGCGATGCCTCCTGCCTGCCTACCTGGCAATGCCTCCTGCCTGCCTGCCTGCCTGGCGATGCCTCCTGCCTGCCCGCCTGCCTGGCGATGCTTCCTGCCTGCTGCTTTGCTGATGCCAGAGGAGCCCTGCGGCCCATCAGCACTCGTCCGGCTCCTAGGAGCTGACCCATCTCAGAACTGTGTAAAGGATCCCAGTGTTTGTGCCTCAACAACATTATAGTGTAGTGACAGAACTGGCACCTTACATAGAAAACACAAGGAAGGTTGATTTACTTGGGTGTACGTTTCATTGGTGCATCGATAAAATGTGCGAGGGATCGGTCAATGTGTGTTACTGAAACAAAACACATGGTGGAGAAGAACCAGGATACTATTCAGCATTCGCTCAGCACTCCTTGGCTTGAGAAACAACAGCTGGAGCCCTCAACTAAATAATACAAAATAAAAGGGAATTAGGAAAATAATGTGAATGTGAATGTGTTTTTCAAAGCTGCAGTGGTTATGTGCAGAAGATGTTTGCTGATGTGGACTGGCCCAGGCAGAATGGAGAACACTTTTCTGATGTAAACAACACTGCAGGCTAATGTCACAGGCTGAACCTGGAGGCAGTATCTGAACACACTCCCCTACTCCACTGATGAAAAACATCGTTAAAGCAAATTACAAAACCATACGGGCAGCGGGATGAGAAACGCACGGAGCATGCAGGCTGCACAGCAAACACAATTCCAAGAGAGTCACTTCCATCTGGGAATCGCTTCAACCCCTCAGCTGTAACTGGAGCACTGACACACAAACTGAGGAGCAGCGTGCACAGGAGACTGTGCCCTGTGTCTGCAACCCTGTCTGTCTGTCAGTGAGTCAGTTAGTCAGTCAGTGAGTCAGTGAGTCAGTGAGTCAGTGAGTGAGTCAGGGAGTCAGGGAGTCAGTGAGTCAGTGAGTCAGTCAGTCAGTGAGTCAGTGAGTCAGTCAGGGAGTCAGTGAGTCAGTGAGTCAGTGAGTCAGTCAGTCAGTGAGTCAGTGAGTCAGTCAGTCAGTGAGTCAGTGAGTGAGTCAGTCAGGGAGTCAGGGAGTCAGGGAGTCAGTCAGTGAGTCAAGGAGTCAAGGAGTCAAGGAGTCAGTCAGTGAGTCAAGGAGTCAAGGAGTCCGGGAGTCCGGGAGTCAGTCAGTCAGTGAGTCAGTGAGTCAGTGAGTCAGTCAGTCAGTCAGTCAGTGAGTCAGTCAGTCAGTCAGTCAGTCAGTCACTGAGTCAGTCAGGAGTCAGTAGTCAGGGGTCAGTGAGTCAGTGGAGTCGGTCAGTGAGTCAAGGAGTCAGTCAGTCAGTCAGTCAGTCAGTCGGTCAAGTCAGGGAGTCAGTCAGTCAGTCATTCGGGAGTCCGAGTCAGTGAGTCAGTGAGTCAGTCAAGAGTCAGGAGTCAAGTCAGTCAGTCAGTCAAAAGTCAGAAAATCAATCAGTCAGTCAGTCAGTCAGTCAGTCAGTCAGTCACTGAGTCAGTCAGTCAGTAAGTCAGTCAGTGAGTCAGGGAGTCAGTGAGTCAGTGAGTCAGTCAGTGAGTCAGTCGGTCATGGGAGTCAGTCAGTGTGGTCAGGGAGTCAGTGGTCAGTCGGTGAGTCAGTCGGAAGTGACAGTCGGTCAGTCAGTCAGTCAGTCAGGAGTCAGTCAGTCAGTCAGTCAGTCAGTCAGTCATTCAGGGAGTCAGGGAGTCAGTCAGTCAGGGAGTCAGGGAGTCAGGGAGTCAGGGAGTCAGTGAGTCAGGGAGTCAGTCAGTCAGTGAGTCAGGGAGTCAGTCAGTCACTGAGTCAGTCAGTCAGTGAGTCAGGGAGTCAGTCAGTCAGTGAGTCGGGGAGTCAGTCAGTCAGTGAGTCAGTCAGTCAGTGACAGTCAGTCAGTCAGTCAGTCAGTCAGTCAGTCAGTGAGTCAGGGGTCAAGTCGGTCAGTGAGTCGGGGAAAGTCGGTCGGTGGTCAAGTGAGTCGGGGAGTCAGTCAGTGAGTCAGTGAGTCAGGGAGTCAGGAAGTCAGTGAGTCAGTGAGTCAGTCAGGGAGTCAGGGAGTCAGTCAGTCAGTCAGGGAGTCAGGAAGTCGGTGAGTCAGGGAGTCAGTGAGTCAGTCAGTCAGTGAGTCAGGGAGTCAGTGAGTCAGTCAGTGAGTCAGTGAGTCAGGGAGTCAGTCAGTCAGTCAGTGAGTCAGGAGTGAAGTCAGTGAGTCAGTGAGTCAGTCAGTCAGTCAGTCAGTCAGTGAGTCAGTGAGTCAGGTGAGTGAGTCAGTCAGTCAGTCAGTGAGTCAGTGAGTCAGTCAGTGAGTCAGGGAGTCAGTCAGTGAGTCAGTCAGTCAGTCAGTCAGTCAGTGAGTCAGTGAGTCAGTGAGTCAGTCAGTCAGTGAGTCAGTCGGAGTCAGTCAGTCAGTGAGTCAGGGAGTCAGTCAGTCAGTGAGTCAGGGAGTGAGTCAGTGAGTCAGTGAGTCAGTGAGTCAGTCAGTGAGTCAGGGAGTCAGTCAGTCAGTGAGTAAGGGAGTGAGTCAGTGAGTCAGGGAGTGAGTCAGTGAGTCAGTGAGTCAGTCAGTGAGTCAGTGAGTCAGTCAGTCAGCCAGTCAGTGCCTCAGCTTTCACAGGGCAGGTACACCATTGGGTGCCTGTGAGGGTGAGAAGCTGGCAGTCCCGCTCTCACACGGAGCGCTCGATCACATCAGGCGCAGTGACAGAGATACAGCCTGGCAGCCTGGCTCCTCAGCAGACCCTTATAAAAGTGTCCCACAGTAAAAGCACAGCAACGAGGAAGAAACAGGGATGGAAATAAGACTCCTAGTACAAAATGACTGTGGTAAACTTTTATAAGGGTGGATATGAAGGCTGCGAGTCGGAGGGAGAGAGAGATTTTGAGAGTTAACCCCTCGCTGTCCTTACCAGACTTGTCCTGCAGGTCGTCCAGCCGTTCTCCCCTCTCGATCACTTTGGTGATGTTCTCTTGCATGACATCAATCACCTCATCCACCTGGGTCTGCACTCTGAGAGAGAGAGAGATGGACCCTGGAAATATCAATACTGTATTTCAATGCTCCACAATTCACTTATTTAGTTCATTCACAGCTTGGCCGAGTAGTTTACTGTTTAAGGGCCTCAGTTCAATAGTTATGCTGCAATATGAATGGAAGTTAAAACCACACACTTTTACAACAAGTGAGTTTTAATACAGACTTCATGCCCTGATTGGACCAATGCACAGCTAGAACACAACTGTCTGCCAGCCCTGCACGGCGCGCTGAGACCTTAGCTTAAAGAAAATAAGAACTGAACTGACAGCTCCCAGTCCCCAGGCTCCCTGTAAGTCCCTTGTTAAGTGAGCCACTCTGTTTACCCCGGCTCTCGCCCCTCTGAAGCACACGGCACTCTGTTTACCCCGGCTCTCGCCTCTGCCTCTGTTTGCCCGGCTCGCCCCTCTGAAACACAGCACTCTGTTTGCTCAACCCCTCTGAAGCACACAGCACTCTGTTTACCCCTAAGCCCTCTGAAGCACACGGCACTCTGTTTACCCCGGCTCGCCCTCTGAAGCACGGCACTCTGTTTACCCCGGCTCTCGCCCCTCTGAAGCAGACAGCACTCTGTTTACCCCGCTCGCCCCTCTGAAGCACACGGCACTCTGTTTACCCCGGCTCTCGCCCCTCTGAAGCACACGGCACTCTGTTTACCCCGGCTCTCTCCACTCTGATGCACACGGCACTCTGTTTACCCTGCTCTAAGCCCCTCTGAGCACCAGCACTCTGTTTACCCGGCTCTCGCCCCTCTGAAGCACACAGCACTCTGTTTGCCGATCTCGCCCCTCTGAGCCTGCGCACTCTGTTTACCCTCTCTCCACTCTGATGCACACAGCCTCTGTTTTACCCGCTCTCGCCCTCTGAAGCACACGCACTCTGTTTGCCCGGCTGATCCTGGATGCATACTGCACCTCTGTTTTGCCCGATCTCTCCACTTGATGCATCTGTTTACGGCCCTCCTAGGCCTGCGGCCTTGTTTGCCCCTCTAAGCCCTCTGAAGCACCGCGGCACTCCTGGTTTGCCCCGATAAGCCCTCTGAAGCCTGCGACGCTCTGTTTGCCCGATAACCAAGCCCTCTGATGCATACGACGCTCTGTTTGCCCGATTTCCCCTCTGAGTGCATCGCGACTCTGTTTTGCCCGAATAAGCCCTCTCAAGCACACGGCACTCTGTTTTACCCAATCTGCGGCCCTCTGAGCACACGGCACTCTGTTTGCCCCTGCCGCCTCTGATGCATACGGCACTCTGTTTACCCCGGATATTTCCCCTCTGATTGCACGGTAATTTGTTTGCCCTGGCTCGCCTCTGAGCCACGGCACTCTGTTTACCCCGGTGGCCCATCTCTGAGCCTGCACTCTGTTTACCCGGCTCTTCCCCTCTGAGCACACGGCACTCTGTTTACCTGAGCCTGCGCCTCTGAAGCCACACGGCACTTGTTTACCCCTGGCTCCCCCTCTGAAGCACACGGCACTCTGTTTGCCCGCTAAGCCCTCTCTTATTTGCACCGGCACTCTGTTTATCCCGGCTCGCCTCTGAAGCACACACGGCACTCTGTTTACCCCGATAAGCCCTCTGATGCACACGGCACTCTGTTTTTTCCGCTCTCGCCCTCTGAAGCACACGGGCTCTGTTTGTCCGTGCTGGCCTCTGAGCATACGGCCTTGTTTGCCCCGGCTCGCCCCTCTGAAGCACACTGCACCTGTTTACCCGGCTCTCGCCCTCTGAAGCACACGGCACTCTGTTTACCCCGGCTCTCTGGCCCACCTGATGCACCACGGCACTCTGTTTATCCTGCTCGCCCTCTGAAGCACACGGCACTCTGTTTACCCGGCTCTCGCCCCTCTGATGCACCGGCACTCTGTTTATCCCTAGGCCCTCTGGAACACACGGCACTCTGTTTTTCCGGGCTCTCGCCCCTCTGGGCACACGGCACTCTGTTTGCCCTGCTCTCCACTCTCTGATGCTGCGGCACTCTGTTTACCCCGCTAAGCCCTCTGGGCACACGGCACTCTGTTTACCCGCTCCTCGCCCTCTGGCAGCCCGCACTCTGTTGTTCCACAGCCCTCTAGGGCACTCTCTGTTTGCCCGGCTCTCGCCCTCTGATGCATGCGGCACTCTGTTTGCCCGGCTCGTCTCCAAGCCCTGCAAGCACTCTGTTTACCCGGTTCTCCCCCCCTCTGAGCCCACGGCACTCTGTTTGCCTCCGGGCTCCCTCCTCTGAGCCTGCGACCTCTGTTTGCCCTGTTTCCAAGCCCTCTGAGCTTCGGCCTCTGTTTACCCGCTCTAAGCCCTCTGGAAGCCTACGCACTCTGTTTACCCCGCTCTCGCCCTCTGAGCCACGGGCACTCTGTTTGCCTGCTCGCCCTCTGAAGTTAATACACGGGCACTCTGTTTACCCTGCTCGCCCTCTGAAGCCACATGGCACTCTGTTTACCCGGCTCGCCCTCTGAAGCACACGGCACTCTGTTTACCCCGGCTCTCGCCCCTCTGAAGCACACGGCACTCTGTTTACCCCGGCTCTCGCCCCTCTGAAGCACACGGCACTCTGTTTACCCCGGCTCTCGCCCCTCTGAAGCACACGGCACTCTGTTTACCCCGGCTCTCGCCCCTCTGAAGCACACGGGCACTCTGTTTACCCGCCTCGCCCTCTGAAGCACACGGCACTCCGTTTGCAGCTCTCCACTCTGAAGCACACAGCACCGCACTGGCCTGTTTCAATTGAAACTTCACTGCTCCCAGGGGAGGATGGGAATGCCAGTGATAATCGGTTCACACTCCAAGCGTTTGGTTTCATTGTTTCACCTGCCAGTTTTAACTTGTTAAAAAAGAACATTCCACACCTGCGACACACACAACGCACTTTCATCAAAGTCTCTTCTGATTTTAACAGCATGTGGCAAAAGCAAGCACAGGCACAATAACTATACAATACTAATAATAAAAAAGAAAATTCATTCCCGAACTGTGCTGGAAAAATACTAATACAGTCTGAGACACACACACACACACGCACTGCTCAGACACACGCTGAGACACACACACACACACGCACTGGCTCAGTTTCACGCTGAAACACACTGCTCCCAGGGAGGATGGAGACACCAGTGATACACACACACACGCACGTTTGGTTTCATTGACACCTGCCAGTTTACACAACACACAAAAGAACATTCCACACCTCAGACACACGCTGGAGACACTTTCACAACTCTGCTCAGACACATGCTTGAAACAAACACACGCACTGCTCAGACAATACTAAACAAAAACACAAACACACACTGCTGGAACACACGCTAATACACAGACACACACACACACGCACTGCTCAGACACACGCTGAGACACACACACACACTGCTCAGACACACGCTGAGACACACACACACACGCACTGCTCAGACACACGCTGAGACACACACACACACACACGCACTGCTCAGACACACGCTGAGACACACACACACACACACGCACTGCTCAGACACACGCTGAGACACACACACGCACTGCTCAGACACACGCTGAGACACACACACACACACACGCACTGCTCAGACACACACACAGAGACACACACACACACACACGCACTGCTCAGACACACACACTGAGACACACACACACACACACGCACTGCTCAGACACACACACTGAGACACACACACACACTGCTCAGACACACACACTGAGACACACACACACACTGCTCACGCACACACACTGAGACACACACACACACTGCTCAGACACACACACACACTGCTCACGCACACACACTGAGTCACACACACGCACTGCTCACGCACACACACTGAGACACACACACGCACTGCTCAGACACACACACTGAGACACACACACACACTGCTCAGGCACACACACTACTCAGACACACACACTGCTCTCTCCACTCCACTCCCACACACATGCGCACACAGACACAGCCTTATACACACGCTCGCTCCACTCCACTCACACGCATGCTCGCTCCACTCCACTCACACACACACGCTCGCTCGCTCCACTCCACTCACAAGCACACACACAGGCGTCATTCCTATCGGAACATCTGGTCACAATAAAATATTAATAAAAATCCAGGACTTACTGCTTAATCTTCTCATTTTTCCGTCCAAATGTGGGTCCTGAAGGCCCTCTCCTGAAAATCACATAAAACCGTAGGAGGATCAGGGAGAAAACAAAACACTGAACCACTGATCCACTGAACCACTGATCCACTGATCCACTGAACCACTGAACCACTGATTCACTGAACCACTGATCCACTGATTCACTGATCCACTGAACCACTGAACCACTGATCCACTGAACCACTGATCCACTGATTCACTGAACCACTGATTCACTGATCCACTGAACCAATGATCCACTGAACCACTGATCCACTGAACCACTGATCCACTAAACCACTGATCCACTGATTCACTGAACCACTGATCCACTGAACCACTGATCCACTGATTCACTGAACCACTGATCCACTGAACCACTGATCCACTGAAACATTGATCCACTGAACCACTGAACCACTGATCCACTGAACCACTGATCCACTGAACCACTGATCCACTGCATTCAGGAACCTGGCAGCCGGTTTAGTTTGCTTCCGGTAAGTGATTGGACTCACACGGCATAGAGCTGCACCATTTCTTCACAATGTCATCTACAAAAAAGACAGCAGCTGCATCAAAGATTGGAAATATTTCTGCTAAAGACAGATCTGTCCAGTACAAGAAGGGGACATTTCATGTGTCTCTTGTTATTTTTACATTTATTTATGTTTTTATTTTGTTTATTCACTGATGGTGAAAACAGAATGTCTACAATATACTACAATTTAGCATTTACTGTTTTTCAGGTAAGTGTGAAATATCTTAAAATACCTATTTTTAAACCTTGAAATGCTGTAAAAACCCTCATCTGTCTCCCTTCTCTGTCTGGTAAACACAGAGAGTACGAGACAACGAGAGAGAATAAGCGAGAGCGCGCGAGAGAGAGAGGTTAATGAATCGAGGTGCAGTGCGGAACAACAACATGAGGACAAAGGGTCCCTTTAAAAGGTCAGCCCTCCCTGCGGAGTAAACCTGGCTGGTATTTGGTCTCATAAACAGAGAGACTAATAAACCAGCCCCCCTTACAGCCGGCATCTTCTAAACATGAGGCTGAATAACATGTGATACTGCTGTAACAAGAGCCAGACTGCCTTTATAGAGCTGTGCAATATTCACACACAGACAGGGGACCTGGGAGCCTTTAACACAGACAGATAGACAGGCAGGGGACCTGGAAGTCTTTAACACAGGCAGGGAGACAGACAGGCAGGCAGACAGACAGACAGACAGGGGACCTGGGAGCCTTTAACACAGATAGACAGACAGACAGGCAGGCAGGCAGGCAGGGGACAGGGGGAGCCTTTAACACAGACAGACAGAGACAGACAGACAGACAGACAGAGAAACACACGTGCTGTCCGCTCTGCCCAGCTTGTAACGACCTTTGAACCCATTAAGTGTCAAATTATTTTTTCTTTGAATAAAAAACCAAAATCTCAACACAAGCTGTGTTTATGTAATTTGATACATTCACACTTAGACTTGACTTTTGCATTTGCTAACAATATAGTTAAAGAGGAAAGTGAAACAGCAGGCAGAACTCACAGAAAGAAGTCCTCTTCTTCACCAGAGTCATCCTCCAACAGGTTTCTCTGCATCACGAAATAACAGCACAGTCACAGAGGTGAGCTTTCACATCGAACTCAATTAAACAAGCAAACTTCATTCACACTATAGAAACTATAGAAAAACACATCTTATATAAATATGTGCATATTCCAAACTGAAGCAGGGATGGAAATAAGACTCCTGTTGCATTGCAGTATAATAATATAAATGGGGTTCATGTTTCTATAATCTTGATTTGTAGTGAAATGCTTAAGAATCCGGTACGGTCACTTTGTCTGCATTCAAGAATAAATCAGCCCATTTTAAAGAAAGCAGGTATGGGTTGTGTGTGCATGTGTTGGAGACGCTGTGTAGTGTCTGTGGGGTGAATCACAGTGGGGTGAGCCTGTGTGATATCTCAGCTCCAATCTGTATGCGCTCCAGAAAGCCTGTCCAGTTCAACAGCTCAGGCATGTGACAGAACAAGCAGACCTGTAATGAAATGAAAGTGCTCCTGGGTGCGGAGCTCCAGTGGAGGGGAATTCCTTTACCAGGACCAGCGGAGAGCTGGGATTGGAGTCACACACGCACACACACAGACTCGCACGCAGCGTTCCCCCGGCTGACTCCCCGCCTCATTACCCGGGATGGGACGGGACGGGGAGTGTCCAGGTGTCTCCTCGCATTTCACTGCAGCACAAATCCCAGCAGCCACTCCTGGTTTATTAATACAGCACCACGTTCACGACGCTTGCAGCATTAGCTACACTTGTGCAGCATAAGAAGTTTGCTGCCTGCTCTACTTAATTGGATGGCAGAAAACCTGGCCAGGGTATCAAAGTTTAATTGAAAGCATATTAAGCAGTTATATAGTAAAGCCACAAATGTAATTTTTTTCTGAGGTTTCCCGGTAAATGCTGAAAGTTATTGAAATCTTTAGATATTCTGTTTTCCATACATAACATATTAGTATTTATCCCTGCATCAGTTCTCCTGTTTATCTCATTCATTGTGTTTAAGTGTCCTCATAGCAATGGCCTGCTTCTACTTTCATTGATTATCTTTGTCTCATTAAAGCCACTTGGCAATTTCTTTATTACAAGCACCTGTCTGGTTAAGCCGAGGTCAGGTTTTGTGTAGAGAGGAGAGAGAAGGGTGAGTCTGTGTCTGTGTCTGTCTGTTTGAAAAAGTATTTTCTAAGCTACTGCTTTTGAAGAATAAAAAAAACACTTAGGAAAGAAGTTTATATCAAGAAATGGAATCAATGCTACAATGAACTTCTTTAGCTGAGTCTCAACTTTGCTTTAGCAGATGAATCGAGATGTATTGAAGTCCTTCTGCCCACCCTGTGGATTTCTGTTCATTGTCTCACCCTGGGATTGGAAAGGATTCTTCGTCCGAGCTGCCTCTCCGTTGGGAAATCGTTTGTTGGACACACATTTCCAAACCAGGGTGATTTTGCTGTTGTGTCGTTTCCCGAACGCTGGGTGAGATCAAACCAATTTTACTTTTTTTTCTGCTGCTAGATTACTTCTTGGGAAAATCAACTTTGTATGTTTTCTTTTTGTGTTTATTTTTCCTTAATCACCTGGATTGGTTGTATACCTCTGTTCTGGTCAAATCGCTTATTTGTGTTTTATTTGGGACTCTGCCCATTTGGCGATCAAGGACTCAAATTGGACTGTGTTTATTTTTTGTGCTAATTGATCAGATTTACTGTTCTGTAATTGAGGGATGTGATGTATTTATTTTCACTTGCCTATCTTCTTCTTGCTGTAGCAGTTGTATTTCTGTTCTCTCTCTGTGGTTTGTTTGGATTGCCTCAATGCATATTGAATGTAAGGACTGCTGTCCTGCCCGCGGTTATTTCTTGGATCTGGCACTCTAACACATGGTTTAATGCGGGTGGGAATATAATTGTGATCCGGTAATTAATTACTGTGATTGACCTCTAGAGTTGAGTTTGTTACATACTCTCAGATCTCCAGTACAGTACTGAGGGCTCTGTATTGAAGGTGCTGGCTCTCAGATGTACAGTACTGAGGGCTCTGTATTGAAGGTGCTGGTTCTCAGATGTACAGTACAGTACTGAGGGCTCTGTATTGAAGGTGCTGGCTCTCAGATCTCCAGTACAGTACTGAGGGCTCTGTATTGAAGGTGCTGGCTCTCAGATCTCCAGTACAGTACTGAGGGCTCTGTATTGAAGGTGCTGGCTCTCAGATCTCCAGTACAGTACTGAGGGCTCTGTATTGAAGGTGCTGGCTCTCAGATCCCCAGTACAGTACTGAGGGCTCTGTATTGAAGGTGCTGGCTCTCAGATCCCCACTACAGTACTGAGGGCTCTGTATTGAAGGTGCTGGCTCTCAGATCTCCAGTACAGTACTGAGGGCTCTGTATTGAAGGTGCTGGCTCTCAGATCTCCAGTACTGAGGGCTCTGTATTGAAGGTGCTGGTTCTCAGATGTACAGTACTGAGGGCTCTGTATTGAAGGTGCTGGCTCTCAGATCTCCAGTACAGTACTGAGGGCTCTGTATTGAAGGTGCTAGCTCTCAGATGTACAGTACTGAGGGCTCTGTATTGAAGGTGCTGGCTCTCAGATGTACAGTACTGAGGGCTCTGTATTGAAGGTGCTGGCTCTCAGATTTCCAGTACAGTACTGAGGGCTCTGTATTGAAGGTGCTAGCTCTCAGATCCCCAGTACAGTACTGAGGGCTCTGTATTGAAGGTGCTGGCTCTCAGATCTCCAGTACAGTACTGAGGGCTCTGTATTGAAGGTGCTGGCTCTCAGATGTACAGTACAGTACTGAGGGCTCTGTACTGAAGGTGCTGGCTCTCAGATGTACAGTACTGAGGGCTCTGTATTGAAGGTACTGGCTCTCAGATCCCCACTACAGTACTAGTCAGTTCTCTACACTGAGTTTGCTCTCTCTCTCAGTACTCACCCTCTCGCTCTTCACAGAGCCTGTGACCTCATCGTCGTTCAGATGGCGTTTGAATTTGGGAGGCATTGCGTCACCTAGAGGGCTGCCTGTGGCACCTTCCAACTCCACCTGGAACCAGAAAGCAAACAGCAGGCATGGAAATCAGACTCCCATTGCACAGCACTTTGATCCATTCCTGCTTTTACTACGAGTTTAATAAGACTCACTTGAGATTTACCTGTGGCTGATCAAGCTTGTAGTAAAACCTGGAATGGCTGAAACTGCTGTGCAATAGGAGTCCTATTACCATCCCTAAACAGTATCACCTCCATCAGCCACTGACTGCACTGCAGGTCTGTGCTTTGCTTCTGCACAGTGTTACCTGACACACCAAGTCATATCACTAAATGATGGCTTATATCTGCATTCAAAATAGATTACTTTGCTACTCTCTGAAAAGTGTGCAAGTGTTTCTATGTTGTGATTATTCTGTTCAGTGGTACATGTGATTTAGCACTCATCAATCCCACACATACACAAGAACAACAATCCAGTAACATCAGCTACTCATCCGGGAGTGATCCCTCTCTTCACAGCGTTCCTGGCACACTGTGAGGAAAACAGCTGCAGCAGGGAATGGTTCACAGCCAAAACAGATTCCAACCTTCCAGTAAACACTGAGGCTCCAGAGGTACGTGATCTGTAGCAGACACGAGGACCAGGGGAAAAACTAAGAGGTGCCGCTTCCACAGCAAACTCAGGGGTTCAGGGGTGTGCGTCGCGTTCTGTGTGTCTAAACTCAGGGGTTCAGGGGTGTGAGTCGCGTTCTGTGTGTCTAAACTCAGGGGTTCAGGGGTGCGAGTCGCGTTCTGTGTGTCTAAACTGGTTTAAATTTAACCCATTTAAGTACCAAATTATTTTCTCTTTGAAAAAAATCAACCACAAAAGTTAAGGATACTTTTTAAAGGATAACTAAATTAGAGTAAGTTATCATAACAACATACAGCAGGTAAAGAGAACATTTAGGTATAGTAGGTAGACGCCAGTTTAAAACGCTCTAAGAAATTTACAAAGTAGCCGGTCTTCAAATGAGGACAATGGCACTGAATAGGGTTAAACGGTCAGAAAATGTTAAATTACTGAAGAAATGTAGGCAGTGTGCCTCGCGCTATATGAACAAGCCAGTGCCAGTGAATCGATAGCTATCAGGGGAGCGCAGGTGGAGATGTTCTTGTAAAGCACTTGATTTGGCAGGGAATGACCCGTGAAAAAGAGAGGAAAAAAGAAAGAGCGAGCAGATGTTGTTTTTCTCTAAACCACGTAAACAGCCCAGCCCTCTTGTCCAGGTGGTAGCTGGATTGTTGGCAAGGGAGCCGGACTCCTTCCTCAGCTGCCCGCCCCCCTCCTTGCCTGCCCCCCCTCCTTCCTCAGCTGCCTGCCCCCCCTCCTTCCTCAGCTGCCTGCCCCCCCTCCTTCCTCAGTTGCCTGCCCCCCCTCCTTCCTCAGCTGCCTGCCCTCCCCTCCTTCCTCAGCTGCCTGCCCCCGTCTCCTGCTTCTCACAGCCCCGCCTCGCCTCGCTCACACTTTCAAAACAACAAGCAGGCAGAACGATGGAAAATTCCAGAGCAGCTGCCGTGCACATAATCACATCATCCAGCATTTAATATCAGTGGTGAGATGTGAATAGCAGCTCAAGCAGAGAGGTAAAACACACAAACACATTCAAACACACTGTGCAAGGGCTCATTCAGGGAGGGAAATCGGACTCCCATTGCGTAGCAGTTTGATCCACTCCTAGGACCTGAATAAGATACAGCACACCTGAGCTTGTTACCTACTGTGGCTAATCACAGCCATTCTGTAGTGAGAATCTAACATGTCCTCTGCCCTTTTTTAATTACAACCATAAATCTGCTCCTAAGAAAAGGCCATGTGTATATATATATATATATATATATATATATATATATATATATATATATATATATATATATATATAAATCTATATATGGCATGTTATTTTTAAATCATTCTGACTTGCTCCCTGGCACAGTGCACTGCTGGTTTAAGGGGGGGGTCACAGGGCAATTTCTTTTTGGTTTTTAGTTCAACGTGAAGCCAGTTTTCTCGCAGCTCTCTGCCCTGCAGCGGGTGCTGTCTGTTCATAAGGAGCTGCTGCTCTGATGAGTGTTGATTGGACGAGAGGCGCGGGGCAGGGCAGTTAACCAGTGCTGTGGAGAACGTCCAGATATCACTTAATGAAAACGCCGCACCAACATACAGCTGTTGTCGAAGACCAGAGTCTCTGGTGTCCACAGGGATGGGAATAAGACTCCTATTGCATAGCAGTTTCACCTGTTCCAGGTTTTACGACCAGCTTGATTAGCCCCAGTGCTCAGGTGTGTCTTATTAGACTCCCAGTGAAAGCAGGAATGGTTCAAACTGCTGTGCAGTGGGAGTCTTATTCCCATCCCTGAGTCCAGTAGCAGATCTACATACAGCCACTCTGAAGAGCTTAGCCTGCTCTCTCACCAGTTCCTGCTGTCTGTGTTTTTATTTTATTTAGTGATGATGATACAGAATCTCCCTGGTTCAGTGGCAGAGTCATCGCAAGGATCAGTCTAGAGTTTTCCAATTCTAATGCCTTTCACCCAAATTTACTGTCAGAAAGAGCGGAGAAATGTGTTACTGATGCCAGTAAGAGGGACCCATCTCTGTGTGGATTTACACTGCAGGACTGTGCATGAAGAACACAAACGGGTGCCAGTTCTGAAATGTCATCGAAAATTTGTTTGAACTGCACTTTTTTATCTCATGGGGTTCAAAGTAAAAATCCATATTGTAGTCTGTTGTTTCTGAATGGAGAGGATTGTTTTGAATGTAGCCCCAATCTGAAACATGTGACTGCACAATGGGAACCATGTGAATCTGCAGACGTTGAAACGGGAGGATTTGGCATGCTTCTACACTTAACCTTTAATACAGTGGGGATTTGTATACCTCAAAGCCATGATGCAACGCTGCTGGCACCAATCTACATGCACAGTGAGAAGACTTGAATGAACACTGAATAAATGAGGATCAAAATCTAGGACACTTGCACCATGTGACATTTAAACTACCCTAATAAAAACATACAGGACCATGTATAAGCATCATAACTACAGCATGGGGTTAGGAGATAGACCATTCACCCTTCAAACACACTGACAGACACACGCACATACAGCATGGGGTTAGGAGATAGACCATTCACCCTTCAAACACACTGACAGACACGCACATACAGCATGGGGTTAGGAGATAGACCATTCACCCTTCAAACACACTGACAGACACACGCACATACAGCATGGGGTTGGGAGATAGACCATTCACCCTTCAAACACACTGACAGACACGCACATACAGCATGGGGTTGGGAGATAGACCATTCACCCTTCAAACACACTGACAGACACGCACATACAGCATGGGGTTAGGAGATAGACCATTCACCCTTCAAACACACTGACAGACACGCACATACAGCATGGGGTTAGGAGATAGACCATTCACCCTTCAAACACACTGACAGACACGCACATACAGCATGGGGTTAGGAGATAGACCATTCACCCTTCAAACACACACACACTGACAGACACGACACATACAGCATGGGGTTAGGAGATAGACCATTCACCCTTCAAACACACTGACAGACACGCACATACAGCATGGGGTTAGGAGATAGACCATACTTAATAACCGTATACAAAATACAAAAGCAGCAATTTTAAAGTTATATTAAAACCCACTAAGGCAAAGTCGTTTTATAAAAGTGTGTTTTTAGTCTTGACTTAAACTGTAGCGGTCCCAGCTTCCCTGACAGACGCAGGCAGAGCATTCCAGAATTTAGGAGCTCTACAAGAAAAAGCCCCCCCTCCTCCCGTGCTGCTTGTGTTGACCCGAGGAATAACCAGCACCCCCACATCCTGTGATCTCAGAGCGCGGTCTGGAAGATACGGGGGCAGTAACTCCTGCAAATAACTGGGTGCTAATCCATTCAGGGTCTTGTAAGTTAACAGCAAAATCTTAAAATCAGTTCTATACTGCACAGGGAGCCAGTGTAAAGAGACCAAAACAGGGGTAATATGTTCACTTTTCCTGGTTTTAGTCAGAATTCTAGCAGCGGTATTCTGAACAAGCTGCAAGCGGGATACCACACGTTTGGGACACCAGAAAAAAAGTGAATTACAATAATCCTAGATGAAACAAAGGCATGCATTAGTCTCTCGGCATCAGATACGGAAATAATTGGTCTAAGTTTGGTTATGTTTCTCAAATGGTAAAAAGATACTTTAGTAACTTCCCTGATATGAGTCTCAAATGAGAGATCAGGATCAAATATGACCCCCAAACTTAATTTCTAGTTTAAGTTTTGATGAGAGACTGTAAGGGTCGAGCTCATGTAATCCCACATTTCCTTTTAGTTGGGTCTGTGATCCCACTAGCATCCCCTCTGTTTTATCTGAATTCAACATTAGAAAATTCTGTGACATCCGATGCTTGATGTATGTAAGGCAAGTAGCTAATAACACCCAGACAGAAGAAAGTCCTGGCTTTAGGGACAGACATAGCTGGGTATCATCAGCACAGCAATGGAAGTTCACTCCGTGTCTGCGGATAGTATAACCGAACTATAGCATATATAATGAAAACAGCAAGGGACCTGGACTGGAGCCCTGAGGAACACCCCAGCCAACTTCCGATAATGCCGATTTTACCTCCCCTAGAGACGAACTGAAACCTGTCACACAGATAAGATTTGAACCAGAATAGGACAAGGCCAGGCAGTACAACATCATGTTTCGTTTTTATTTACTGACCTTACGTTTTAGAGAAAGGGAAATGGAATAGGAATAGATTTGTTGTTAACGAAATCAGGTGGTTTTTGTTCCGACAGTAACATCTGCCAAAATACACGAGCTGCTGGCAGCAATGAATTAAATCAGGTGGTTTAGTGGCAGGACCTGCCAAACCCCGCTAGCAACTGACAAGTAAACATCTTCACAGAAGATACACGAGAAACCTCATCTGTTCAAATTGAACGCTCCGCACCTTCACAGATCAGCACTGCATCATGCTGCCTACAACAAGCACACAACACCACCTTCACAGTAGATGCACAAGGAGACCAGTCCTTGACAACACTACAAACTACAACAAGCACACAACACCACCTTTCACAGATCCAAGCGCGTCTACAGAGACAGGGACCTGCAACAGTACAAATCATTATACCTTAGATCAGACATGGGACCCGCATCATGCTTACACAACACTACAAACCACAACAAGCACACAACACCACCTTCACAGATCAGATCAGCGCCGAGCAGAGACCAGGACGATCATGCTTACACAAGCAAAACAACACCACCTTCACAGATCAGAGCGCTCACAGAGACCAGGACCATCATGCTTACACAAACTACAACAAGCACACAACACCACCTTCACAGATCAGATCAGCGCGCCGAGCAGAGACCAGGACGCATCATGCTTACACAACACTACAAACTACAACAAGCACACAACACCACCTTCACAGATCAGACGAGCAGAGACCACCATCATGCTACAAACTACAACAAGCACACAACACCACCTTCACAGATCAGATCAGCGCGCCGAGCAGAGACCAGGACAGGCATCATGCTTACACAACACTACAAACTACAACAAGCACACAACACCACCTTCACAGATCAGATCAGCGCGCCGAGCAGAGACCAGGGACGCATCAATACAAACTACACAACACACACAAACATCACAACAAAGCAAACACAACACCACCTTCACAGATCAGATCAGCGCGCCGAGCAGAGACCAGGACGCATCATGCTTACACAACACTACAAACTACAACAAGCACACAACACCACCTTCACAGATCAGATCAGCGCGCGAGCAGAGACCAGGACGCATCATGCTTACACAACACCACAAACTACAACAAGCACACAACACCACCTTCACAGATCAGATCAGCGCGCCGAGCAGAGACCAGGACGCATCATGCTTACACAACACTACAAACTACAACAAGCACACAACACCACCTTCACAGATCAGATCAGCGCGCCGAGCAGAGACCAGGACGCATCATGCTTACACAACACTACAAACTACAACAAGCACACAACACCACCTTCACAGATCAGATCAGCGCGCCGAGCAGAGACCAGGACGCATCATGCTTACACAACACTACAAACTACAACAAGCACACAACACCACCTTCACAGATCAGATCAGCGCGCCGAGCAGAGACCAGGACGCATCATGCTTACACAACACTACAAACTACAACAAGCACACAACACCACCTTCACAGATCAGATCAGCGCGCCGATCAGACCAGGACGCATCGCTTACACAACACTACAAACTACAACAAGCACACAACACCACCTTCACAGATCAGATCAGCGCGCCGAGCAGAGACCAGGACGCATCATGCTTACACGGGATTACAGCACTACAGTGATGCTCTGCATCCTACCTGCTTGTCGTACTTTATCCTTGTAGCAAATGCACTGCTCTTTCTTCAAAATATATATATATATATATATATATGATGTTATTTTTTAAATGTGTTTTATGTAATGGACAGTGAGTGTGCTCCCGTGTTAACCCTTACAGCACCGCTGAATGCTGCGCAATCACACCCGCTCTCGACACCAGGAAGCAAAACACAAACAATGGCTGCGTATTCACCAGCCGGCAAGGTTACGCACATTACGTAGCGAGATTCCGCTTTGCAGACGGACGCGGCTACGCTACAGGAGCAGCGGCTGCGTACACAGTCCCGCGAGACTCCCGCATCGGGAGGACAGGTCACGTAGTGCTTCTGTTGCTATGACAACTAGGCAGCGGCGGCTGAGAGGACGCGGGCAATGTATTGGGTAGTCGTTAGTTTCTTTGTTTGAAATTATAATAATCATAATAATAATAATACTCAAATAAGGGAATCATCTTTTCCAAAATGTCAGAGTTTCCACACTTTCCCGACTCAAAGAAACTGCCAGCCATGAATTGTCATGCCAATAAAGCCTTTTTTAATTTGATTTGATAATAATAATAATAATAATAATAATAATAATAATAGGGGCAAAACTAGAGTTAAAGGGTATACACACAATCTTCAAATCTATGCCCCTTAATGATTTAGAGCAGCGAAGTCGAACACACGCTGTCCTCCGAAGCGTGTGCCGTCAGCCGACCGCTTCTTTTCACACTGCAGACTCACCATGCAGCCACCTCAGAGCTACGGCCTTGGAGGACAATGCAGCTCTGGGCAGTTTACAGGCAAGCCCGCAGGCACCCGGCCAGACTACAGGGGTCGCTGGTGCTCGGTGAGCCGAGGACACCCTGGCCGAACTAAGCCCTCCCGCCCACACCTCCCCCCACCCCCCCGGGCGGCGCTCAGCCAATTGTGCTCTGGGGGGGTCGGCAGTGTTCTTGATCACAGTAATCGCTTCGTGCGGCTCCGCTCCGGGGGGGTCGGCAGTGTTCTTGATCGCAGTAATCGCTTCGTGCGGCTCCGCTCCGGGGGGGTCGGCAGTGTTCTTGATCACAGTAATCGCTTCGTGCGGCTCCGCTCCAGGGGGGTCGGCAGTGTTCTTGATCACAGTAATCGTTCTGCGGCCGTCGGGGGTCGGCAGTGTTCTTGATCACAGTAATCGCCGTGCGGCTCCGCTCCAGGGGTCGGCAGTGTTCTTGATCACAGTAATCGCCCGTGCGGCTCCGCCCAGGGGTCGGCAGTGTTCTTGATCACAGTAATCGCCGTGCGGGCTCCGCCCGGGGTCGGCAGTGTTCTTGATCACAGTAATCGCTTCGTGCGGCTCCGCTCCGGGGGGGTCGGCAGTGTTCTTGATCGCAATAATCAATTGATTGATTGACTCTGTGAAAGCCCTGGATGTCAGTGCTGTTTGATTGATTGATTGACTCTGTGAAAGCCCTGGATGTCAGTGCTGATTGACTGATTGATTGACTTTGTGAAAGCCTTGGATGTCAGTGCTGTTTGTTTGATTGATTGACTTTGTGAAAGCCTTGGATGTCAGTGCTGATTGATTGATTGATTGACTCTGTGAAAGCCCTGGATGTGAACACTCCTTCAGTGAATTAGTAGAGCAACTGAGTCCAAAAACAACAGCCTCTGGAAAATTCTGTTTCTGAGTAAAAGTGTAATACATTAATACATGTCAGGCATCAATACAGAATAGAGGAAAAGAAACAGACTCAATAAACAGACTCAATACCACGATGCCTGAAGGGTTAAAGAGAAGGGAATCGGAGATTGTTACAGCATTAACTGTGTGGTAAATTACATCACAAACACATTAACAGATTTAAATAGAAATAAGCAAGTGTAGTTACCATGGCATCAAAAGCCTGCAAGTACCTCCACTGTTTGTTTTCAAACACACTTTCCCTTGACAAAAGCATGTTAAAGATACTGGAACATTGGGAAGTTGGCTGTGTTCAGCAAAAACATTTGGTTTAGCAGTAACCGATTTCTCTTTATAAATCCCGCATCACTTCTCAGAACTCCCACCACACTGGAGGTCTCCCTGCTAATCCTGACACTTGGAGAAAAGAAGCGGCCCACTTTCTACATATAGAGAACACAAGAGAAACCCAGTCGCGTTGATCTTCAGGGGGCGATCGCTCCCCAGAGATCAGCCAGAGTGATTGAAACACCCTGAGAAAGGGATCGCTCCCAGATACCAGCCAGAGTGATTGAAACACCCTGAGAGGGAAGATACCAGGATGATTGAAACACCTGAGAAAGGGATCGCTCCCCAGATACCAGCCAGAGTGATTGAAACACCCTGAGAAAGGGATCGCTCCCCAGATACCAGCCAGAGTGATTGAAACACCTGAGAAAGGGATCGCCCCAGATACCAGCCAGAGTGATTGAAACACCCTGAGAAAGGGATCGCTCCCCAGATACCAGCCAGAGTGATTGAAACACCCTGAGAAAGGGATCGCCCCAGATACCAGCCAGAGTGATTGAAACACCCTGAGAAAGGGATCGCTCCCCAGATACCAGCCAGAGTGATTGAAACACCCTGAGAAAGGGATCGCTCCCTGAAAACCTGGAGAAAGGGATCGCTCCCCAGATACCAGCCAGAGTGATTGAAACACCCTGAGAAAGGGATCGCTCCCAGATACCAGCCAGAGTGATTGAAACACCCTGAGAAAGGGATCGCTCCCAGATACCAGCCAGAGTGATTGAAACACCCTGAGAAAGGGATCTGAGAAAGGGCTCCCCAGATACCAGCCAGAGTGATTGAAACACCCTGAGAAAGGGATCGCTCCCCAGATACCAGCCAGAGTGATTGAAACACCCTGAGAAAGGGATCGCTCCCCAGATACCAGCCAGAGTGATTGAAACACCCTGAGAAAGGGGAGAGTACAGCAGTACCGGAGAAAGGCTCATTGGAAGCTGTGTCCAGAGCTCCCAGGCTGCAGTGCTTGATGTATGGAAGATGGGTTCGTTTCGAGAGCGGCTGTTGTTTTGTTTTTTGTGCACTTTGAAGGTGTGTAACCCTGTAATGCCCATTCCTGTATGACATGTGATCCAGTATTAAGCCACCCCTGTATGTTATTATTTTTAAATCCAGCCTCACTCACCACAGTTGTTTGTATGCAGTACATTGTGTTGCCGGACAGAAAAAAAAAAAATTGTTTTGTACAACGAACGGAATCTAGTTACATAAACAAAGTTGCTTTTCTCCTTTCAGAAGTGCTTGGGCAGACCGGGCTTGGAATAGTGCACGGTTCTGCCAGATTCCAGAGTGGCTCTAATGAGTTGCACATATTCCTCTCGCTCCAGGCTTTCAGCTTTAAGAAATTACTTTAGAAACAAAGAAGTGCTGTTTCCCAGACGATTGCAAAATTCACTGGCTCCCTGGGAGCTGCACTAACCCCTCAAAATGAAGCATTAGGAGATGATCCATTTGTGTTATATCACCAAATATATTTTTTAACAGATTAATACCCTATAATGTGGCTTCACTATCGTTCCCTATTCTTGTTTTTGCGCTTAGATCTTTATGAACTGCTGCTTATAAAAAAAAGACTATAAAACCATACATTCATACAGCCCAGCTTTTCAATCCTTCAGAGATATTACACAGTCCAGGACTGCACAGAATGACCCCTCATACTCTCAGAGATATTACACAGTCCAGGACTGCACAGAATGACCCCTCATACTCTCAGAGATATTACACAGTCCAGGACTGCACAGAATGACCCCTCATACTCTCAGAGATATTACACAGTCCAGGACTGCACAGAATGACCCCTCATACTCTCAGAGATATTACACAGTCCAGGACTGCACAGAATGACCCCTCATACTCTCAGATTGAAATGGCAATGGGAAGAACGATATTAAAATAATGACCTTCCTAATTTGGAGCAGAATCGGGTCGTGGTGCTTTCAGCAGCCTACACCCATCTTTACAAACAGATTTTATATTGGTGTTCCTGAAGCAGATGCAATAAATGACTCTGACAGCCTTCCCGGCAGCTCTTACTGTTTCTTTCATTGGCGACCAAGCCAACAGGACCATGGCAATGGGACTGGTGAAAGGGGAGATCTGTGTAACTGCGATGTGCTGTAATGTGGTGGTGAGTTTGTGACTGGCTCTGCTGTACTCGGTGTCTGCAGCTGTGTGTTTACTCTGCTCTCCTCGCTTCCCAGCCTCCGTGGAGCATGACTCACTGCTCCCGGGGACAACTAAATACCTGATGGCTTTGTAGAGAGCGAGAGGAATGTCAGGGCTGGATGCTGGGAGCTGCTGCCAAAAAATGTGGAAATAAAATATAAGTAGTTCCAGAAGGTCTCTTGGTTTGAACAGTTTGACTTCAAATAACCACTTAATGAAGAACAAAACAAGACCAAACAAACCTCAAATCAACCAAACAGAACAACCCCCAAATCAACCAAGCAGAACAACCCCAAGCAGAACAACCCCCAAATCAACCAAACAACCCCCAAATCAACTAAACAACCCCCAAATCAACCAAACCAAACAACCCCCAAATCAACTAAACAACCCCCAAATCAACCAAACCAAACAACCCCCAAATCAACTAAACAACCCCCAAATCAACCAAACCAAACAACCCCCAAATCAACTAAACAACCCCCAAATCAACTAAACAACCCCCAAATCAACTAAACAACCCCCAAATCAACCAAACCAAACAACCCCCAAATCAACTAAACAACCCCACAATCAACCAAACCAAACAACCCCAAATCAACTAAACAACCCCCAAAATCTAAACCAAAAACCAAACAAGCAGAACCCCCAAATCAACTAAACAACCCCAAATCAACTAAACCAAACAACCCCCAAATCAACTAAACAACCCCCAAATCAACCAAACCAAACAACCCCCAAATCAACTAAACAACCCCCAAATCAACTAAACAACCCCCAAATCAACCAAACCAAACAACCCCCAAATCAACTAAACAACCCCCAAATCAACCAAACCAAACAACCCCTAAATCAACTAAACAACCCCCAAATCAACCAAACCAAACAACCCCCAAATCAACTAAACAGAACAACCCCCAAATCAACTAAAAACCAAACAACCCCCAAATCAACTAAACAACCCCCAAATCAACAAACAAACCAAACAACCCCCAAATCAACCAAAAACAACCCCCAAATCAACTAAAAACCCCAAACAACCCCAAATCAACTAAACAACCCCAAATCAACCAAACCAAACAACCCCCAAATCAACTAAACAACCCCCAAATCAAACCAAAAACCAAATCAAACAACCCCCAAATCAACTAAACAACCCCCAAATCAACCAAACCAAACAACTCCTAAAAATCAATCAACTAAACAACCCCCAAATCAACTAAACAACCCCCAAATCAACCAAACCAAACAACCCCCAAATCAACTAAACAACCCCAAATCAACCAAACCAAACAACCCCAAATCAACTAAACAACCCCAAATCAACCAAACCAAACAACCCCCAAATCAACTAAACAACCCCCAAATCAACCAAACCAAACAACCCCCAAATCAACTAAACAACCCCCAAATCAACCAAACCAAACAACCCCCCAAATCAACTAAACAACCCCCAAATCAACCAAACCAACCAAACCAAACAACCCCCAAATCAACCAAAAATTAGAAGAAAAGAAGAACCCAGCTGCAGCTCTGGTGAAATCAACCAAATGAACAAGTTTTAAGTCCTAAACAACCCCCGGAGCTGCAAACCCGGCAACCCCGGAGCTAAACAACCCCCTGCACTAAACAACCTGCAAATCAACCAAGCCAAACAACCCCAAATGCACTGTGGAGCCCCAAATCAACCAAACCAAACAACCCCAAATCAACTAAACTGCAAATCAACCCCAAACAACCCCGGAAATCAACTAACGGAGCTGCAAATCAACCCCAAACAACCCGGAAATCAATAAACAACCCCCAAATCAACCCTGCACTGCAAAGAGCTAAATTACCCCGCAACTGCGGAGCTGCAAATCAACGGAACCAAACAACCCCTAAATCAACTAAACAACCCCCAAATCAACCAAACCAAACAACCCCGGAGCTGCTAAACGGAACCTGCAAATACCCCAAACTGCGGAGCTGCAAATGGAACTAAACAACCAAATGCACTGCAGAGCTGCACAACCCCTCAACCAAAATGCGGAAAAAAAGAACGGAGCTGCAGCTCTGGTGAAGGTAACGAATGAAGTGCCTTCAGTCCTGCCCCACTGCGGAGCTGCATTACCCGGCACTGCGGAGCTGCATTACCCTGCACTGTGGAGCTGCATTATGGAGCTGCATTACCCTGCACTGCGGAGCTGCATTACCCTGCACTGCGGAGCTGCATTACCCTGCACTGCGGAGCTGCATTACGGAGCTGCATTACCCTGCACTGCGGAGCTGCATTATGGAGCTGCATTACCCTGCACTGCGGAGCTGCATTACCCTGCATGCGGAGCTGCATTACGGAGCTGCGTTCCCCCCTGCACTGCGGAGCTGCGTTACCCTGCACTGCGGAGCTGCATTACGGAGCTGCATTACCCTGCACTGCGGAGCTGCATTACCCTGCACTGTGGAGCTGCATTACGGAGCTGTGTTACCCTGCACTGCGGAGCTGCATTAGCTGCGTTGCACTGCGCGGAGCTGCATTACCCCTGCACTGTGGAGCTGCATTACGGAGCTGTGTTACCCTGCACTGCGGAGCTGCACTGTACCCTGCACTGCGGAGCTGTGTTACCCTGCACTGTGGAGCTGCATTCCTGCACTGGAGCTGCATTACCCTGCACTGCGGAGCTGCATTACCCTGCACTGTGGAGCTGCATTACCCTGCACTGTGGAGCTGCATTACGGAGCTGTGTTACCCTGCACTGCGGAGCTGCATTACCCTGCACTGCGGAGCTGCATTACGGAGCTGTGTTACCCTGCACTGCGGAGCTGCATTACCCTGCTCAGCTCTCCAGTACCATTCTCAGCTCTCCAGTACTGTTCCCCTGCACCTTTAAAAGTGATAAAACATTCCTCTCTCAGCTCTGCAGCGCTGTCATTACCAGCACCTTAATAATAATCTAAACACTCTCTGATCTAAACACTCTCATTACAGCGCTGTGATTAAAAACGTTTCCAAAAACTATCAACAAGTTATTATACTGTTCGTGATAGACATCAATGATAATCAAACTCTCCAATCAAAAAGGCTCCTCAAAGCAGGCTGGGATGAAGCATGTTGGCGTTGCGCCATGCACTGAACCCCATACAGGTGAAGCCTGTGCAACGCTGAAATGCTTCCCCACAATCAGCGTTGGGGAGTCTTTTCAGAATATATTTTTTCCTGGAATAGTTTAGTAGTGATCTGTGGACACGCAGGCAGGGGAGCTAGTCCCTCTGAGGAAGGTGCAGCTGGAAGGTGTTGAGAGTGACGCTCTTGTTTTCAATGTGCTCGGGCTGGACCTGCTGTCTGATTACCGCTTTCAGGGGTGACGCATGTCTTGTTTTTGTAGCTGTCGGCACGGAGAGCCCGACTGAAATTACTACTGATGATAATGAATGTGAGGAATCTGAGCCAGCCCGTCTGAATCATGAAGCAGCCGTCAGTCAAACGAGGGAGCGTGTGGCAGAGGCCCAGGTCTTGCCACGCTCGCACACGCTGGCCCTGCTGCTGCTCCACCCTGGAATTTGTGTGACGGAAGCCTTTCCACAGAAAAACAACGGAGGCTTTGAACTTAGGAACTTGTACATAGTTGTTTATTTTTCCTTTTAGAATCTGACTGGGTTTTTGTTTTTCCATTCAGATAGAATTGCGCAATGGGAGTGAACAGCTTTGAGGTCCTAGCCCTGCAAGTATCAAGGTGAAGTGAAGCTGCTTCTGCAGCCGGGCCCAGAATGTGCAGCACTGCCCCCTGTGGAGGGGCTGGGACCCTGGCTGCTCTGCGAGAGAGCCACATAAACACAGCCACTGTAATTGCATGTGTCTCTGAGCTTTCATACCTGACAGTCTGTACCTGTGACTCACCGTGTTACACCGAGAGGAGGCTCTTACCCCCGGGCTGCAGCAGCTTCACTTGTTCCCACCTCACACAGAGACCTCGCTAGCTGAGTGTGAGACAGGGCACTTGCACACAGACAAAACAAAACAAAAAAATCCTGCGTCACAAACGGACTTGGAATTGAAAAAAGGAATGGACTCCAACCCTGTGTGCGTGCGTGTATGTGTACGTGTCTGTGTGTGTGCGTGCATGTGTCTGTGTGTGCGCATGTACGTGTCTGTGTGTACATGTCTCTGAGCCTGTGTGTGCGTGTAGGTGTCTCTGTGTGTGCATGTCTGTGTGTACGTGCACGTGTCTCTGTGTGTGTACGTGTAGGTGTGTGCGTGCACGTGTCTCTGTGTGTGCGTGTGTGTACAGAACTCCAGCACAGTATAAAAGGAGGCAGGTTTTATTTGTGCAGTATCACATTTTACAAGCAGCTTGCGGGACGCACTAATCTGATCTTTCACTGGAGTTTCTCTCCACTTTCTGTTGACCAGGAAGAATTCCAAAGAAAAGAAAACAAACTGCTTCCCAGTTAACCAGCGAGCCGCTTGGGATTGGATGCATTCCCCAGGCTGTCAGGAACTGCGTCCACGATGGTCCACTGTCCTCCGGGTCCCGCAGCAAAACCCCCCTAGCGTTTCAATGTGTTTAGCCCTCTCCCCTGGAAGCAGGGTGTCTCGGCAGCGGTCAGGTGCTGCTGCCTCCAGGGCTAGCTGCTTTGGGAGCCGCTGTCCAGGTCGTCACAGTGCTGAATGAAGTTGTCAGCCATGGCCTTGACGGCTCTGTAGCGATGAGAGATGCTGTTCTTTACCTCCTTGGGTAACTCTGCGAACCTGGAGAGATAGAGATAGAGAGAGAGAAAGCACTTGAAACTCACACTAGCTCTGCTGCACCAGCGCTGGCTTTCAGAATGAGAGAGAGAGAGAGAGAAAGCTCTTGAAACTAATTTCTTCAGGTATTTTATTGAAATGACCAGGTAGGTACCAGGAGGAGTTTCAACAATTATGTTTGTGCAGAACCAGAACGCTTGTGCTCTGCACTGCAGTCCTCTTCACAGGGCTTGTGCGAGACTCTCAGCAGACAGCAGAGCTGCTGTCCTTTCTTTACACAACTGAGGAGGATGCTTGGCTTACACTGCCATCTGGAGGCAGTCAAGTGGAAGTGCAAGTCCCATTTCTGAGACACAGGCAGGCAGGAATTTGTGTTCCTCTGAAGATACTCACGTCTTTTCATAACCATCCGGTTGAAAGCAGGGATCCCAGCCGAAATCACGGGGTCCCCTTGGTTCAACGATTTGACCCTAAACAGAGATCTGAGTAAATAACCCGTCCCACACAGACCGGTGCTGGTTAAGACACGTGCACAAGTGTGTGAGTGTGCGAGAGGAAAACCTCAAATGTTCTCACCCTGGCGTTCTGTGCAAACAAATCAATCAATCAATCAATAATGGATAATCAATAGGACTCACTTCGGTCTTCCCTCTGAACAGGATCACTGGCGCCTGCTTCCCAGCGCTGAAAGCGAAGGTGCAGAGAGCAAACGCAGACTTATCTCAAAACCGCCAGCAGCTTGTACAGGCCTGGGGAGGGGAGGGGAGGGGAGGGGAGGGGAGGGGGAGGGAGGGGGGAGGGGAGGGGAGGAAGGGGAGGGGGGAGGAGGAGGGCAGAGACTGGGTTTAGAGGGAGACTGTACTGCTGAGTTTCACTGTTTTCATCACAACACAAACCTCATCTTTGAGACACGAAACTCAACACACAAGACAGAACCCACATGGATGTGTGCCGTGCTGCAGAGAAAGCTGTGAGGCATTAATGACCTGAACTCTTACCTTCAGGCTTCAGCTTATCCAAAAACCATTTGCTGCAAAAGAGAAAGAGAGACAGACAGAAAGGGGAGTTTAACAAGACCCTGCTGCACTGGAGAAACACATAGAGGAGGAGAGGAGATAACCACTGGCTCCTCAAGCACGCACTACACATATACACACATATACATACATGTATATACATATCTGTATCATCCAGTCCTTTCTGACACCACCCTAACCTCCAGCCTCTACCTCCCACACTGTGTTTTGTTCAGTTTGCATTTGCTGGAGTGTTTAAGAGCCCAGCGTGTACATGTGAAGGCTGTGTGCCATTGGGTGTCACTATTTCCCCACTCACTAAGTGTCCGCGATGCCATTGCAGTGGAGGGGACACATGTTACAATCACACAGGTTAGTGATACTCACATGTAGGGTCCGGGCAGCCCCCCCAGGGCATTGAAACACAGGCAGGTATCCTCCACAAGCACAGGGCCGTCGACCTGCAGAGAGAGAGAGAGAGAGAGAGAGGGAGGAGCAGTGTGACTGTGTCTGCCTGTCTCTGCCAGTCTATCTGTCTGCCTGTCTCTGCCTGCAGAGGTAGGAAACGAATCCTCCTGCAGATGGAATCCAGGAGTTCAGTAGCTCTGCCGGTGTGAGAGGACAGCTTTTCAAACCCTGGGATTGTGTGATCTGGGCTGTTGCTGAGTCATGAACTCGGTCGGTTTGTTCTGATTGTGTGATCTGGGCTGTTGCTGAGTCATGAACTCGGTCGGTTTGTTCTGAGTGTGTGATCTGGGCTGTTGCTGAGTCATGAACTCGGTCGGTTTGTTCTGATTGTGTGATCTGGGCTGTTGCTGAGTCATGAACTCGGTCGGTTTGTTCTGATTGTGTGATCTGGGCTGTTGCTGAGTCATGAACTCGGTCGGTTTGTTCTGATTGTGTGATCTGGGCTGTTGCTGAGTCATGAACTCGGTCGGTTTGTTCTGATTGTGTGATCTGGGCTGTTGCTGAGTCATGAACTCGGTCGGTTTGTTCTGATTGTGTGATCTGGGCTGTTGCTGAGTCATGAACTCGGTCGGTTTGTTCTGATTGTGTGATCTGGGCTGTTGCTGAGTCATGAACTCGGTCGGTTTGTTCTGATTGTGTGATCTGGGCTGTTGCTGAGTCATGAACTCGGTCGGTTTGTTCTGATTGTGTGATCTGGGCTGTTGCTGAGTCATGAACTCGGGTCGGTTTGTTCTGATTGTGTGATCTGGGCTGTTGCTGAGTCATGAACTCGGTCGGTTTGTTCTGATTGTGTGATCTGGGCTGTTGCTGAGTCATGAACTCGGTCGGTTTGTTCTGATTGTGTGATCTGGGCTGTTGCTGAGTCATGAACTCGGTCGGTTTGTTCTGATTGTGTGATCTGGGCTGTTGCTGAGTCATGAACTCGGTCGGTTTGTTCTGATTGTGTGATCTGGGCTGTTGCTGAGTCATGAACTCGGTCGGTTTGTTCTGATTGTGTGTGATCTGGGCTGTTGCTGAGTCATGAACTCGGTCGGTTTGTTCTGATTGTGTGATCTGGGCTGTTGCTGAGTCATGAACTCGGTCGGTTTGTTCTGATTGTGTGATCTGGGCTGTTGCTGAGTCATGAACTCGGTCGGTTTGTTCTGATTGTGTGATCTGGGCTGTTGCTGAGTCATGAACTCGGTCGGATTGTTCTGATTGTGTGATCTGGGCTGTTGCTGAGTCATGAACTCGGTCGGTTTGTTCTGATTGTGTGATCTGGGCTGTTGCTGAGTCATGAACTCGGTCGGTTTGTTCTGATTGTGTGATCTGGGCTGTTGCTGAGTCATGAACTCGGTCGGATTGTTCTGATTGTGTGATCTGGGCTGTTGCTGAGTCATGAACTCGGTCGGTTTGTTCTGATTGTGTGATCTGGGCTGTTGCTGAGTCATGAACTCGGTCGGTTTGTTCTGATTGTGTGATCTGGGCTGTTGCTGAGTCATGAACTCGGGTCGGTTTGTTCTGATTGTGTGATCTGGGCTGTTGCTGAGTCATGAACTCGGTCGGTTTGTTCTGATTGTGTGATCTGGGCTGTTGCTGAGTCATGAACTCGGTCGGTTTGTTCTGATTGTGTGATCTGGGCTGTTGCTGAGTCATGAACTCGGTCGGTTTGTTCTGATTGTGTGATCTGGGCTGTTGCTGAGTCATGAACTCGGTCGGTTTGTTCTGATTGTGTGATCTGGGCTGTTGCTGAGTCATGAACTCGGTCGGATTGTTCTGATTGTGTGATCTGGGCTGTTGCTGAGTCATGAACTCGGTCGGATTGTTCTGATTGTGTGATCTGGGCTGTTGCTGAGTCATGAACTCGGTCGGTTTGTTCTGATTGTGTGATCTGGGCTGTTGCTGAGTCATGAACTCGGTCGGTTTGTTCTGATTGTGTGATCTGGGCATGTTGCTGAGTCATGAACCGGGTCGGTTTGTCCTCCTGATCTGGGCTGTTGTTAATATGAAGTCAGTCGGTTTGTTCTGATTGTGACTGCCTGGGCTGTTGCTGAGTCATGAACTCGGTCGGTTTGTTCTGATTGTGTGATCTGGGCTGTTGCTGAGGGATGAACAGAGAGGGTCGGATTGTTCTGATTGTGAGGGATCTTTGCTGAGTCATGAACAGGGAGGGTTTGTTCTGATTGTGTGATCTGGGCTGTTGCTGAGTCATGAACTCGGCTCGGTTTGTTCTGATTGTGTGATCTACTGGGCTGTTGCTGAGTCATGAAGCTTAACAAATTTGTCGGTTTGTGATGAAAGAATGTGATCGTGGGCTGTTGCTGAGTCATGAACTCGGTCGGTTTGTTCTGAGTGTGTGATCTGGGCTGTTGCAGACACATGAACTTACAGGGTCGGTTTGTTCAGACACTGTGTGATCTGGGCGGGTTACAGAGTCATGAACTCGGTCGGTTTGTTCTGACTTGTGGGCTGGGCTGTTGCTGACTACACTGAAGGCGGTCGGTTTGTTCTGACTTGTGTGATCTGGGCTGTTGTTGAGACATGAACTCAGGGCGGTTTGTTCTGAGTGTGTGATCTGGGCTGTTGTTGAGACACTGAACTTACAGGGCGGATTGTTCTGATTGTGTGATCAGGGCTGTTGTTGAGACACTGAACTTACTGCTCAGTTTGTTCTGAGCTGGACTTACAGGGCAGGCATGAAAGTCTAGTGATCTAGCCGCCCCAGCACTTACAGGGCAGAAAGGACAGACCTCCTTCAGGGCTGCTCTGTTAATAAAGTCAGTCATTAAACATGACATTATAGATCTCAAGACTGAATGCCTGTTCAGGAGCCGGGCTGCTTCCTGGCACACACTATGGTGATTCATCCCGCCCCTGGTACTCTGGCATTGAGGGGGAGACTTAACAGGATGGAGACAGAGATATTGACTTTAAGAGAGAGAGGGAGAGTAAAGGATGAGAGAAAAGGAGGGAGAGCTGGGGCAGAGAGGGAGACAGGGAGGGAGACAGAGACAGGGGGATAGAGAGAGAGGGAGACAGGGAGAGAGAGAGACAGTGAGAGAGAGACAAAGCTATCTTCAGTTGACAGGACCCAAACAGCATGCCTACTTGGAATAACCAAAAAAAGATAACTTGCTTAACAAATTTGTCATCTGTGGGATGATGAAAGAATGCAAACTAGTTTTTTTTTTTCAAACGTATTTTATTTCTGAAGGATAGAACCCTCGATATACAGACACTGGAGTCCTGACACAGGGCAGAGTTGGGTTACAGACACTACAATTAAAAGGGCACACTCAAACAGGACAATACATTTGGCACCAACCAGACGGTACACTTACAGGGCAGAGCTAGGGTTACAGACACTACACTTACAGGGCAGAGCCCTGGTTACAGACACTACACTTACAGGACAGTCCCCTCCCGGTCCACAGACAGTTACACCTCCTACAGTTTCTTCGCATTCCCACAGACACTACGCTCTTACAGGGCAGCCGCTGCCATGTTACTGACACGGACACTCAAGGGCAGAGTGGAACCACGGGAGACACTACACTTACAGGGCAGAGCGCAATCAACAGACACTACACTTTACAGGGCAGACCAATCAGAGGTTACAGACACTACAGATTACAGGACAGAGAAACAGCAGTGGGTTACAAACACACTGGGGACACGAGTTTTACAGGGCAGACCCGGGTTACAGACACTACACTTACAGGGCAGACGCAGGGGTTACAGACGCTATGAATAAGTTACAGGGCAGTGCGCGGGTTCTTTACACTACACTTACAGGACAGAGCTTTAGTTATATCAGACACGGTTTCTTACAGGACAGACGGGTAATCTAACAGGACATTACACTTACAGGGCAGGTTGCTGTGGTTACAGACATTACACTTACAGGGCAGAGCGCTGGTGGTTACAGACACTACACTTACAGGGCAGAGCACTGGTTACAGACACTACACGCTTACAGGGCAGAGCGCCTGGTGGTTACAGACACTTACAGCTTACAGGGCAGAGCGCTGGTTGGTTCAGACACTACACTTACAGGGCAGATCGCAGTATGGTTACAGACACTACAATTTACAGGGCAGAGCGCTGGATGGTTACAGACACAACACTTACAGGGCAGCTCGGCGGGTTACAGACACTACACTTACAGGGCAGAGCAGGGGTACAGACACTACACGGACAGGGCAGAGTCCTGGTTACAGACACATCACACTTACAGTCAATCTTCTTGGACACCAGCTTGTAGGGGAACTTGTCTATTAGAATCTGAATGACCTGTTCAGAGGAGAGAGGGTTATTGCTGCAATAAAACAGACACACTTACCAGGATTCTTCCCAGCAATACAATACACTTCCTATTCAAATCAGATTTAAGAGGTTCTTAACAGTATCTTCACATCCATTCACAACTTCTATATTGACTTTAATAAATGTTTATGACAGTAAAAATATGATTTGCATAAAACTCTTAAAGCTGGGGCATGTTATGCCAGGGATGGCAATAAGACTCCCATTGCCCAGCAGTTTGATCCATTCCTGGTTTTACGAGGAGTTTAATAAGACACTCTGACAGTTAGGGTTAGGAATGTGTTTGGTGCAGCTGCTTGCATAGAAAACACTGTACTACTAGTCGCGTCCATAAACACTTCCTAAAACACAAACACTGCGTAAACAATTCGCTTCATCTGTGTTACGATTGTTACTGTAAATTACCCTACAAACTAGTTTCTTTTTTTTTCAAATGTATTTTATTTAAGAAGGATAGAACCCTCGATATACATCTCATTTCCAATGGAGTCCTGACAAGAGAAGCCGAGTTGAAATGATATTATAAAATCAATGGCAAAAGGAGACGAAACACTCAAACAGGACAGAAATACATTGACTCGTAACAGTAAGTCTGACCAGCAACCAGATCGGTAGAAATCCGTCTTGTGAGAAGCAGCGACCCTCCCCCGGTCCCCCTCCCTGTCCTCTCCCCGTCCCCTCTCCCTGTCCCCTCCCCCGGTCCACTCTCCCTGTCCCCTCTCCCGGTCCATCGCTGTCTGATTTCGCAGTTCTCACCTCCTCCAGTTTCTTCGCATTCCCAGTCACGAACACCACGCTCCTGCCGACAGCCGCTGCCATGCTGTCTGTCTCTCACACGGACACATCAACATCCGGTCCTAGTGGAACCACTGGGGAACCAATGGCACGCGCTGGACCGCATTATTCAATCAACGAACAGGTCCGCTTTGCGATCATTGTAGAATTAACCAATCAGAGCTGGCAGAGCTACGCAGATTGCGGCCCGGTGGGAAACAGCAGCTGATGACAAACACACATGGGGACACGAGTTTTGAGATCAAATCTAATAACATATACCCGATGTTGTAAGATAACCAATGAAAGCGCTGCAGATCAAGACGCAGGGATTCTGAATCGCTATGAATAAGTTACAGCAGTGTTGAATTTCTTTAAAATCGAAAGGCGGTCACGTTGGCGTCTGATCTTTAGTTATATCTGGAGTTCGGTTTCTAACAGGTTTTATTACAGATTTCAGAATCTATAATCTAACAGGATGCTGGTATTTTGTTTGACGGAGTGTTAGTTTGCTGTGGTAGATCAGATTGATTTCTGCTGACAGAGCGAAATGGCCGCATGAATAATGCCGATATTATTAATATTATAAAGCATCTACACGCCTACGGCACACATTCCTGAGCAGAGCAGAAGAGGCGCCTTTCTGAGCTGAGTCCGCATGTCGTGAATGCGCCTGCCTTGGTTCAGTAAGTCAGTTACGAGGTTACTTTAGGGTGGTATCGCAGTATAGGTACATTTAGACAGATCTTTAATTTGAGAGAAGCATCGATAACACGACAGGATGTGTTTGCAGTGTGTTTTGCAGTACCCAAGTGTGTTCGAAGGAGTTCAGCTCGGCGGAGTACTGGGAGAAATTCTTCAAGAAGTGCGGCGACAAGTGTGTGTGTGGTACGGTGTTACACGGAGCTGTGCGGAGTTTGCACAGATACATCAGTGTGACAGACGCGGTACCCCAGCTATTATTATTAATATTAGGGTTATTATTACGGTTAGTAGTAGTCGTAGGGTTATTATTATTATTATTATTAGTATTATTCTTATTCTTATTATTATTATCAGTATTATTATTATTAGTAGTGTAGTAGTAGTAGTAGTGTTTTATTAGTAGTAGTTTGTACTGTTATTAGTTTGCTGTTATATTTATTCTGATTATTATAAACCCCAAGGTGCAGGTGTTCCCTCCCAGGTACTGACCTGAGCCAGGGCGGTGATGGGAGCTCGGAGCTGAGTGGAGCAGATGGTGGAGGACGCTGGCTACCGCGGCCTGACCAACATCGTCATCAGCAACAACAGCGCCCGCCCGCATGCAGGAGCGCGGTAACTCAGGTAACACACACACTGCAGAGGGGTGCCACAGAGACATGGTGAACCTCAAGCAAGCGCCAACCCCTCCAAAGCATTTGGAGCCCCTTCAGCGTTTGCATTTCCAGGACAGAGTCTGGACCGGGCTCCACTGAGAGATTAGGGACAGAGTCCGTAACACAGCACCGCCCGCTCCACTGAGAGATTAGGGACAGAGTCAGCAACACAGCACCGCCCGCTCCACTGAGAGTAGGGGGCGCGTTGGTTAGGTTGACGCAGGCCCAGGAGTGTGAACATATGAGGGTTTGCTGTGGATCAATTAATGCGTGTCTGGGGGAGGGCTGTGTCTCTTGTATGGGAGTGCACAGGGTGGAGGGGGTGGAGGGAGGGTTCTTGTCTGGGTGGTGCCTGTGTTTGTGCTGGTCTGCACCAAGTGTCTCTTGTATGGGCAGTGTATTGTGCGCCAAGGTGTCTCCCCAAATGGTGTGGAGGTGTCTCTTGTCTGGGTGGTGGGCCCCCCAGGAGTCTAGGGTATGGGTGGAGGAGCTGCTGGTGTCTCTTGTGAGGGGGTGGTGTGGGCCACGTGTCTCTTGTCTGGGTGGAGCCAACGTGTGGCCTGTCTGGGTGGACCCTGCCCAGACACCCACCCTGCAGTCTGGGTGGTGTGCCCACACCGGTGGGTGGTGGCACTGTCTCTTGCTGGGTGGTGGACGGTGTCTCTTGTCTGCCGTGGCGCCCACACTGCACAGAGCCAGCTCATTTCTGGGTGGTGTGTTTATCGGTGAGTGTCTGGGTGGGTGTGGGGGTGTCTCTTGTATGGGACACACACACGGTGTCTCTTAATGGGTGGTGTGTCACCACGGTCACTCTTGTCACTCCCTCTCCCTGTATGGGTGGTCACCACACGGTGTCACACTGGGTCACCACACACGGTGTCTCTTGTATGGGTGGTGTGTGCTCTTGGGTGTCTCACACACATGGGTGGTGTCAATCACGGTGTCTCACTTTGTATGGGTGGTGTCACCCCTCACACTCACTCGCTTGTGTGTGTGTTTTGTCTCTTGTTGTGATGGCTGGTTTGTGTGGTGACCTTGATGGGAGGTTTAGGTAGGTGAGGTGCTGGGTGGTGTCAACTGGTGTCTCACCGTATGGGTGGTGTGTAATTATTCTATATAATTGATCAATTACACATTTATTTGTCATTGTTATTGGAATTGCAATATCAGCAAGCAATGCTGCTGTAATTGTAAGAGTGACTCTAATTGAGCCCAGGTCTGGAGAGGTAGTCCAGGGTTCGTGTTGATCAGGGTCTGTCACATGGTTTGTGCACAAGGAGCCCCAGCTGCTCCTGCACGTCTCTCTGATTGGCTTGTGTTCCGCAGTGCCTCAGGGTGGGGAGACTAATTGGCTGTTCGGCACGGCTGAGGGGCGGAGCCAGCTTGCTGGCAGCGCAGGGTTCCTTATAAGACTGGTTGTTTCACATAGTTTGCACCGCGACCAGGAGTACCAGGACATGCAGAATATCCAACGGAGCTGTCCGTCCCAAGGTGATGGAGCTTGCACCACCTGGACTGCCAGCCAATCACCAGGTAAGGAGGCGGAGCTCCCACTTAATGAGAGAGAGAGAGAAGGACAGTCGGTCATCGGGTGTGTTTGCGGTGTGTGTGTGTTTGCAGTGTGTCCCCACCCACTGGGTGAAAGGGTGTGTGTGTCTCAGTGTGTGCGTGTGTTTCACCAGTGTGTGTGTTTGAGTGTGTGTCTCAGTGTCAGTGTGCGTGTGTTTCAGTGTGTGTGTGTGTTTGTGTGTGTCAGTGTCAGTGTGTGTGTGGTTGCAGTGTGTGTGTTTTGCAGTGTGTGTCTCAGTGTGTGTGTGTCTCAGTTCAGTGAGAGTGTGTCTCAGTGTGTGTGTGTTTCTCAGTGTTTTGCAGTGTGTGTCTCAGTGCGTGTGTGTTTGTCAGTGAGAGTGTGTGTTTGCAGTGTGTGTCTCAGTGTCAGTGTGTGTGTCTTGTCAGTGTGTGTGTGTTCTCAGTGTGTTTGAGTGTGTGTCTCAGTGTTGCAGTTTGTGTGTCTCAGTGTGTGTGAGTCAGTGTGTTTGCAGTGCGTGTGTGTCTCAGTGTGTTTGCAGTGTGTGTGTCTCAGTGTCAGTGAGTGTGTGTGTCAGTGTCAGTGTGTGTGTGTCTCAGTGTCAGTGAGTGTGTTCTCAGTGTGTGTGAGAGTGTGTGTTTGTCAGTGTGTGTGTGTCTCAGTGTGTGTGTGTGTGTCTCAGTGTCAGTGTGTGTGTTTCTCAGTGTCTGTGTGTGTGAGTTTCAGTGTCAGTGCGTGTGTGTCTCAGTGTGTGTGATTTGTAGTGTGTCTGTGAGTGTGTGTCACTGTCTGTGAGTGTGTGTCTCAGTGTCTGTGAGAGTGTGTCTCAGTGTCAGTGAGTGTGTGTCTCAGTGTCTGTGTGTGTGTGTCTCAGTGTCAGTGAGTGTGTGTCTCAGTGTGTGTGAGAGTGTGTGTCTCAGTGTCTGTGTGTTTGTCTCAGTGTTTGCAGTGTGTGTCTCAGTGTCTGTGAGTGTGTTTATAGTGTGAAGTGAGAGTGTGTGTCTCAGTGTCCCCTGGTGCAGGTGTCTCAGTGTCAGTGAGAGTGTGTGGGCCAGTGTCGGTGATGTGTGTGTCTCAGTGTCTGCTCAGTGTGTGTCTCAGTGTCTGTGGAGTGTGTGTCTCAGTGTCTGGAGGGGCGTCTCAGTGCACCAGTGTGTGTCTCAGTGCCTCCTGAGTCTCAGCAGCGTGGTGTGTCTCAGTGTCTGTGGGGAGAGTGTAACTCAGGTAACACACACACTGCAGAGGGAAGTGACCCACAGAGAGCATGTGTGTGAACCAGTGTCAGTGAGAGTGTGTGTCCCAGTGTCTGCAAAAGATTCTCTCAGTGTGCGTGTGTGTCTCAGTAGGAGTGTGAGTCAGTGTCACAGCACCGTGTGCTCCACTGAGAGATTGTGGACAGAGTCCGTGACACAGCACCAGCCGTGGTGCCCACTGAGAGATTGGGACAGAGTCAACACAGTGTGTGTCTCAGTGTCACTGAGAGATTAGGGTCAGAGAGTTGGTTAGATTCCAGCAGAGTGTCGTCTTGTGTGCAGAACATATGACAGAGTTTGTGTGTCTTGTAGTGCGTGTAGTCTCAGTGTCTGTGGGTGTGTCTCAGTGTCTGTGTGTGTGTTTCTGGGTGGTGAGTGTGTGTCTCAGTGTCTGTGAGTGTGTGTCTCAGTGTGTGTGTGTCTTGTATGGGTGGTGAGTGTGTGTCTCAGTGTCTGTGAGGGTGTGGTGTGTCTCAGTGTCTGTGAGAGTGTGTGTATCAGTGTCAGTGTGAGTGTGTGTCTCAGTGTATGTGAGTGTGTGTGTCTGTGTCTCTTTGTGTGGGTCTCAGTGTCTGTGAGTGTGTGTCTCAGTGTCTGTGAGGTGTGTCTCAGTGTGTGTCTCTTGTATGGGTGTCTGTGAGTGTGTGTCTCAGTGTCAGGGTGTGTGTGTCTCAGTGTGAGTTGTGTCTCAGTGTCTGTGAGTGTGTGTCTCTTTGTCAGTGAGAGTGGTGTCTCAGTGTGTGAGAGTGTGTGTCTCAGTGTCTAACAGAAATGTGTCACATAGTTTGAGCAGTGTGTCTCAGTGTGAACAACATGTGTGTCTCAGAATAGGAGTGTGTGTCTCAGTGTCTGTGAGAGTGTGTCTCAAGTGAACAGGAAGAAGTGTCTCAGTGTCGGGAGTGCAGGCTCAGTCCCAGTGAGGGGTGGGCCAGTGCCGTGGACAGGAGTGTTCCAGTGTCTGTGAGTGTGTGTCATCGTGTGATGGTGTCGGGGCTGGTGTCTGCTGAGGGGTGTGTCTCAGTCTGTGGCAGGTACAGGAAAGTGTCACAGGAGTGTCCCCACCAGTGTCTGTGGGAGTGTGTTATGTCTGTGGGAGGGCACATTTGTGATTTGCACCTTTCACACTAAAATGTCAACAAAACTGTGCGTGTGTGTCTCAGTGTCAGTGAGAGTGTGTGTCTCAGTGTCAGTGAGAGTGTGTGTCTCAGTGTGCGTGTGTGTCTCAGTGTCAGTGAGAGTGTGTGTCTCAGTGTCAGTGAGAGTGTGTGTCTCAGTGTCTGTGAGTGTGTGTCTCAGTGTCGTGTGTGTCTCAGTGTCAGTGAGAGTGTGTGTCTCAGTGTGTGTGAGAGTGTGTGTCTCAGTGTGTGTGTGTGTGTCTGTGTCAGTGAGAGTGTGTGTCTGTCAGTGTGAGTGTGTGTCTCAGTGTCTGTGAGAGTGTGTGTCTCAGTGTCTGTGAGAGTGTGTGTCTCAGTGTGCGTGTGTCTCAGTGTCTGTGAGAGTGTGTGTCTCAGTGTCTGTGAGAGTGTGTGTCTCAGTGTCAGTGAGAGTGTGTGTCTCAGTGTCAGTGAGAGTGTGTCTCAGTGTCAGTGAGAGTGTGTGTCTCAGTGTCAGTGAGAGTGTGTGTCTCAGTGTCAGTGAGAGTGTGTGTCTCAGTGTCAGTGAGAGTGTGTGTCTCAGTGTCAGTGAGAGTGTGTGTCTCAGTGTCTGTGAGAGTGTGTGTCTCAGTGTGCGTGTGTGTCTCAGTGTCTGTGAGGTGTGTGTCTCAGTGCGCGTGCATGCATGTGTGTGTGCGTGTGTGTGTCTCAGTGTGTGTCTGTGTGTGAGTGTGCAGTGTGTGTGTGTGTGTCTCTGTGTGTGTGTGTGTGTGTGTGTGTGTGTGTGTGTGTGTGCAGTGTGTGTGTGCGTGTCTGAGTGTGCGTGCCTCGGTGCGTGCGTGTGTTTGTCTCTGTGTGAGTGTGCAGTGTGTGTGCGTGTCTCGGTGCGTGCGTGTGTGTGTGTGTCAGTGTGTGAGTGTGCAGTGTGTGTGTGCGTGTCTCGGTGCGTGCGTGTGTGTTTGTCTCTGTGTGTGAGTGTGCAGTGTGTGTGTGTGCGTGTCTCGGTGTGCATGCTTGTGGGGGTGGGTGGTTTGGGGTGTGAAGGTGACACGGTGTTTCTCACTCACTCTGGTGCTGTGGTTGTTTCAGAGGGCCCTGTGTCGGTGTTGCTGGTGGGGGCTGGGGGGGGCGCTGCCCCAGTTCCTCCACGACTACGTGCGCGGGTCCCGGGTGCAGGTTCTGGAGATTGACCCGGCCGTGCTGCAGGTGGCCTCGGGGTGGTTCGGGTTTGAGCAGGACGACCGGCTGAGTGTAACGCTGGGGGCGGGCTGGAGCTCATCGGCAGCACTGGCACAGGGGTGAGTACGTGTGTTTCTCCTCTCCCATTCTCTGTGACTGGCACAGGGGTGTGTACCAGTGTCTCCCTCTCCCATTCTCTGTGGGGGATGGGTGGCACAGGGGGGTGAGGAGGCTTCACGGTCCCATTCTCTCAGACACACTGGCACTGGGGTTGTTTCACCAGGGCCCCCCTCCCATTCTCTGCTGGTGGCACTGGGGGGTGAGTACCAGTTCTCCCCTCCCATTCTCTCAGGCGCTGGTCCCAGGGGGTGCACCAGAGATTGACCCTCCCATTCTCTCAGGTGGCCTGGCACAGGGGGTGGTACCAGCTTCTCCCTCCCTTTCTCTCAGGCCGGCTGAGTGTAACACTGGGGGGGAGTGGAGCTTCTCCCTCCCATTCTCTCACGACTGGCACAGGGGGTGAGTACCAGCTTCTCCCTCTCCCATTTTCTCAGACGCACTGGCACAGGGGGGGGAGTACCAGCTTCTCCCTCTCCCTCTCTCTCCCATTCTCTTTCTTTCTTTTTATTTATTTGTTTGTTTGTTCTTTTCCTCTTGTCAACCCAGGGAACTGCAGCTATGATGTCATCATGTTTGACGTTGATAGCAAGGACCCCACTCTGGGGATGAGCTGTCCTCCACCTGCCTTTGTGGAGCAGTCTTTTCTGGAGAAAGTCAAAAGCATTCTGACCCCGCAAGGTAATGTGAGACTCCCTGTGACTGCACACCTACCCTTCTTCATTGGAAACATTATATTAATATAATATTCATCTCCTCTCCTCTCCTCTCTCCTGTCCCCTCCCCTCCCCCCCCCCCTCTCTCTTCTCTTCTCTCCTCTCCTCCCCCTCTCTCCTCTTCCCTCTCCACTCTTCTCTCCTGTCCCCTCTCCTCCCCTCTCCTCTCTTCTCCCCTCTCCTCCTCTCTCCCCTCCTCTCCTCTCCTGTCCCCACTCCTCTCCTCTCCTGTCCCCTCTCCTCCCTCTCTCTCGTCTCCTCTCCTCCCCCTCTCTCCTCTCCTCCTCTCCTCCCCCCTCCTCCGTCCTCTCCTCTCCCTGCAGGTGTGTTTGTGCTGAACCTGGTGTGCCGGGACCCTGCCCTGCGTGTCGGGGTGCTGTCTGTGCTGCGGGGGCTGTTCCCCCAGATCTACGAGTGCGGGATCGAGGACGAGGTGAACGAGATCCTGCTGTGCCAGCAGGGGCCCCAGGAGCAAGCACTGACCCCCCCGGAGCTGCTCTCAGCCGGCCAGGCCCTGCAGGGGGCGCTCCGGAGGCCGGGGCAGCCCTGGGACAGCAGCCTCGACATCGCCGCCCTGCTGGAGAACCTGAGGATCGCTTGACGGGACACTCAGACCCACAGCCATCACACCGCAGGAGGGGTCTTTATTATGCAAGCCTCATGAGGCGCATTCAGAAATACTAAAAGAAAGCTGATCAGTTCAGTGACAAACGTTTGGACCAGCGGTCTTTCTCAGTGTCTTCAATAGCACAGCATTTCTAATAGAACGACAAGGCGAGTCATTGAAGACACTGAGAAAGACTTCCAGTGGATTGTGTTTCTGTAGTGTCTCTAGATGTGTCTCTATTGGGTGTGTCCCTGTCGAGGGTGATTGGGTGTGTCCCTGTCAGGTGATTGGGTGTGTCCCTGTCAGGGATGATTGGGTGTGTCCCTGTCGGGTGATTGGGTGTCGGGTGATTGGGTGTGTCCCTGTTGGGTGATTGGGTGTGTCCCTGTCAGGGGTGATTGGGTGTGTCCCTGTCGGGTGATTGGGTGTGTCCCTGTCGGGGGTGATTGGGTGTGTCCCTGTCAGGGGTGATTGGGTGTGTCCCTGTCAGGGGTGATTGGGTGTGTCCCTGTCGGGGGTGATTGGGTGTGTCCCTGTCGGGTGATTGGGTGTGTCCCTGTCGGGGGTGATTGGGTGTGTCCCTGTCGGGTGATTGGGTGTGTCCCTGTCGGGTGATTGGGGTGTCGGGTGATTCTGTCAGGGGTGTCCCTGTCAGGGGTGATTGGGTGTGTCCCTGTCGGGGGTGATTGTGTGTAGTCCCTGTCGGGTGATTGGGTGTGTCCCTGTCGGGTGATTGGGTGTGTCCCTGTCAGGGGTGATTGGGTGTGTCCCTGTCGGGTGATTGGGTGTGTCCCTGTCGGGTGATTGGGTGTGTCCCTGTCGGGGGTGATTGTGTGTAGTCCCTGTCGGGGGTGAGTCCCTGTCGGGTGATTGGGTGTGTCCCTGTCAGGGGTGATTGGGTGTGTCCCTGTCGGGTGATTGGGTGTGTTAGCTGTGCTGACTCTGCAGAGCTGGCTGACAAGCACGACGATGCAAGCAAGGCATTGCAACGCTTTTAAATACACTTATTACTAATTCATTTCAAAGCTGTTTTCGAGCATTGCTGGGTTTTTTTTTGTTACAATGTATAAGAAATAAGACACAGCAAGCCGGCCCCTTGTCACATGTCTCCTCTGTTTGACACAGCAAGCCGGCCCCTTGTCACATGTCTCCTCTGTTTGACACAGCAAGCCGGCCCCTTGTCACATGTCTCCTCTGCTTGACACAGCAAGCCGGCCCCTTGTCACATGTCTCCTCTGTTTGACGCAGCAAGCCGGCCCCTTGTCCACATGTCTCCTCTGTTTGTTTGTATTTGTGATTCCCTGACTGGATGTGGCTTCTTGAATGAAAAGGTCATGTTATGCAGAGTGAAGGAGCCCCGTCTGCGATTCAGTCTCATAACACGAGAAACTCAATAAAACAACTTTCATACAAAATGTGTCTCTGTTGTTTACTCTTGATCACCTGTGCAATGTGGGTGTGAACAGCAGAGCAGCACTAGACTGAGCGACTCGGACACGAAGACAGCAGAGCAGCACTAGACTGAGCGACTCGGACACGAAGACAGCAGAGCAGCACTAGACTGAGCGACTCGGACACGAAGACAGCAGAGCAGCACTAGACTGTGAGCGACTCGGACACGAAGACAGCAGAGCAGCACTAGACTGAGCGACTCGGACACGAAGACAGCAGAGCAGCACTAGACTGTGAGCGACTCGGACACGAAGACAGCAGAGCAGCACTAGACTGAGCGACTCGGACACGAAGACAGCAGAGCAGCACTAGACTGAGCGACTCGGACAGGAAGACAGCAGAGCAGCACTAGACTGTGAGCGACTCGGACACGAAGACAGCAGAGCAGCACTAGACTGAGCGACTCGGACACCTAAGACAGCAGAGCAGCACTAGACTGAGAGTGACTCAGACAGGAAGACAGCAGAGCAGCACTAGACTGAGCGACTCGGACATGAAGACAGCAGAGCAGCACTAGACTGAGCGACTCGGACACGAAGACAGCAGAGCAGCACTAGACTGAGCGACTCGGACACGAAGACAGCAGAGCAGCACTAGACTGAGTGACTCGGACAGGAAGACAGCAGAGCAGCACTAGACTGTGAGCGACTCGGACACGAAGACAGCAGAGCAGCACTAGACTGAGCGACTCGGACACGAAGACAGCAGAGCAGCACTAGACTGAGAGCGACTCGGACACGAAGACAGCAGAGCAGCACTAGACTGAGCGACTCGGACACGAAGACAGCAGAGCAGCACTAGACTGAGCGACTCGGACACGAAGACAGCAGAGCAGCACTAGACTGAGCGACGGACACGAAGACAGCAGAGCAGCACTAGACTGTGAGCGACTCGGACACGAAGACAGCAGAGCAGCACTAGACTGAGCGACCGGACACGAAGACAGCAGAGCAGCACTAGACTGAGCGACTCGGACAGGAAGACAGCAGAGCAGCACTAGACTGAGCGACTCGGACACGAAGACAGCAGAGCAGCACTAGACTGTGAGCGACCGGACACTAAGACAGCAGAGCAGCACTAGACTGTGAGCCGACTCGGACACGAAGACAGCAGAGCAGCACTAGACTGAGCGACTCCGGACACGAAGACAGCAGAGCAGCACTAGACTGAGCGACTCGGACACGAAGACAGCAGAGCAGCACTAGACTGAGCGACTGGACACGAAGACAGCAGAGCAGCACTAGACTGTGAGCGACTCGGACACCTAAGACAGCAGAGCAGCACTAGACTGAGCGACTCGGGACACGAAGACAGCAGAGCAGCACTAGACTGAGCGACTCGGACACGAAGACAGCAGAGCAGCACTAGACTGTGAGCGACTCGGACACGAAGACAGCAGAGCAGCACTAGACTGTGAGCGACTCGGACATCAAGACAGCAGAGCAGCACTAGACTGAGCGACCGGACAGGAAGACAGCAGAGCAGGACACGAAGACAGCAGAGCAGCACTAGACTGTGAGCGACTGGGACACGAAGACAGCAGAGCAGCACTAGACTGAGCGACTCGGGACACTAAGACAGCAGAGCAGCACTAGACTGTGAGCGACACGAAGACAGCAGAGCAGACAGCAGAGCAGCACAGAGCAGACTAGACTGAGCGACGGACAGGAAGACAGCAGAGCAGCACTAGACTGAGCGACTCGGACACGAAGACAGCAGAGCAGCACTAGACTGAGCGACTCGACACGAAGACAGCAGAGCAGCACTAGACTGAGCGACTGGACAGGAAGACAGCAGAGCAGCACCAGACTGAGCGACGGACGGACAGGAAGACAGCAGAGCAGCACTAGACTGAGCGACCGGACACGAAGACAGCAGAGCAGCACTAGACTGAGCGACCGGACACGAAGACAGCAGAGCAGCACTAGACTGAGCGACTCGGACACGAAGACAGCAGAGCAGCACTAGACTGTGAGCGACTCGGACACGAAGACAGCAGAGCAGCACTAGACTGAGGACGACGGACACGAAGACAGCAGAGCAGCACTAGACTGAGCGACTCGGACACGAAGACAGCAGAGCAGCACTAGACTGAGCGACACGGACACGAAGACAGCAGAGCAGCACTAGACTGAGCGACTCGACACGAAGACAGCAGAGCAGCACTAGACTGAGCGACTCGGACACGAAGACAGCAGAGCAGCACTAGACTGAGCGAGCCGGACACGAAGACAGCAGAGCAGCACTAGACTGAGCGACTCGGACACGAAGACAGCAGAGCAGCACTAGACTGAGCGACTCGGACACGAAGACAGCAGAGCAGCACTAGACTGAGCGACTCGGACACGAAGACAGCAGAGCAGCACTAGACTGAGCGACTCGGACACGAAGACAGCAGAGCAGCACTAGACTGAGCGACCGGACACGAAGACAGCAGAGCAGCACTAGACTGGCGACTCGGACAGGAAGACAGCAGAGCAGCACTAGACTGAGCGACTCGGACACGAAGACAGCAGAGCAGCACTAGACTGAGCGACTCGGACACGAAGACAGCAGAGCAGCACTAGACTGTGAGCGACTCGGACACGAAGACAGCAGAGCAGCACTAGACTGAGCGACTCGGACACGAAGACAGCAGAGCAGCACCAGACTGAGCGACTCGGACACGAAGACAGCAGAGCAGCACTAGACTGAGCGACTCGGACACGAAGACAGCAGAGCAGCACTAGACTGAGCGACTCGACACGAAGACAGCAGAGCAGCACTAGACTGTGAGCGACTCGGACACGAAGACAGCAGAGCAGCACTAGACTGAGCGACTCGGACACTAAGACAGCAGAGCAGCACCAGACTGAGCGACTCGGACAGGAAGACAGCAGAGCAGCACTAGACTGAGCGACTGGACACGAAGACAGCAGAGCAGCACTAGACTGAGCGACTCGGACACGAAGACAGCAGAGCAGCACTAGACTGAGCGACTCGGGACACGAAGACAGCAGAGCAGCACCAGACTGACTCGGACAGGAAGACAGCAGAGCAGCACTAGACTGAGCGACTCGGACACGAAGACAGCAGAGCAGCACTAGACTGAGCGACCGGACACGAAGACAGCAGAGCAGCACTAGACTGAGCGACTCGGACACGAAGACAGCAGAGCAGCACTAGACTGAGCGACTCGGACACGAAGACAGCAGAGCAGCACTAGACTGTGAGCGACTCGGACACGAAGACAGCAGAGCAGCACTAGACTGTGAGCGACTCGGACACGAAGACAGCAGAGCAGCACTAGACTGAGCGACCGGACACGAAGACAGCAGAGCAGCACTAGACTGAGCGACTCGGACACGAAGACAGCAGAGCAGCACTAGACTGAGCGACTCGGACAGGAAGACAGCAGAGCAGCACTAGACTGTGAGCGACTCGGACACGAAGACAGCAGAGCAGCACTAGACTGAGCGACTCGGACACGAAGACAGCAGAGCAGCACCAGACTGAGCGACTACGGACACCAAGACAGCAGAGCAGCACTAGACTGAGCGACTCGGACACGAAGACAGCAGAGCAGCACTAGACTGAGCGACTCGGACACGAAGACAGCAGAGCAGCACTAGACTGAGCGACTGGACAGGAAGACAGCAGAGCAGCACTAGACTGTGAGCGACTCGGACACGAAGACAGCAGAGCAGCACTAGACTGAGCGACCGGACAGGAAGACAGCAGAGCAGCACTAGACTGAGCGACTCGGACAGGAAGACAGCAGAGCAGCACTAGACTGAGCGACTCGGACAGGAAGACAGCAGAGCAGCACTAGACTGAGCGACTCGGACACGAAGACAGCAGAGCAGCACTAGACTGAGCGACTCGGACACGAAGACAGCAGAGCAGCACTAGACTGAGCGACTCGGACACGAAGACAGCAGAGCAGCACTAGACTGAGCGACTCGGACACGAAGACAGCAGAGCAGCACTAGACTGAGTGACTCGGACACGAAGACAGCAGAGCAGCACCAGACTGTGAGCGACGGACACGAAGACAGCAGAGCAGCACTAGACTGTGAGCGACTCGGACACGAAGACAGCAGAGCAGCACTAGACTGAGCGACTCGGACACGAAGACAGCAGAGCAGCACTAGACTGAGCGACTCGGACACGAAGACAGCAGAGCAGCACTAGACTGTGAGCGACCGGACACTAAGAAGACAGCAGAGCAGCACTAGACTGAGCGACTCGGACACTCAGACTAAGACAGCAGAGCAGCACTAGACTGTGAGCGACTCGGACACGAAGACAGCAGAGCAGCACTAGACTGAGCGACTCGGACACGAAGACAGCAGAGCAGCACTAGACTGAGCGACTCGGACACGAAGACAGCAGAGCAGCACTAGACTGAGCGACTCGGACACGAAGACAGCAGAGCAGCACTAGACTGAGCGACTCGGACACTAAGACAGCAGAGCAGCACTAGACTGAGCGACTCGGACACGAAGACAGCAGAGCAGCACTAGACTGAGCGACTGGACACGAAGACAGCAGAGCAGCACTAGACTGAGCGACTCGGACACGAAGACAGCAGAACAGCACTAGACTGAGCGACTCGGACACGAAGACAGCAGAACAGCACTAGACTGAGCGACTCGGACACGAAGACAGCAGAACAGCACTAGACTGAGCGACCCGGACACGAAGACAGCAGAACAGCACTAGACTGAGCGACTCGGACACGAAGACAGCAGAGCAGCACTAGACTGAGCGACTGGGACACGAAGACAGCAGAGCAGCACTAGACTGTGAGCGACCGGACACGAAGACAGCAGAGCAGCACTAGACTGTGAGCGACTCGGACACGAAGACAGCAGAGCAGCACTAGACTGAGCGACTGGACACGAAGACAGCAGAGCAGCACTAGACTGAGCGACTCGGACAGGAAGACAGCAGAGCAGCACTAGACTGAGCGACTCGGACAGGAAGACAGCAGAGCAGCACTAGACTGAGCGACTCGGACAGGAAGACAGCAGAGCAGCACTAGACTGAGCGACGGACACGAAGACAGCAGAGCAGCACTAGACTGAGTGACTCGGACACGAAGACAGCAGAGCAGCACTAGACTGAGCGACTCGGGACACGAAGACAGCAGAGCAGCACTAGACTGAGCGACTCGGACACGAAGACAGCAGAGCAGCACTAGACTGAGCGACTCGGACAGGAAGACAGCAGAGCAGCACTAGACTGAGCGACTCGGACACGAAGACAGCAGAGCAGCACTAGACTGAGACTGGACACGAAGACAGCAGAGCAGCACTAGACTGAGAAGACAGACAGCCTCTGGTTCTTACAAAATATCAAATTATAAAATATCACATTGTAAAGTATCACATTACAAAATATCACACCATGGCATGAAGCGAATATTGATTACGGCGTCAAATTCTGATTTCTTGTTTTGTGCTTTTCTTACAAAAACAACAACAGCAACAAAAATGTTCTTCAGCAGTTCCATACCTGATAATATCTTCAGCAAATGAAAAGCATCAAACAATCGCAGAACGAAATGCAGACACGTGCAGCTCATGAGAAACTGAAAATGTCTTGGGTGATGCCATATTGAACTAGACAACACAACTCAAACAGACAGCCTGTCGGCCGGGGCTTGTGTGTTCACATCTGCACTCTCTAGCCCTCTGTTACCTTGCTTTGAAATGTGAAGGCTGGGAGGCAAAGCCAGGAACTGCTTCACAGCTTACACTTCCACACTAAAACAAAGCCAGTCTCAAAAGTACAGCTTTAACCGTGAAGCTCGTGTGTTTACACTGTACGCTATTTTACACAACTGCTGTACTGAATTTCCAGAAAGGACATTCGGAAGTGTTTTTCCAAAATGTCTCATAACTTTATTATAATGTGTTGCATTTAAGTAACATATTTAGCCATTTTATTCATGCTGCATCTCTGAAGATCATCAAAAAAGAATTGCAACACAAATATAGAATATTTTATAATATAGGATGTTCTGAAATATAACCCAGTGCTAAAATAGCTTATACATTGTAATGTATAATTTCAAGGAGGAGGTGAATTATTCTACATCTCTGATAATATACAGATAAAAGGAGGACATGTAAAAATGGTGTATAGCATCCAAACTTGATACATGCTTAATATTTCAACCAGGACTCTTTCTTTTGTGGAAATGTCGTTTCCGGTGACCGTGACTGAACGAGTGTCCCGACTGCACAGTATCTTTTAAAGGAACGAGGTGTGTTTGATGGGTTGTGTATCTTTGAAAATGCGATTGCAGCTTCATTGAAATTATTGAAAGAACGCCGATGCAGTATACACGAGGAAGGGAATCGGACTGGAGCATTGTATCTGTGTGTGGGTCTCGGTCCTATAGCAGTGCATTGTATCTGTGTGGGGGTCTCGGTCCTATAGCAGTGCATTGTATCTGTGTGTGGGTCTCGGTCCTATAGCAGTGCATTGTATTATTATTATTATTATTATTATTATTTATTTCTTAGCAGACGCCCTTATCCAGAGCGACTTACAATTGTTACAACATATCACATTATACATTATTTCACATTTTACAGATATCACATTATTTTTACATACAATTACCCATTTATACAGTTGGGTTATTACTGGAGCAATCTAGGTAAAGTACCTTGCTCAAGGGTACAACAGCAGTGTCCCCCACTGGGGATTGAACCCACAACCCTCCGGTCAAGAGTCCAGAGCCCTAACCACTACTCCACACTGCTGCCATGTATCTGTGTGGGGGTCTCGGTCCTATAGCAGTGCATTGTATCTGTGTGTGGGTCTCGGTCCTATAGCAGTGCATTGTATCTGTGTGTGGGTCTCGGTCCTATAGCAGTGCATTGTATCTGTGTGGGGGTCTCGGTCCTATAGCAGTGCATTGTATCTGTGTGTGGGTCTCGGTCCTATAGCAGTGCATTGTATCTGTGTGTGGGTCTCGGTCCTATAGCAGTGCATTGTATCTGTGTGTGGGTCTCGGTCCTATAGCAGTGCATTGTATCTGTGTGGGGGTCTCGGTCCTATAGCAGTGCATTGTATCTGTGTGTGGGTCTCGGTCCTATAGCAGTGCATTGTATCTGTGTGTGGGTCTCGGTCCTATAGCAGTGCATTGTATCTGTGTGTGTGTGGGTCTCGGTCCTATAGCAGTGCATTGTATCTGTGTGGGGGTCTCGGTCCTATAGCAGTGCATTGTATCTGTGTGGGGGTCTCGGTCCTATAGCAGTGCATTGTATCTGTGTGTGTGGTCTCGGTCCTATAGCAGTGCATTGTATCTGTGTGTGGGTCAATAGCAGTGCATTGTATCTGTGTGGGGTCCTATAGCAGTGCATTGTATCTGTGTGTGGGTCTCGGTCCTATAGCAGTGCATTGTATCTGTGTGTGGGTCTCGGTCCTATAGCAGTGCATTGTATCTGTGTGTGGGTCTCGGTCCTATAGCAGTGCATTGTATCTGTGTGTGGGTCTCGGTCCCATAGCAGTGCATTGTATCTGTGTGTGGGTCTCGGTCCCATAGCAGTGCATTGTATCTGTGTGTGGGGTCTCGGTCCTATAGCAGTGCATTGTATCTGTGTGGGGTCTCGGTCCTATAGCAGTGCATTGTATCTGTGTGGGGGTCTCGGTCCTATAGCAGTGCATTGTATCTGTGTGGGGGTCTCGGTCCTATAGCAGTGCATTGTATCTGTGTGTGGGTCTCGGTCCTATAGCAGTGCATTGTATCTGTGTGTGGGTCTCGGTCCTATAGCAGTGCATTGCTCCCAGGTCGACAGTGGCCGCAGTGTACAAATCTGTCACACTCAATAACAATCTGCCTTGATGTTGCACCAAACTGTTATCATTACACTGCCAGTCTACTGTAGACGCGCTGCATTATATTTGGCTGTAATCCGATCAGCTCTCGATTTCATACAAATGTGTTTTAGCTTTCAGTCACTGTACGATTCTTATGAGGAGCCTCTGTGTTTATGTGCGTGCACTATTCCCTGCCTCGATTGGCTAGCACAGGCCTGACCTTGCTATATCATTATCACGGTATAATGTCAACTTGGTTGTTTTTTTATTCTTGAATTGTGCTTTTTTTGTTTGTTAAGTAAGCCTGTGAGCACAGCACTCTGTGCTTAGTGAAGATGAAGATCCCAGTGTAAAAAGGAGAAGAACGCTTCTTATTTTGCAGTGGCACACATAATTGCTTGCCAGTCAGCAGCCGTGCATTTATTACGAGTCAGGCTTGCTGAAGTCGCTGTAAACAGTGGCGCGTGGGCGTGGTTTATATTGGAATCGGGTAGGGGCGGGGTTTCTGGAAGGCTGAAGATAATTTATCCATCTTTGATTGGCTTTCGCGCTGTCAGTCTCATCTAGGGGCGTGGTAGTTGGGATTTGATAGTGCGCCTGCGCAGAAGAAAAGGACCGTTAGCTGTCAAAAAGAAGCTCGGATCCAGAGACCTGCGCGTCAAACCGAGCAAAACCGGGGCACACCGGACTCGGCACCGCGTCAGAACCCAGGTCTGGGGTTGTGGCCAGTACAGCAGTGAGACTATCAACGAAACCGAGAAAGCATATAGCCGGAGGACCGAACTGTAAAAAGAGAGTGTCTTTCCTCTCAAGCAAGTCAGAACCGAACAGTGCCGGCGGTGCAAACTCAGCGGTACCGAGCCTCGACCCGACCCAGCGTTACCCAAGGGTTTTTGAGCCGTAATGCTAAACCGAGCTCATTACCCAGAACTGGAGCGGGTGTGACCGAATCTTCCAGGGAGCTCCGTCTATCCCGAACCAGGACAGTGACAGCATCTCTCGAAGCTGTGCTCAGGAGATACCGAACCGAGGACTGTTAGGAATCCTTTTAAAAAACCCGAAGCGAAAGCGGCGAGGATCACAATAATCATCGGGACTGACTTGAGCAGAGGAATTGACTTGGCGGTGTATTATTATATTAATAATTATCGAGACCCTGCATGGTTTGAATCAGCCCTAAAGACCCGTTTCCTCCTCGACTCGCTCACTCCACGGCTCCCCTCGTCACCTCCCCGGCTGTGTCGCCATGGGTAACCGCGGGATGGAGGACCTGATCCCGCTGGTGAACCGGCTGCAGGACGCGTTCAGCTTTATCGGGCAGAGCTGCAACCTCGACCTGCCGCAGATCGCTGTGGTGGGCGGGCAGAGCGCCGGCAAGAGCTCGGTGCTGGAGAACTTCGTGGGCAGGTAAATAAATAAACACATAAATAAATAAATATGACACACACACACACACACACCGACAACAACAGCAATACCGTGCCGTGCACCAGCATCAGCCTGGCCTCAGCAATCAGAGACCCCTGCCTCCCGTATCGGTGGCGGTGTTACCAGCTCACCAGTGAAATACCCCAGCAGTCTTTCCAGTGATCTTACTGCATCCCTGTAGAGACACGCTGTCATATCAATGTGCGCACAGCGTGGGGGTCACACATGAGAGTTTACACACACGCACATAGACATTGCGGGGCGCTGTCAGGGCAAATGCGCACCATTTATAATTAATACATTTTGCTTTTTTCCCCCTTTCTTTGCCATATAGTGTTAAACAGCCCGATCTGGATGTGTGTGCGTGTTTAGACAGCATGCCGCCGTGTCATGGTTGTGTATAGGGTGTGTGTGTGTACAGCACGCAGATGAAAAGAGAGTCATGTCGTCTCTGATGTAATTGAACGGGGAAGGGGCTGGGCTGTGCGATGCTGTGTAGTCGTTTTGTCTCTTTAATTGCGCAGTATTTAATTGCACAGTTTCAGGGAGTGTGTTTGTTTGAAGAGATCTGAAGAACCATATCCTTGTAAAGCAGGTTATTCACAACCAGGATGGACTGGGGTCTCTCTGGATAGCGGGAGACTCACACAGAGCAGAATAAAGCCAGTCTGTGTTGTGTGAGAGGCTCTCTCTCTCTCTCTCTCAGTCTCTTCTCTGCCTTGTCATCTACAGTAGCCCTGATGATAACGCTGGCAGGCACTGAGTGACCTTGCATTGCTGCTGTAGAGTGAGTGTTTGCTGCTTTGACAGAAGGCAGGACTGAAAACATTGCAGTAGTTTTATTATCTGCACAGAATGCAGCCCAGCAGCTGTGGAGCACTGGGATTCATGGACGAAGGAGACAGACACAGAGACGCAGAGACACACACACATACACACACACACACACACACACACACACACACACACACACACACACACACACACAGATGCAGAAATGCAGAGACACACACACACACACACACACACACACACACACACACACACACACACACAGACACACACATACACACAGATGCAGAAACGCAGAGACACACACACACAGACGCAGAAACGCAGAGACACACACACAGAGACGCAGAGACACACAGAGACGCAGAGACACACACACAGAGACGCAGAGACACACAGAGACGCAGAGACACACACACACACACAGAGACGCAGAGACACACACAGAGACATGCATACATACACACAGACAGAGATGCGCGCACACACACACAGATTCACAGGCACACACACACAGACATGTAATGAATTGTGTGGGCAGACTCTGGGATCATGCAGTTGATTTAGCATCTGGGAAAATGTATGCGTGCATTGCTTTTCAGAGTGCCACATGGTCTAGGCTGCAGTACCTCTATATCAGTGCCAGAAATGTGTCACTTCGAGTTGCCTTCCAGCCTCCAGACCGATTCCTCCCCTGCAAAGCAGCAGCACCTGTATGGGGCAGCTGTAGAAATTCAACCGTGTTCTCTTGTAAACCTGCCAGTAAACTAAGGCAAAGCAACAGTGTAGCGATGCATGCAGGCTAACTCATAGAGGATGCATAGCAATCACTGGCATGCAGGCTAACTCATAGAGGATGCATAGCAATCACTGGCATGCAGGCTAACTCATAGAGGATGCATAGCAATCACTGGCATGCAGGCTGACTCATAGAGGATGCATAGCAATCACTGGCATGCAGGCTAACTCATAGAGGATGCATAGCAATCACTGGCATGCAGGCTAACTCATAGAGGATGCATAGCAATCACTGGCATGCAGGCTAACTCATAGAGGATGCATAGCAATCACTGGCATGCAGGCTAACTCATAGAGGATGCATAGCAATCACTGGCATGCAGGCTAACTCATAGAGGAGGGTGGGATTCGAGATGTTTAATGTATTGTATAATAAGCCTAGGAAAAGCATGCCAACCTGGCCTAGGTAAACATTTCTCTGGATGCTTCCTAGATTTCTTGCTTGGGTTCCTTCCCCCTATCAGACTCACCCATGGACTGGAGAATGTGGGGCTCCAGCTGGTCTAGTGGTCCTGGGTCCGAATCCTGATCATTTCAATAATTATATTAATTGAGGGGAGTTGTGAATCCCAGGACTGGGTGCAGCAGCAGCAGCAGGGCTAGTGTGAGTTTCTAACCCTGGGACAATGTGACCACACTGCACCAGTGAGCTGCTCAGAGAGGTGCAGGAGGCTGCAGAGTTCCCACCCTGCTTCACAGCATCCCAGTCTCTCTGTGTTACTTTTATTAAGTAGAACGCCAGCCTCAATGGACCGATATGAAAACTGGGACAGTGCCATGGATCTCTGAAATACCGCAGACCACTTTAAGAGTTTAGGAGTAGGAAATATTAACCCCACAAGACATAAACTAGAAGTGAAGACACCACTCACTACAATACACCTAAACACATGAAGTCGGGCAGGGAGCACGAACCCCTCTCTAAAATAGTGAACTCGCGGCTCTCCTCTCATTTAGGTCAGCTTGACATTCTCTTCCAGTCCTCAGCCTGCTTCCCTGAGACCCCACCAGCCTGGGAACGCTGCTGTCTCCATGTGGATATGGAACCATGTGAAATCAGTACCAATGAGAGATCCGTCTCAGCTGGGCTGGGCTGCTAAATGTGACCTACAGTTATTAGGCAAACTGTGCTAGGATTAGAAACTCACACACTAGCCGTCTGCTGCACCCAGTCCTGGGGTTCAGAGCTCCCCTCAATGAAGTCTAGTGTTATTATTATTATTAATATTGAAATGATCAGGATCAGGGGGAGGGGGAAGGGAGAGAGAATGAATAATAAAGCATGGTAACGCACAGGTACAGGTACGCATTGTAAAGCACACAGAGAGGCATGGTAAAGCACACAGAGAGGCATGGTAAAGCACAGGTACAGGTAAGCATTGTAAAGCACACAGAGAGGCATGGTAAAGCACACAGAGAGGCATGGTAAAGCATATTTAAAGAATACGTGGTAACGTTTCGTAAGGGTGGTCCCGGAGTGCTGCTGGTATTGGAATGGGTTCTGCAGGCAGGGTCACACTGGAATGGGGTCTGCAGGCAGGGTCACACTGGAATGGGGTCTGCAGGCAGGGTCACACTGGAATGGGTTCTGCAGGCAGGGTCACACTGGAATGGGTTCTGCAGGCAGGGTCTCACTGGATGGGTTCTGCAGGCAGGGTCACACTGGAATGTGGTCTGCAGGCAGGGTCACACTGGAATGGGTTCTGCAGGCAGGGTCTCACTGGATGGGTTCTGCAGGCAGGGTCTCACTGGATGGGTTCTGCAGGCAGGGTCACACTGGAATGGGGTCTGCAGGCAGGGTCACACTGGAAGTGTTATTCGGGCTGCAGAGATCCGGGGCTGAGATTGAATCAGGACTCATCCCTGCAGGGGTCTGCTATGCTCAGTGAAATCACAAGAGCTGCTTCCTTTCCTGATTCTCTCTTCACTGTCCTCCACTGAGACACAGAGAGCAGGATGGGATTGTTAATGAAACAGACTGCTTGTGAACCTCAGTGATGCACAGGCTGTGTGTGTGTGTGTGTGTGTGTGTGTGTGTGTGTGTATACAATACAATACAATGCAGTGCAATACAATACAATGCAGTGCAGTGCAATGCAATACAATGCAGTGCAATGCAATACAATACAATGCAGTGCAATACAATACAATGCAGTGCAATGTAATACAATACAATGCAGTGCAATGCAATACAATACAATGCAGTGCAATGCAATACAATTCCCATTTCTATAGCTTCTTTCATCACAAGGATCCCAAAGCACGTCACAAACACAAAAAATTAAAAAGAACAATTAAACCATTAAATTAATACAAAATAATACAAAATGTAATAAAACAGAAAGTAAAAAAAGACAGAATGTGGGTTTAATTGTAAAAAATGTGTGTGTGTGTGTGTGTGTGTGTGTGTGTGTGTGTGTGTATGCATGTATGTATATAGATATAGATATATAATATTTCCTGCTGTGTATAATCCTAAGGTTCTAATAAGCATAATCTCTCAGAGTGGTTTACTAATGAAGCAAAGCAGTTCAGTTCCATTCAATTCAAATCAAATAATTTCAGTTCAATTCAATTGAAAGCAGACCTGGTTTGGGCTGAGCTTGTCCGTGCTGACAGAGAGAGAGAGAGCGTTATTCGTGCTCTCAGTGAAATACACACAGTTTATTTATTCAGATTAAACAGGATGATTACTCTCTGAACGACAGGGACTGTACTCCTGTATGATAATCACACACAGTGACCTGTCTGCGTCTGTCAGGGACTGTACTCCTGTATGATAATCACACACAGTGACCTGTCTGCGTCTGTCAGGGACTGTACTCCTGTGTGATAATCACACACAGTGACCTGTCTGCGTCTGTCAGGGACTGTACTCCTGTGTGATAATCACACACAGTAACCTGTCTGCGTCTGTCAGGGACTGTACTCCTGTGTGATAATCACCACAGTGACCTGTCTGCGTCTGTCAGGGACTGTACTCCTGTGTGATAATCACACACAGTAACCTGTCTGCGTCTGTCAGGGACTGTACTCCTGTGTGATAATCACACACAGTGACCTGTCTGCGTCTGTCAGGGACTGTACTCCTGTGTGATAATCACACACAGTGACCTGTCTGTGTCTGTCAGGGACTGTACTCCTGTGTGATAATCACACACAGTAACCTGTCTGTGTCTGTCAGGGACTTCCTGCCCCGGGGCTCCGGCATCGTCACCAGGAGGCCTCTGGTCCTGCAGCTCATCAGCGCCACCACAGGTACGGGGAGAGGGAGGGGGAGGGGGAGGACACGGGTACAGGATAATGTTGTTCATTGCATTGCAATGTGAACTTCAAAGAAGTAGCTGACAAATAAAGTCCAAACCATTGTCAGGAAAGTTTTAAAAGCAAGCGTCCAGTGAAAGTGGCTGGTTGTGAAGCTGCTGTATGTCTCCTGTGTGTCTCAGAGCACGCAGAGTTCCTGCACTGCAAGGGGAAGAAGTTTACCGACTTCGATGAGGTGCGGCAAGAGATCGAGGCTGAGACTGACCGCATCACTGGAGTCAACAAGGGCATCTCTCCCGTCCCCATCAACCTGCGAGTGTACTCTCCACACGGTGAGTCTGCCCTGCCCCTCTCAACCCCTCTCTCCATCTCCCCGTCCCATCAACCTGCGAGTGTACTCTCCACACGGTGAGTCTGCCCTGCCCCTCTCAACCTCTCTCTCCATCTCCCCGTCCCATCAACCTGCGAGTGTACTCTCCACACGGTGAGTCTGCCCTGCCCCTCTCAACCCCTCTCTCCATCTCCCCGTCCCATCAACCTGCGAGTGTACTCTCCATACGGTGAGTCTGCCCTGCCCCTCTCAACCCTCTCTCCATCTCCCCGTCCCATCAACCTGCGAGTGTACTCTCCACACGGTGAGTCTGCCCTGCCCTCTCAACCCCCTCTCCATCTCCCCGTCCCATCAACCTGCGAGTGTACTCTCCACACGGTGAGTCTTCCCTGCCCCTCTCAACCCCCTCTCCATCTCCCCGTCCCATCAACCTGCGAGTGTACTCTCCACACGGTGAGTCTGCCCTGCCCCTCTCAACCCCTCTCTCCATCTCCCCATCCCATCAACCTGCGAAGTGTTCTCTCCACACGGTGAGTCTGTCCTGCCCCTCTCAACCCCTCTCTCCATCTCCCCATCCCATCAACCTGCGAGTGTACTCTCCACACGGTGAGTCTGCCCTGCCCCTCTCAACCCCTCTCTCCATCTCCCCGTCCCATCAACCTGCGAGTGTACTCTCCACACGGTGAGTCTGCCCTGCCCCTCTCAACCCTCTCTCCATCTCCCCGTCCCATCAACCTGCGAGTGTACTCTCCACACGGTGAGTCTGCCCTGCCCCTCTCAACCCCTCTCTCCATCTCCCCGTCCCATCAACCTGCGAGTGTACTCTCCATACGGTGAGTCTGCCCTGCCCCTCTCAACCCCTCTCTCCATCTCCCCGTCCCATCAACCTGCGAGTGTACTCTCCACACGGTGAGTCTGCCCTGCCCCTCTCAACCCCTCTCTCCATCTCCCCGTCCCATCAACCTGCGAGTGTACTCTCCACACGGTGAGTCTGCCCTGCCCCTCTCAACCCCTCTCCATCTCCCCGTCCCATCAACCTGCGAGTGTACTCTCCACACGGTGAGTCTGCCCTGCCCCTCTCAACCCCTCTCTCCATCTCCCCGTCCCATCAACCTGCGAGTGTACTCTCCACACGGTGAGTCTGCCCTGCCCCTCTCAACCCCTCTCTCCATCTCCCCGTCCCATCAACCTGCGAGTGTACTCTCCACACGGTGAGTCTGCCCTGCCCCTCTCAACCTCTCTCTCCATCTCCCCGTCCCATCAACCTGCGAGTGTACTCTCCACACGGTGAGTCTGCCCTGCCCCTCTCAACCTCTCTCTCCATCTCCCCGTCCCATCAACCTACGAGTGTACTCTCCACACGGTGAGTCTGCCCTGCCCCTCTCAACCCCTCTCTTTAAACGTTTTGAATGCTTTGTCATTCTCAGCTAATAGGTTCCAATGGGGACGTGACTTCTAATTGTGTGTGTTTGTGTATTTACTCTGTGTGTGTGTGTGTGTTTGTTTGCAGTGCTGAACCTGACCCTCATCGACCTGCCTGGCATCACCAAGGTGCCTGTCGGGGACCAGCCCCCCGATATCGAGTACCAGATCCGGGACATGCTCATGCAGTTCATCTGCCGAGAGAACTGCCTCATCCTGGCAGTGACCCCCGCCAACACCGACCTGGCCAACTCCGACGCGCTCAAACTGGCCAAGGACGTGGACCCCCAGGGTAAGAGAGAGAGAGAGAGAAACCCCTCACTCTGCTAGTCCTAGCTTAGTATTCTTCAAATTAATGGATGATCTACCTAACTGAGTTGCTTGTGTGTGCTTGTAGCCCATGGAACACCAGGCAACCTTTGTGTCTCTGTGTATCTCTGTCTGTGTGACTGCATGTGTGTGTGTGTGTCTGTGTGACTGTCTGTCTGTCTTTGCAGGCCAGCGCACCATCGGGGTGATCACCAAGCTGGACCTGATGGACGAGGGGACAGACGCACGGGACATCCTGGAGAACAAGCTGCTGCCACTGCGGAGAGGTCAGGGGAGGGAGGAGAGGAGAGGGAGAGAGTAGAGAGGGAGAGGAGGGAGGGGGGGGGGAGGGGAGAGGGGAGAGGGGAGAGGGGAGAGAGAGGAGGGGGGAGGGGAGGGGAAGTAGTACAAGTGAATTTTAATTTTAAAACATGATGCCCCTCTCTTTCTCTGCCCCTCTCGTCTCTCTGTCTCTCAGGGTACATCGGCGTGGTGAACCGCAGTCAGAAGGATATCGACGGGAAGAAGGACATCAAGACGGCTCTGGCTGCGGAGAGGAAGTTCTTCCTGTCTCACCCGGGGTACCGGCACTTGGCCGACAGCATGGGCACCCCCCACCTGCAGAGAGTGCTTAACCAGGTGAGAGAAGCAGATAATCCAAACCAATCCAATCCAGCCCAATCCAATCCAAACCAATCCAAACCAATCCAACACAACCCAGTCCAATCCAAACCAATCCAGCCCAGCCCAAACCAAACCAAACCAAATTAATCCAGCCTAGCCCAGTCCAATCCAAACCAATCCAGCCCAGCCCAGCCCAAACCAAACCAAACCAAACCAAACCAAACCAAATTAATCCAGCCCAGCCCAGTCCAATCCAAACCAATCCAGCCCAGCCCAGCCCAAACCAAACCAAACCAAACCAAACCAAACCAAATTAATCCAGCCCAGTCCAATCCAAACCAATCCAGCCCAGCCCAGCCCAAACCAAACCAAACCAAACCAAACCAAATGAATCCAGCCCAGCCCAGCCCAGCTCAATCCAATCCAATCCAGCCCAGCCCAGCCCAGCCCAGCCCAATCCAGCACAGCTCAGCCCAATCCAATCCAAACCAAACCAAATCAATCCAAACTAATCCAGCACAGCCCAGCTCAGCCCAATCCAATCCAAACCAAACCAAACCAAACCAAACCAAACCAATCCAAACTAATCCAGCCCAGCCCAGCCCAGCTCAATCCAAACTAATCCAGCCCAGCCCAGCTCAATCCAAACCAATCCAGGCCAGCTCAATCCAATCCAAACCAATCCAGCCCAGCCCAGCCCAGCTCAATCCAATCCAAACCAATCCAGCCCAGCCCAGCTCAATCCAATCCACTCCAAACCAATCCAGCCCAGCCCAGCTCAGTCCAATCCAATCCAATCCAACCAATCCAGCCCAGCCCAGCTCAATCCAATCCAATCCAAACCAATCCAGCCCAGCCCAGCTCAGTCCAATCCAATCCAAATCAATCCAGCCCAGCCCAGCTCAGTCCAATCCAATCTAATCCAATCCAATCCAAACCAATCCAGCCCAGCCCAGCCCAGCTCAATCCAATCCAATCCAAACCAATCCAGCCCAGCCCAGCTCAGTCCAATCCAATCCAAACCAATCCAGCCCAGCCCAGCTCAATCCAATCCAATCTAATCCAATCCAATCCAATCCAAACCAATCCAGCCCAGCCCAGCTCAATCCAATCCAATCCAAATCAATCCAGCCCAGCCCAGCTCAGTCCAATCCAATCCAATCCAAATCAATCCAGCATAGGGACTCTTATTTCCACCCCTGTGTCTTAGAACATGGGATCCAGTATTTCCTTTTTTTTTTCTTCCCGCAGCAACTGACCAACCACATCCGCGACACGCTGCCAGCGTTCCGCAGCAAACTGCAGGCTCAGCTCCTCTCCCTGGACAAGGAGGCGGAGGAGTACCGGCAGTTCAGACCCGACGACCCTTCACGCAAGACCAAGGCACTGCTGCAGTGAGAGAGGGGAGAGGAGGGGGGAGAGAGGGGGGGGGGGGGAGGGGGGAGGGGGGGAGAGGGGAGGGGGGGGGGGGGGAGGGGGGGAGAGTGGGGAGGGGAGGGGAGGGGGGGAGGAGTGGGGAGGGGGGAGAGAGAGGGGAGAGAGAGAGAGGAGAGGGAGGGGAGAGAGGAGGGGTCAGAGGGGAGAGGGAGGGGAGAGAGGGAGGGTCAGAGGGGGAGAGAGGGGAGGGGCAGAGGGGAGAGGAGGGGGGGAGAGAGGGGAGGGGTCAGGGGGGGGAGAGAGAGGAGGGGTCAGAGGGGGGAGAGGAGGGGGAGAGAGGAGGGGTCAGAGGGGGAGAGAGAGGAGGGGTCAGAGGGGAGAGAGAGGAGGGGTCAGAGGGGGGAGAGAGAGGAGGGGTCAGAGGGGAGAGAGAGGGGAGAGAGAGGGAGGGGTCAGAGGGGAGAGAGGGAGGGGTCAGAGGGGGAGAGAGAGGGGGGAGAGAGGGAGAGAAGAGGGGGGAGGGGAGAGGAGAGAGGAGGGAGGGGGAGAGAGGAGGGAGGGGGAGAGGAGAGAGGGGGGAGAGGGGAGAGTTGAGAAGAGGGAGAGGAGAAAGGGGAGAGGAGAGAGAGAAAGGGGAGAGAGGGGAGGAGGGAGAGCTAGAGAGGGGAGGAGAAGGGAGGGGGAGAGACCAATTAAGAAAAAAGATTGTAAAGATTTCAAGACAGGAGCCAACCGA